>CAMXCT020000083.1:0-63599 GCA_947184155.2 Cladocopium goreaui | reverse complement strand
CCATTGGTGCCATCCTAGAAAAACACAATTTTTCGTGCTGCTAGCTGCTGCACTGCTGCCGTTGCGCTTGCTGCTGCTGCGTCTGCTTGGAAAAACGCAATTTTTCGATAGATTCTGTTGCTGGCGGCTGCTAGCAGTAAAACAGGTTCGAAAAAATCACTTGCCGGGGGAAAACACCAGGGCTCTGAAGGACGAGCGAGTGCCAGAACCACGCCAAAAAAGTGCCTAACGTGTCGTCTGAAATCCTAGAAAAATCTAGAGATTTTTGGTAGGCTGCTGGCTACTGGCTGCTGGCTGCTACTGGCGCTGGCTGCTAGCCATTAGTGCCATCCTTGAAAAACACAATTTTTCGTGCTGCTAGCTGCTGCACTGCTGCCGTTGCGCGTACTGCTGCTGCGTCTGCTTGTGTCTGCTGCTGCCTACTGATGCTTGCTGCTGCCTGCTGCTGCCTGCGGCGGCCTGCTGCCTGCTGCTGGTGCTGCTGCTGGTGGTTGCTGCTGCTGTGGTGCTGCTGTCGTGCTGCTGCAATCAAACAGCTTCCAAAGCAAGAAACAACTGCTGCTGCTGCTGCTTCTGCTGCTGCTGCTGCTGCTGCCCTTTTGCATGCTCTTGCCCATGTTCTTGACACCCATTGGTGCCATATAAATGAGAAAATTGCCAAACGTGACGTCTGAAACCCTATAGAAATATATACAAGATATATAGAAGTGCCTAACGTGTCGTCTGACATCCTAGAAAAACACAATTTTTCGACAGATTCTGTTGCTGGAGGCTGCTAGCAGTAAAACAGGTTCGAAAAAATCACCTGCCGGGGGGGAAAACACCAGGGCTCGGAAGGACGAGCGAGTGCCAGAACCACGCCAAAAAAGTGCCTAACGTGTCGTCTGAAATCCTAGAAAAAGCTAGATTTTTAGTAGGCTGCTGGCTACTGGCTGTTGGCTGCTACTGGCGCTGGCTGCTAGCTACTGGCTATGTGCACCTTTTGCGTGCTCTTGCCCATGTTCTTGACACCCATTGGTGCTATATAAACGAGAAAACTGCCAAACGTCACGTTTGAAACCTTATAGAAATATATACAAGATATATAGAAGTGCCTAACGTGTCGTCTGACACCCTAGAAAAACACAATTTTTCGATAGATTCTGTTGCTGGCGGCTGCTAGCAGTAAAACAGGTTCGAAAAAATCACCTGCCGGGGGGAAAACACCAGGGCTCTGAAGGACGAGCGAGTGCCAGAACCACGCCAAAAAAGTGCCTAACGTGTCGTCTGAAATCCTAGAAAAATCTAGATTTTTGGTAGGCTGCTGGCTACTGGCTGCTGGCTGCTACTGGCGCTGGCTGCTAGCTACTGGCTATGTGCACCTTTTGCGTGCTCTTGCCCACGTTCTTGACACCCATTGGCCATGCCATCCTAGAAAAACACAATTTTTCGTGCTGCTAGCTGCTGCACTGCTGCCGTTGCGCTTACTGCTGCTGCGTCTGCTTGGAAAAACACAATTTTTCGATAGATTCTGTTGCTGGCGGCTGCTAGCAGTAAAACAGGTTCGAAAAAATCACTTGCCGGGGGAAAACACCAGGGCTCTGAAGGACGAGCGAGTGCCAGAACCACGCCAAAAAAGTGCCTAACGTGTCGTCTGAAATCCTAGAAAAATCTAGATTTTTGGTAGGCTGCTGGCTACTAGCTGCTGGCTGCTACTGGCGCTGGCTGCTAGCTACTGGCTATGTGCACCTTTTGCGTGCTCTTGCCCACGTTCTTGACACCCATGCCATCCTAGAAAAACACAATTTTTCGTGCTGCTAGCTGCTGCACTGCTGCCGTTGCGCTTACTGCTGCTGCGTCTGCTTGTGTCTGCTGCTGCCTACTGATGCCTGCTGCTGCCTGCTGCTGCCTGCGGCGGCCTGCTGAGTAGTAGTAATAGTAGTAGTAGTAGTACTAGAAGTTGGGGTCGGCGGATATAGAACAGAAAAAATTGCTACCAATGCTGTGTCAGAAAATCCTTTTCCCTTTCGCGCTCCCCCTTGCGCAGCCGGGGTCGGCGGATTTCTGGTGATGCAGATTTTTGACCCAATTTCTGGTGCACCAGATGGGGATATTTCCCTTGTTGACCCATCCTGGATGGGTCCCATTGGGTCCCATTCCTCCGTGTTTCGCGGCAGGTCATTCCGGTGATTTGTGGCACCTCTCGAGTGGTGACTCTCCTGGGAGAGACAGGCAGCGGCAAAAGCACGCAGGTGCCGCAGATGATTTTGGCACAGGCGCGCTAGGGGGGATGGATCATCGAAGGGGAATAAATAAATATATATATATATATACAACCATTTATTTGGAATAAATAGCCATTTATCTGGCATGAATGGTTAACATAGAATGGGATAAATGGCCATCTATAGTTAACCATTTAAAGCGAGGCAATTTTGATACCGCGCTCGGCGCCGAAGAAAAAGAGCCTTTTACCAAATCACATGACATTGCATGTGGTCGTCTGCAAATGTGCACAGGTATGGAAGAGGTTCTCGAGCGGCATGTTTGTTGAACATGTTTCGATTTATCTGCTGAAGCTGCTATTGATATTGATTGCCGCGCCGGAAACTCTTGTTTCGCCAGCTCACCACCGAGTCATGAGTCACTGCATCGTTTAGTTGTCCACGTTTGTTGTTGCTGTCTGACTTGCCTGACCTGCCAGGTACCTCTGCGAAGCTCGTTCGCCAACCTTCTGCATTCGCCAAGCGCCTGTAGCAGACCGTCCGCTCTTGACGGTCTGCGCGCACTGCTTGCGCATGCTGCCAAGACCGGCCGCTGCCATTCACCTATACTCATGGTGTTGGCATGCCGGTTTTGGCTACAAACATACAAACATACATACACACTTACGCACGTACGCGCATACATGCATACATGCATACATGCATACATGCATGCGTGCATACGTGCATACATGCATACATACATACATAAATACATACATACATACATACATACAGCCATACAGACATACAGACATACAGACATAAAGACATACAGACATACAGACATACAGACATACAGACATACAGACATACAGATATACAGACATACAGACATACAGACATACAGACATACAGACATACAGACATACAGACATACAGACATACAGACATACATACATACATGCATGCATGCATGCATGCATGCATACATACCATCTTTGTCGCACACCATCTTTCTTTGTGACGCACCATCTTTCACATACAACTTTGTCCCACGCAACTGTTTTTACTTCTCAATCCTTCACCGTCTCCTTTTTGTCTTTCCTTCCTTCCCCGTCCCGCTACAACATGTGTTGCTCATTATTGGAAGAAGACGTTGACATGTGGGGTAAATGACAGCGCAGATGAAGCGGATAAGTTGGCTCGCAGTTTCTGTTTTTTGCGAGCTGAAGAAGTTGTTGTGCAGTACAGTAAGTTTGAAGTCCGAAGATGTGGCTTTCGGGTGACGCACGCGCATTGTTTGACAAGCACTGGCTCGCAAGGTTTGACATTGCGCTCTGGCACAGCGGTGGATTGCGCTCGCCTGAATGAATTGGACGACGAGCTGGTATTTCATAGAATGAATGTCGAGGTCTTGTCGCGACGAGCTTTGGTCTTCAACGCCAAGCGCGACCTGGTTTGTTTGTAGCGTTCCCTTCTCCAACTGTTAGTGGGTTCTTGATGTGTGTGCATGTACTCTTTGGGCGTGATGGGGTTTATTCGCGATGCATTATGTAGCTGTTTCTTGTGCGAATGCAAAATGTGCAACAAGTGACGTTTCCCCCATTCCGCGGGTTGAGGTCTTTGGGCCGCACCGCTTGAGTGACCGTGGTGTCAGCCCTGAGGACGACTGCGGCGGTGGCAAGTCGGTGTGACGCGTCCTCGTCGGTCGCTTGGTTTGATTGATTCATTTTGGAAGCAAGTGGCATTGTTACTGAAACTTAAGTTTTCAGGGTGAAGCCTTGGAAGTTGAGCGACAAGGCACTCTGGTCTTTCATAGCATGAATGTTGATGTCTCGCCATCAGATTTGGTCTTCAACGCCAAGCGCGACCTTGTTTGTTTGTAGCATTCCCTTCTCCAACTGTTAGTGGGTTCTTGATGTGTGTGCATGTACTCTTTGGGCGTGATGGGGTTTATTCGCGATGCATTATGTAGCTGTTTCTTGTGCGAATGCAAAATGTGCAACAAGTGACGTTTCCCCCATTCCGCGGGTTGAGGTCTTTGGGCCGCACCGCTTGAGTGACCGTGGTGTCAGCCCTGAGGACGACTGGGGCGGTGGCAAGTCGGTGTGACGCGTCCTCGTCGGTCGCTTGGTTTGATTGATTCATTTTGGAAGCAAGTGGCATTGTTACTGAAACTTAAGTTTTCAGGGTGAAGCCTTGGAAGTTGAGCGACAAGGCACTCTGGTCTTTCATAGCATGAATGTTGATGTCTTTTCGCGATCAGCTTTGGACAAGCGCGACCTTGTTTGTTTGTAGCATAGATTTATCGAGGTGTCTCTGGATTCTTGGTGTGTGCGCATGTGCTCTTTGAATGTGATTGGGTTTATTCGCAATGCACTACTTTGAATGAGCGTAGTGTGTGTAGTGTGTGAATGTGCATTATTTTAGTGACAAAACGATTTTTATTTACAATTTCCAGTATCTTTGGTTTCGTGATAGTGCAGTTGTCAAACACTTCATGTTTCTGTGTCTCTGTGGTAAGTCGATGTGACGGGTCATCGTTGGTAGGTTGGTTTGATGGATCCGTTTTGAAAGCAAGTTACTGGTAATTCCGCAGCTCAGCACTTTGATATTTGAAATGCATGCATGTTATGGTGTGAGCTTCAGGTCAACCTCATGCTGTGGCCGTGAGAGAGCTGTATACACCCGTGAAGCGTTATGGGTTTTGCGACTCTGGGTTTCCAATGTTTGACATTAGTAATTAGTAAGAAATGGTAATGGATGTATTTCGCGAAGACATAGCAAATCCTTGTCGAATTATCCAGATTGTGTGGATGTGATACAAAGAGTTGCAATCATCACAGCGATAACATTCACATTTGAAGTCAGCAAGGCTAAGTGCTGGTGCAGGTTGCAGTAGGTTAGTTACAACATGGTTTGGATGATCCGAAGATCAAAAAACACATCTAAAATCATTTTCCTTTTTCCGCCAGAAAAGAGAAATCAAAGAAATAAACAGCAATAAACAGAAATGAAACGAAATAAATAGAAATAAAAGGAAATAAAAAGAAATAAATATACATAAAAAGAAATAAATACACATAAAAAGAAATAAATATACGTAACAATAAATAAATATACATATAAAAAGACAGAATTCAAATGATTTTACTTCATCCTGTTTAATCTGTTCAGGCTGAAGCCTATCAAAACTGATTTTGTTTTGACAACGCTGGCCACGCGGCCTGACAACAACTGACAAAAAAGGCACATCAGGAACCAATGTCGTTTTTGGTCACGTGTAGCAACGTACCTCATCGATCCATCAAAACAAAATCAGCAGGATTCAGCACGGGTAGGGACAAGCAATGCAAAGGCCGGACCAAACATGGACGCAAGGAAAGGATTCATTCCTGCCATCATTGGGTCGACTTCTCGATGACGCTTGGCCGTACGGGCCAAAGGACCATTGGCTGAAGACGACATGGGTGAGCGCTGAAATTGAAATGGAAGCGCACAACTGACCACACAAGACTCTGGGATCCAAAAAGAATCGTAGAGTTTTCCGCAGCACATCGCGCCAGGAACACCCTTGCAGCACGTATATGATTTCCTTTTTTTCTCAAAAAATAGACAATTTTTCATTATTTTCCATATTTTTACATTTTTTAGTCAAAAAACAGCAAAAAAAGAAAAAAACAAAAAAACATGACCTCAAGAAACATTTTCTCAAGTGAAAACCAAATGCAGGTTATCCCACTGGCGCGAAACCCAAGAGAAAAAAAATAAAAGAAAGAAAACAAGAAAAACAAGAAAAACAATTAAAAAAAAGAAAAAAACAAAGAAAAAAGCAAATAAGAAAAAAGAAAAAAATACACAAAAAGAAAAGAGAAAACATGTCACCGTTTTGCAATTTGTACCCAATCACCGCTACGCAATTCATATTTGGAAAATTGTTCCCAGAAATCATGCTGTAATTAGTGATCTGTAGTGACATTTTTTCACATGTTTATGGTTCATGTCGTTTTTACATGTTTATGGTTCATGTTGAACGGTCTGGAACGGTTTTGCCATTTTTTGTAGGCTTTCTACTCAATCACCGCTACCCAGTTCATGTTTGGAATATGGTGGCCTCCAATGTTCACATATCTTTATCATTCGTTGTGTGTTTTATTGTTTTCATTCACGGTTTATTTCATTTCCTGGTGCCTTTTAATGTGTTATTTATTTTCATTTATTTCCATTTATTTTCATTTATTCTCATTTCCTGCTTTTTTTCTCTCTTGAAAAAGCCCAGTACCAATCTAAACCACTAGCAGGTCGACCCACGACTTAGTTCTGCTGATGAAGAGCGTCACAAATGAAACGAAGAGTGGGCGGGGAGATTACACTGATCTTCTGTCATGTTGCTTTTGCATGTGCAGTCTGTTGTGTAGATAGCACAATGCTCCCACCAGATATGTTGATATCATTGAACTTTCGGGTAAGGCAAGAGGTGAAGAAAGTTGGAGGAGTGGGTATGAAATGCAAAGAGTTTCGAGGAGCTGTCGTTGCGTAATTGTTTTGCATTATATGTATGACAGGCAATGTTGTGGTCACGAGGCACCGCTGCTTGTCTTTGAAACATATTTGCTTCTTCGCATAATGATAGATTGATATTTTTTTGGACGTCTCGTATCACTATGATCTCAAATTTGATACGCCTCACTGGTTGATCTACCATGGTTGCCGGGCTTGGTCGTCACTCTTCACTGATAAGATGCAGTCACGACAGTGGTGCCGTGTAGGGATTGCGGTGCTTTGCTTTGTATCTACACTATGGCACTTGATGTGTCACGGACGAAGTTCCAGCCTTTTTCTGTCGAACTGTCAGGCTTCTGATCGCAAGCGCAAGATTTTGAGTGACCGCTTCGGTGATTGCGGCGCAGGCTGGTTGTGGCATGTCTGGAACAGCCACTGATAGATTTCCTTTTCCACCTCCGACCAGGAAAACGATACGCGTCTTCATCTGAAGTCGGTGTGACAACGGGTGAAGACGTGGTGTTGTTAGCGCCTTATCGAACCGAAGCCGAGTGTACTGACCAAGTGTTTACGGTTTTGGTGCGTTGTAATGAGGCTAGGGCTTGTCCTACTTGCCTGGGAAGGTGCTTCGTTTCCACTCATGTCCACATAGATGGTCAGCCCATACTGCAGTGCAAACATCCGTGTTTGCGAGTAGGACACAGAAACGTCCACTGCGTTGTAGTTTGTGACTGTTGTCGTCAGGCTACATGCTACAACTTCACGACTTCCAGTTTGCATGCGATGGCAACCACGCAGGACGCCATTCGTGTTATTAGCATATGAATCTGTTTTAACGATGCACTTTTTTGGACACTCGCTAACGGACTGTATTTTTCGAACACGGTGCATTTTGGACATAAGTCGTTGCTACTGATACACATAGATGCAGATAACAGTCCATCACTGTGCTACTTACAATCACATAGACTCATCATTGCATATTTTTTTATCATAGATCACCTGCGCCAGGCACTATGAAGTGCATGTGGTGAATCTTGCACTTGTGCTGCCTCGGTTCAAAAAGAACTTGTGTGCTGCATGTCTTCTGAAGAAGCTCGCATAAAGCTCAGCTACAAAAGGCTTGACATGTGGGGTTATCCGGTCCTTCTATTTTAATGCCTTTTATAGTTACTTATAGCCATGTTGATCAAGTCCATTGAGTACCAGTACCCCCCAATCATGTTTCAAAGATTTGTAGCCATACAGATCTAGATTGTTGTGGATTTGGGATTAGATGGGTTTTCCACTTGTCCCACCCAAATTCAAACTTTTGCAAGGGCGACAGCCCAAACTCGTTTTTTTCCCGGCAAAAAATGTGGATGGATCAGCTTTACGATGAAGTAGCATATATTTTTGGCATCCATAAGCAACCAATATAGCTGGTTCACCAGCCATGGCCAGGGGTCTTCCTGCCAGGCGCGCGCGGCCAATCTGACGGCGAGAGTCTGTGTGACTCAGCCACGGCGTGTGGCAGCGCTGAATTTGGCCAACCGAGTGGCGACAGAGCTAGGTGGCGTCGGGTATGTCCACTTTGGTTGATGAGTTATGAAGAAGGTTTGCCCAGGATTCTTTCTAACCAAGGCGAGGGGTATCAAAATACCATATTACTTTGCTGCATGTTATTTTTTGTTGGATATCCAACTATAGCCATGCTGTTGTGGAGTTTCCTTCTGTTTTTTTCGGATGACTTCACTTGCATCTTTGGGCACCCCTCACTGCATTTCTTTCTTCTTGCTAATGCTGTGGGGGAAGAAGAACCGCAGTGATCAGCCATTTGCGGGTCATTCATCGCTAGGGATATATCCAATTTATCTTATATATATATATAATAACGTTTTGGAAAGGCTATTGCTGGCTCTCAATATTTTCATCATTCTTTGTGAAGGGTTTTACCCCCCTAAGATCGTCAGATGATCACTTGCAGGTGAATATGTGGGGGAGTCTGTTGGCTATCGGATTGGTGGCATCTTGGCTGCCATATTTTGGCGCGGAGGGGACACACCAAAGAATAGATGGGTAAGATTCGCCATTGTAATCGTGGCTGTTGGCAGGTAAGATACGCCCTTAATCAAGCGAAACCATGTTATTGGGGGGACAATGCAAGGGGGATCAAGGGGGTGTCGGTTGAATCATCATGATATAGATATTACATATGGTGGTTGATCTAAAGACCCTTGTAAAGAATTGTGATTGCGAAGACTGTTCGTGTTCTATCTGAACCCTCGCGAAAGTTATCTTTCGAGTTCGTGAAAGTGAACATTTATTGTGAATTATCATTTGAAAGTTATAGGGATGTTTTCGCGAAACTTCCGAAAGTTCCGCGAAGGAGCGGGCAAAGTGAAAGTGCATTTTGAAGGGGGTTGCCCACTAAGCCTTACAAACGGACTCAGCTATATTTTCCACCAGGCAACAATCTGCCCTGAGAAGGGATTCTGTGATGCTAGCTGGATGTTGACAAGGCTACCGTGAAATACTCTAAGATAATTTGGCAGGTAATGACTGAGTCTTCATAAGAAGCATGGTTGCCCTACATTGGTCCCACGAAAGTTAGCATGGAGTTCGCAAAAGTTTCGCGAAAGTAAAACTTTGAAAGAATCGCCGTTTCCGTATGAAAGAATTGATGTAGATTAATCACCATGCAGAATCCCTTCCCCGACTGTTAAATATAACACCCCATTTGGCCCCTCAAAAAAAGAGATCCAGCACTAAACCAGGGTTTCTCAAGGGTGCAAGGGGAAAGGGATTCTATGTATGACCAGAGATTTTGGTCGCTGAGGAGAGAGCAAACCCGGCTACAACATCGACTTCTGCACAGTTGGATACACACTTCAACTCTTTCTCAATTCTCCGGAGGACGCCGACAAAGTTTGGACCAACCCATTTTTCACATAGGGCGTGTTGGTCAAAGTGCTTGACGCTTGCAACCCATTCAGCACCCCGGTGATTGATGACTTCCATCGGGTTATGGGTCCAGATGGTTTCAGTTTGGGCCACGTGCTGTTTCACCTTAATCAGGGAGACGAGTCTGGATATTTTTGGGATGATGTCAATCCAAAGTTTTCTTCCCCTGTGAGCCAACCAGTAGGTCAATAGGTTTGGGACTGACGAACTGCTGTCAGGAGTTTGGCAACTACACCCACATTATTTTGGACGAGGTGCACGAGAGAAGTGCCCACCTTGGCATCTCCAGAACGTATGACACGACAATGGAAAGGACAGCAAAAAGGTGATGTTTGCAAAGGAAATTGAAGGCGACCTGCCAGACCTGCCCCTGTTTAGAGACCTCAAACCCCAGGAGTTCTTTCCCAACTGACATGATTTTTGGATGTAGTTCACGGTTGATTTGACACTTTTTCCTCTAGGTTTTGCCATTCCATCAATGCTCACTTTGTCCAGAAATTGACCACAACTGAGTACACTTTTCGAAGTTCTCTCTTCACCGCTTGCTGTTTGAGCAGCCTTACGTTGGACCCCCCCACGGGCGCCAAAGTCGCGCGCCCGCTTTCCGCTGTTTCGATGTCGGCGTCTGGGAGCAGCGCCTCCAGCGATGCCGGGGAGGGACCGCCGGAGCTGGTGCTGGCGAACACGGCGCCCTTCGAAAAGATTTCCTGCTTGGGAGAAGGTTCGACAAAGAAATGGCTGATGTTTATTGGATACCCTCAACACATGGCTGGGAAATCCCCAAACTAAATGGACATTTGGGAGACACTATGTGGTATATAACGGTATATACATGATTTTCACGCACGATATTTGGACAAAAATGAGTTGAAGTACATTGAAACACGTGGTACTCCTAAATTTGCCATCCTAGGGACATTGGCAGGCCAATATCATGGAACTATAGCGGATGGCTTCGATTGGCTGTTTGCTCATCCCAGTGGCAATTCCCCGAAATGTATGACAACCTTCCCCAAGTTCGTTACAATATACCCCCTGGTTATTTATCAATATTTAACATAGCCATGAAAAATGGTCCATTTATATAGATGATGATTTATTCTTGTTGACCTATTAAAAACAGTGTTTTTTCCACAGCTACATCAAATTACCAGTGGGTAAGTTTAACCTCAACCGTCAACCGTCACCTCGACCTCAGGTGCTTTTGGAGCTGTGTGGTTGGCACGTCGCAAGAGCGATGACACCTATGTGGCGCTGAAGGACTAAAAATATGATGTCGTTTGTTGGTCAAACATCACCATCAACGGTTCAGCGTGTTAAAACCCATGTCAAAGCTCCCTTTTTCCAAGGCTCATTCCCAAAAATCCTCATCAACATCTCCTTGTTTCGTTGTTGAACCATGTACGACCCCAAACTCATCATGAAAAGTTGAGGTTTAATCAGTGTTTTCAAGATTTATAGTACCCAAAAAGATAGAACCAATCTTTCCAGGCTGGTAGTTCGATGATGTGTTTCTCCAACAAATTGTCGGATTTCCAGCTTTTCCCATTGGTTTTGGGGTGTTGCTACACTCCCCATCCAATTTTCGGGGAGGAGGTGGGGCGCCACGTGGCCGATCCCCTGCTCCTCTCGTTGGAGCGCGACGTGTTGCGGGAGATCTCCCAGAGGCGTGCGGAGAGGCCCCGGGAGGTGAGCCCGGCGCTGGCTGGCTTGGTGACGACCTTTGTGACGCCTTTTGCAGCTGGGTTTGGTTTAGTATATTTTAGTATGGTTAATAATGGTTAATGATGGTTAATAATGGTTAATAATCTAATACCAGTAAATCCTGCACATATGATTGGTGTTAATTACCAGTAGTACCGCGCAAGGCGGTGGCAGAAGTTTCAAAGATAGGACACTATAGGAGAGGTGAGTTGTTGTGATGCATGGATGGCAGAGCGAACCCACTGATGGACGGAAAGGTGGTTGGAGTTGTGTTTTTTGGAATGGTTGCAATGGGTTGCAGTGGTCACCTCACCCACAACTGCTGGATGTAGTGTGTTGTAGTGCAGCTGTAGTTGTAGTTGTAGCGTAGTGGAGGTGTAGTTGCAGTGTAGTGTAACTAGTGTAGTGTAGTTGTAGTTGTATCTGTAGTTGCAGTTAGTGTAGTGTAGCGTAGCGTAGTGTAGTGTAATTAGTGTAGTGTACTGCAATTAGCGTAGTGTAGTGTAATTGGTGTAGTGTAGTGTCATTAGCGTACTGTAGCGTAGTATATTTGTATTTGTGTTGTAGTTGCAGTTGCAGATGTAGATGTCTATCTATCTAATCTATCTATCTATCTTTCTTTCTTTCTATCTATCTATCTATCCATCCATCTATCTATCTATCTATCTCTCTCTCTCTCTCTATATCTCTCTATATCTATCTATATATCTATCTATATATCTATCTATATATCTATCTATATATCTATCTATCTATCTACCTATCTATCTACGTATCGATCGATCGATCTATCTATCTATCGATCTATCTATCGATCGATCTATCTATCTATCTATCTACCTATCGATCGATCGATCTATCTATCTATCGATCTATCTATCTATCGATCGATCGATCTATCTATCTATCTGTCTGCCTGTCAGTCTGTCTATCTGTCTATCTGCAAGTTTGAAAACGAAGCTATTCTGCGAGACGTCCTCAATTTTTGAACTTGACAACATAAAAAACGAAGCTATTCTGCTAGGCTTCCTCAATTTTTGACCTTGGCAACACAAAAAACGCAGCAATTCTGCGAGACTTCCTCAATTTTCCAAGTTGACGACATCAAAAACGAAGCAATTGTGCGAGACTTCCTTCAAAAATTGAAAATTGAGAGCAAAGGTGAGGCCTCGTGCCAATGCGTTTTGCGATTTTTCCATTCCATCTGTTTAAAGTGCTGCGCCCGCCACGAAAAAGTGAGGCCAGGTCATACGAAGTGCTGCACCTATCACGCAAAATCATCTTAGCAAACCTGAAGATCTGACGCTCAACATCTCTGGTGAACATGTCTCCTGTATTAACGCCTGCCACGCGAAATGCATCTTTGCAGATCCTCTTCAAATGTCCCACGCCTGCCAACGTTTTTGAAACTGCTACAAAACCGTCACGTTTTGCTCACTTTTGGCAAGGTGCCGAATATATCTTGCGCATGCCACGCAAAACCACATCCTAACTTCCGAAAGTGGTCCGAGACCATCAGTCTTTTGCACTTTTCACTTCCAAATGTGCTTCGCGCCACAACGGTGTGCACTTTTTCGACATGTCAACTTCCAAAAGCGGTCCGACACTGAGGTTTTTTGTGCATTTTGACTTCGAAATGTGCTTTGCGCATCCCCCTTACCATTTCCACTACTAAAAGGGTGAACACGTGCTTGATACCATCTCCTGTTTCGTGGAGAATTCAAGCAAAAAAAATGGACCCGCGCACCAGTTTTTGTAGTAAAAGGGCGTGCACTGCATCTTGTAGCGGCGTTCCATTTGGCACTCAAAAATCGGAAATGCATTTTGTAGTGATTTATTTTGGGATGCGTTGTGCCGTACCGGAAACCTCAGGCCATTTTTGGCTCTTGACCCACGATCATTTCGTGGTAAGATGAGCCCCAAAAAATTCGAAAAAGGCCTTTAAGAAGGAAAAATGGGACAGATTTGGTTTCAAAACCAATCAATTGAATTTGAAGTTGTGCGCTTAGATCGTTTTTGTTGCCCCATAGCTCTGACAATTGCAGTTCAAAATCTCTGCGCCGTGCTTTTGTCACACCTATTTTGGCGGTTACATGCGATTTCCAATCATAATCTAAACGTATCCCATTCTACTAGATTCCTGCTCTTTTTGTCCAATAGTCAAATGTCACCTAAGTTCAAAGAATCCATGCTCAGAGTTTCTTTCGCCCACAAAGCACAGATTCGATGCGTGATGGATGTCCTAGTTTCTGGATGACTTTTGTCACGCTCTGCATTTTGTAGTGACACACGCGTGCACAACTTTTTGTAGAACCCACCGCGTCCCCCTCCAGATAAGCCCCAAAAAGTTCGAAAAAACATGCTTTTTATGTGGAGACTTTAAGAAGGAAAAATGGGACAGATTTGGTTTCAAAACCAAATCAATTGAATTTGAAATTGTGCGCTTAGATCGTTTTTGTTGCCCCATAGCTCTGACGATTGCAGTTCAAAATCTCTGCGCCGTGCTTTTGTCACACCTATTTTGGCGATTACATGCGATTACCAATCATAATCTAAACGTATCCCATTCTACTAGATTCCTGCTCTTTTTGTCCAATAGTCAAGTTTCACCCAAGTTTAAAGAATTCATGCTCAGAGCACCCACAAAGAACAGATTCGATGCGTGATGTCCTAGTTTCTGGATGATTTTTGTCATGTACGGCATTTTGTAGTAACACACGCGTGCACAACTTTTTGTAGAACCTACTGCGTCCCCCTCCAGATAAGCCCCAAAAAGTTCGAAAAAACATGCTTTTTATTTAGAGACTTTAAGAAGGAAAAAGGGACAGATTTGGTTTCAAAACCAACCAATTGAATTTGAAGTTGTGCGCTTGGATCGTTTTTGTTGCCCCATAGCTCTGACGATTGCAGTTCAAAATCTCTGCGCCGTGCTTTTGTCACACCTATTTTGGCAATTACATGCCATTACCAATCATAATCTAAACGTATCCCATTCTACTAGATTCCTGCTCTTTTTGTCCAATAGTTAAGTTTCACCTAAGTTCAAAGAATCCATGCTCAGAGTTTCTTTCGCCCACAAAGCACAGATTCGATGTGTGATGTCCTAGTTTCCGGCTGATTTTTGTCATGCACGGCATTTTTTGTAGTAGCACACACGTGCACAACTTTTTGTAGAACCCACCGCGTCCCCTTCCAGATAAGCCTCAAAAAGTTCGAAAAACATGCTTTTTATGTGGAGACTTTAAGAAGGAAAAATGGGACAGATTTGTTTCAAAACCAATCAATTGAATTTGAAATTGTGCGCTTAGATCGTTTTTGTTGCCCCATAGCTCTGACAATTGCAGTTCAAAATCTCTGCGCCGTGCTTTTGTCACACCTATTTTGGCGGTTACATGCGATTTCCAATCATAATCTAAACGTATCCCATTCTACTAGATTCCTGCTCTTTTTGTCCAATAGTCAAATGTCACCTAAGTTCAAAGAATCCATGTTCAGAGCTTCTTTCACCCACAAAGCACAGATTCGATGCTTGATGTCCTAGTTTCTGGATGATTTTTGTCATGCACGGCATTTTGTAGTAACACACGCGTGCACAACTTTTTGTAGAACCCACCGCGTCCCCCTCCAGATAAGCCCCAAAAAGTTCGAAAAAACATGCTTTTTATGTAAATACTTTAAGAAGGAAAAATGGGACAGATTTGTTTTCAAAACCAATCAATTAAATTTGAAGTTGTGCGCTTAGATCGTTTTTGTTGCCCCATAGCTCTGAGCATCGTAGTAGAAAACCTCTTGAAACGTCAATTCTTGGAATTCGATGGAAATCCCAAGGTTGTACTTACTTGTGCTCGGCAAATGCTATGACCTGGGCCCGGAAAGTGAACCAAACATTTAGAGTGAAATTGCCAGAAACCATTTAGTAGCGAATCATGATTTTTCACTGCAACCCGTTTTCACTACAAAATGGGTACGCAAAGTCATTTTGTTTTGACCGACATTGGCTTTTGATCCACCATAAAAACCCCCAACCCATTTTGTAGCAAGGGGGGTTGGTTAAGATTCAAGCGTCATTTTGTAGTATAAGGCTGTGTTTGTAAACGGTTTAGTGGGCACAACTTCTCTGCAGAATGCACACAGGGATCTTTGCGCCACAACCGCGTGCACTTTTTCGACATCCCAACTTCCAAAAGTGGTCCGAGCATGAGATGTTTTGTACATTTTGACTTCGAAATGTGCTTCGGGCCACAACGGCGTGCAGTTTTTCATCTCTCATCTGGCCAGATGGCTCCGCACCCGCCGCTTTAGCGAGCCTACTTTTCGACCCTCCGGAGCCACAAACCATTGGAAAAACATAGTGGATCCCGACTTTTCTACCTTTTCGCGCACCTGCATCTTCTTTCTTCTGACTCTTTCTCTTCTCTGATCTTCTCTGTTCTGTTCTGTTCTTCTCTTCTCGTCTCGTCTCTTCTCTTCTCTTCCTCTCCTCGCCTCTCCTCTCCTCTCCTCTCCGCTCCTCTCCTCTTCTCTTCTCTTCTCTTCTCATCTCATCTCTGACTCTTCCCACCTCTGGTTTTCCATCTGTCCGTATTGTCGGAAGTTTGACGTCTAAACTTCCTTCGGTCATGATCCTTCTTAGTATTCTTCATATTCTTAGTCTTATTTTCCCATGTCTTAAATTATTATCGTTATTGATTGCAAGGAGAAATATCGTATCGTTATTATTATTATCATTGTTCTACGCATTATCATCGTTATTTGAATTGCAATTATAACTGTAATTTAATAATAACCATACTAACAATGATAACATTAATATCAAAAAATGCACTAATAATAATAATCATTTTATATTAGGTGTTTATTTATCACTATTATTGTTGTTATTATCACTACTATTCATTCTTACCGTTGGCAACCCCTAAAAATATAGAAGAATAAAATAGTAGTGACAAAATTTGGGGTTGAATCACCGCGATCTACGTCATTGTTTGGGCCCTTCTATTTTTCACCCCCTGCTGATTCTTGGGCATTTTTTGATGATGCCGTGTTGTCTGTTTTTTTTTGTGAATCCCACTCCCCCCAGTATATACTAGACCATCGTTTTGTTTATATAGGGGTTATTTCATACCTTTTCCCAGTTGGTTGACCAATAAAGGGGTTCATCCCCCTTTACAACAATTGGGTAAGTCATGATGAATGCGAGACCGGTCCCTTTACTTTTAGGGCTGGTTGTTGCAGATTTTTTTGGGCATTTTTTTAAAATGGGTTTGGAAAACATGTGTTTGTGGTGAGTAGTTTGTGGTGAGTATTTGCCAGAAATAGATGGGGATAGAACCAACGGAAAATTGATCAACACGATGATGTGGTAATTCATTCATGATTGGACAATGGTTCCACTGACTGACTCATATTTAGTTGGAGTGTTTGCTTCATTCCCTAAACCTGGGACCCTGGTGACTTGAATGTGTTTCTGTTTTTTTGAAACCACCAGGCAGTTTGCATGGCCATGGATCTGGTAGAAGGCACCCACTTGCAAGATCACCTGCGTGCAGAGGGGCCCATGAAGGAGCCGCGTGTCCAGTGG
This sequence comes from Cladocopium goreaui, assembly GCA_947184155.2. Taxonomy (NCBI): domain Eukaryota; class Dinophyceae; order Suessiales; family Symbiodiniaceae; genus Cladocopium; species Cladocopium goreaui. The sequence goes on along the minus strand of CAMXCT020000083.1, from coordinate 46,682 downwards.
TATACCGCCGAACTTGCGGGTGCCTTAGACTGGTTGCACAAGGCCGGCTGGCTCTATCGAGACGTGAAACTCACCAATGTGATGTTATCCCTGTCCGAGGGCTCCTATGGTCGCATCAAACTCATCGACTTCGGCTTCGCCCTCCATGCACTGTGGAGTGACAAAGCCCTCGGGACACTGCAAACCATGGCTCCTGAGGTGATCCTATGCGCCAATGCGCAATGGTCCAAGGATCTGGGCCTGGAATGGTGGGCATCCCAGGGCTACGGCCCCACTGCGGATTTGTGGTCCCTGGGCGCGGTGCTGTTCGAACTGCTGACGGGCGACGCCCCTTTCGGACGCCCTGACGACATCTTGTTGGAAGGTTTCAAGACGCTGCAGGCGCAGATGAATGGCCTCAGGTGGCCTGACAGTGTCAGTGAGGATGCCAAAGGTGCAGCATCCTACTTGTGTCAGATGGATCCCAAGAATCGACCTCAAAACTTGGAAGACCTCAAGCAGTTACCCTTTTTTTCGCTAGATTGGACCGCCCTGCAGTCGCCCGCCACCTCCGGACCCAGCTTCGAGCCTCGCGGCTTCACCATCGCCTCAGCCAGTGAGGAGCGACTGCGGCCCCGGCGGGGGGCGGCCATGCCGCCGTCGCTGGAGGGGCCGGATCCCTTCGAGAACTTCTGACGTTGGACGCACGGGAAAAAGAGAAGTGAAGCCTGCTGGGATGGAGGAGATCTCCTGGGATTTTAAGCCATTTGTAACTTGAGATAAACCGGGTTTGGGGATGAGGATCATTTTGAGATGTTACGTGATTAAGCTCCACTTTGGGGTGTGTGCCTTGCTTGAGACAAAACCCCAACTAATTTGACGAAGATCAGCTTTTCTATCTTTTTGCGGGTTTACTACCTATGCATAAGATGTGATCTGTAAATGTCATAATATCATATATATATATACAATTATATACATACATATGTACTAATGTATAGTCATTTATATTTATTGAATACTAATATATAGATGGATATTCATATGCCAATATATAAATATATATACACATACAGAAATATATATATATGTATGTAGGTATGTAATGTAATGTAATGTAATGCAATGCAATGCAATGCAATGCAATGCAATGCAATGGAATGTAATGTAATGTATGTATGTATGCATGCATGCATGCATGCATGCATGCATGCATGTATGTATGTATGTATGTATGTCTCGTGTTCCGTGTTCCTACCCTCCATGGCATGGGTCCCCAGGTAGCACCCCCTTGCCTTTTATTTGCAAGTTATTGGCAGCATTTCTCAGCTGACTACCAGCCTCGCATTTACTAGGTACATGCTACCTTTTAGACGACCTACGTAACACACATACTCCCTCAAAGTACCTACGTGCTACCTATAGTCATATATACATGTGCTATGTATCAATCTACTTCCTATTTACTACCTGTGTACTCTCACAACACTACATGTGTTTAACATATACCGCACCTACCATACATTCCAACGATGCCATGCATACCATACATACCACACGAACTTTGACCATAGATACCATACCTATCATACCTATCATACATACCACACATACCACACATATGAAACATAGTTACCACACCTACCATACATACAATACCAAATATACATGCCATACATACCATACATACCATACCTACCTTACATAGCAAACATTCCACACCCCATCATAGTAACCATACATACCATACAGACCATACACACTGTCATATCAAACATACCACACCGAACAGACTTACATACCATACCTACCATCCATACAATACCAACCTTTCATGCCAGACATACCATACCTACCATACATACCATACATTCCAAACATGCCATACCAGACCGACCATACACACCATACATACCGTCATATCAAACATACCATACCCAACATACATACATACCACTCCCTACCATCCATACAATACCAGCCATACATGCCTTACATACCATACCTGCCATACATACCAAACATGCCATACATTCCAAACATACCATACATACCATACCAACCATACATGCCAAACATACCATACATATCGAACATACCCTGCATGAGATAATTACATACCATACTCACCATACCCACCATGCCATATATATATATATTGTCATGCATACACTACACCCCCCTGCACCGGGGACAGTACCACACCCCCACCACACTTTCATGACATCACGGGGGGGGAGGTGGACAGTACTATGGCTGACCCATGACCATGGCTGAGGATTTTTTCACCCAGAGCCGCTGAGGTGCCGAGAGTGACATGCTTTGCCTGGTGGTCCGACTGCTGGCGCAGCACCGCTTCAAGCATATGCGCCTGGTGGTGATGCCGGGGGCCCTAGCCTAGAAATTTAAAGACTTGCAGGACCACAGATTTTAGTCTATTTGTTAATATTAGCATATATTAGCCATCCAATGATTAGGGTACCCAATTTTGGCCCATATGGGTAAGGTATAATTTGGAGATACCTTCCTGTAAACTAACGCAGATGTGGAAACCCCACCAGTTGTTGCAGTTGTAGATCATTTTCCATGGGTTTCACCATGGTAATTGGTGGTTATACATGGTATACTGAAAACCAACCATCAAATGAGGACATAATTTCGCATGGATGTGCTTGTCGTGATTACTGCCAAACCCTGTCCCAAAGAAAGTGTATTTCACTGTTTTTCCCAGAGATCTATGCACAGCAAGTCTCCAAAGTGTCATTGAATTCCACATTCCCATATACCAAGAGTGGTCCACACCCCCACTTGACTGGCAGTTTAGATCCCCCTACTTCGGGTGCAGCTCCAGTTATGTAGTACTGTAACTGGTTTATTTCACCATCGTTGTAGGGTTTATATCCCAACTTCTGTGGGTTGGAAAGCCATGGCTATTCCAATAAATAGCCCCAACTGCGTCCCTCACCATCCTTTCATCGAGGTCTGCCACGCTGCAATCCGATCTCTTCGCACGATACTTCGCCCCCATTTCTCCCGAACATCCCGTGGGGCACGTCTTTGTGGGTGCGCGCTGCTTCACGGTGACGCAACATTTTCTGGAGGATGCGATGGATGGATCGTGACGGAGGGGCTCAAGGTGGTTTTGATTTTCCCAGAGGATCAACATGGATCAACCAGTTTGGGGAATCTATGGGAAATCTTGGCTGTCGAATTTGGTTGGGTTCCCTTCAGCAACTCCAAGATATTTGTCGTATTGAAATTCTGAGCCACATTCTGGGGCTAACAACCATGGGGACACAAGCAGCAGTTAGTATTACTGTAGTTCAAATGACCAGAAAAAAAAAGGGTTTTCCAAGTCGAAGCAATTAAGGTGGATACGACATGATACGACGAAACACCATGCCAGCAGTAACTGAGATCAAATCAGCAAGTGGATTGACATGGATTGCCTGCTTCTCAGATGAGAGAGCTGCGTGGCTGGTAACATGGCACTGGGAGTAATCTAAAATAATTAACATTAATTAACATTAATTTTCCCTAGATTTCCAATGGGCTATTTTCTGTTTGGGTGCAGGTCAATGTTGGATATCACATGATATCACCAAATTCCAAGTCAGGAAGGTGATCAAACCCTCCCGAGGGTTCAACAACCGAGTTTTACCCTTTGGGATGACCCGATGGCCCGGGTGGTTCCTGGGGATTTTCGATGATTTTCGAGCAACTCCCAGCCGAAAAGTTCGAACACTGGAAGCCTTTTTGAGAGGAAACATGATGGAACTACCTGGAAACACATTTCTATCTTTTTGAGGATTACTCTGCCATGTTTTCAGAGAAACCCAAAAGGGGTTAGATCAGCCAGGAACTCCCAAAAGCCTTGGGAAAGAAGCTGCGCTGCGAAAGTTTGATTATGAGCAAAATCAAGGTGCGAAGTTTTGGACATTTCTCAGCACTTGGGGATTGGTCCAACTTTTTCATCTCCGGCCCATTTTTCCACCGAGAAACCAGATTTGGGACAGAATCGCGGCGTTTGATCGGTATGGGATGACTGGATTACTGGCGATTTTGGATCAAAACCTGGCATTTCTCGTAACCATGAACATTTACAAGGTGGTGCCCCCCAGTTATAAGTTGGTTTATAAGCCCATTAACTATAGATATATCACCTATAAACCATAGTTATTGGAGTTATAAACCAACTTAGCTATCTTGGGGGCACCACCTTGTATGAGCTATTTGGGTGTGAACGGAAGGGTGCCTCTTGGCGTTGATCGTACTCTGAACGGGGTCATGGTCTGCTGGGAAAAATGTGTACTTCGACGGTTCAAACCAGGAAAAACTCAAGTACTGCAAGGATTGAATAGGCCAATAGGCGTCCCTTTGGTGATTCATTTATCGGGCCATCACTTCATACTTATTTGCCTGCTGATTCAATGATTTTACTTTCGAATTTTTGATTAGGATGAATCACGGTTTCTTGATATCTCCACTGCTGAATACAGTAATCACATTCCAAGCTTTACCAGCAAACATATCCTGGTTGTTTGTCGTCTCATTTGACACCTGTTGCATCCTGCTTCGCAAGGGTCCCAAGGGTCCCCCAAGGGTCCCCCAATGGTCCCCCAAGGGTCCCCCAGGGGTCGTACAAGGGTCCCACAAGGGTCCCCCAAGGGTCCCACAAGGGTCCCACAAGGGTCCCACAAGGTTCCCACAAGGGTCCCACAAGGGTCCCACAAGGGTCCCACGAGGGTCCCACAAGGGTCCCATCCCCAAGCGTCCCCAAGCGTCCCCAAGCATCCCCAAGGGTCCCCCAAGCGTCCCCAAGGGTCACCAAGGGTCCCCAAGGGTCCCCAAGAGTTCCAAGGGTCTCCAAGGGTCCAACCGTCCCCAAGGGTCTCCAAGGGTCCCAAGGGCCCCAAGGGGCCCCAAGGGGCCCCAAGGGGCCCAAGGCGCCCCTAAGGGGCCCAATGGGTTCCCAGGGGCCCAAAGGGGCGCCAGGGGCCCGAAGGGGCGCCAGGGGTTTGAGGGGATCCAAGGGGCCCCAACAAGGGCCCCAAGGGTAGGGTCCCAGGAATTCCAGGGGTCCCAAGAATCCATGGTTTCAACAAACCTGTTCAGCAGGACGTTTTTGGAGCCGTCAAGCCGAAGAAGATCGACCAGAAACACTGCCATGCTCCCGGAGAGCACTGCAAGGGTGGCCACTTTTCATCCCCGCGAGCAGAATCCAAGCTGTCACCGAGGTGACAAGCTGCACAAGATCATCCTAGAGCTTTTGGAGATCATTGCTGTGAAAGCCTGAACCTTTGAGAATTGTTGACTTCATGTCCAGGTCAAGCGAGTCAAGCAGTTTGTAGTGCTCATTACGACAAGAAATGTGCACCCTCAGCCAAAGGGGGCATCTCGAGTTACCCCTGACCCTGAAATTGAGATGGAACTCCATCAACCGGGTTTGAGTTCGCTGATTTTGGGTTCGGCAAAATTCGCTGTGTACCTACCCCATTCCCATGCCCCATTCTCTCTGTCGCAGTCTGTGAACTCCTGATTTTTATTGCTTGATTCCACATTTTTCTTTCGCAAATTCCCTTCCGATCTCCCAAAATCGTCTTTGGTTCAGCTGAGGGCAGCACCATTTTAGTCTTCCTTCCCGGCATTGCGGAAATCTCCTCACTATGGCAGGCTGGATGGGAGCCCCTGCTGGTATTTTCTTCTTTTTCTAATGAATAGTTTTGTCGATTATCATTTATCACGACAAATTATGGAAATTATCCTAGTTAACAAAGCAGGGCTGGGATGACTTGTTCGAAACAAATGCACACCATTTTCCATTATCACCATCAAATAAAGGGGGCAATCCCCTTGTCAGCAAATCTATCTTAAACCGATCCAATGAGATATGGTTGCGATCCAGGAATCATCGAAACAGATGGGTTTTTCTAAACATGGGATATATACCCCAAAAATCCGATGGTTTATCGTAATTTTCCCTATTCAAATGGTCATAAAGTGAGGGGGTTATATGATGTTATATGGTAACACTCTATTTTCAGACACACCCAACTATCATATTGTTGGTTGTATCCCATTCTATCCCATTACATTCCCAGTCAATCCCCAATGTGTAGATGATCTTCCCAACAAATATCCCATCAGATCCCACCTTCCAGGAAGCAAAAGAGATGGACGGCAACGGCTTTCGCATTTTTCCCCTGCACTCAATGGTGCCCCGCGAAGAACAGGACCGGGGTGAGCCATTCATTGGGTTGAGCTTTGATGGTCCTGTCGGATAAAACCACACTATTTCTGCCTAGATCCATGAGTTCCTTTTTTTTGTCAACCGTCCATCAGTGAATCAGGAGCTTGTTTTCCAAGAGCCCGACCCTGACGTGACCAATGTACAAAGCTCAGCACAGCATCGGCGGCACAGCTTCAGCAGATCTTTTTTGCGCGTCGAGGTGGTCCTCGCCACAGACATTGCGGAATCTTCCATCACATTGCCGCATGTGCTACGCCCAGTCTTCCGAGTCACACTGCAACGATAGGAATTTGCACTGATCACTTTTTTTTTGAAGACAGGACTAGCTAGAAAAGATAAGAAAAGGGGACGTCCCATTTGAAAGGCCATTTCTTGCTTGGAATTTCCTCAAGCCATCCAGGTGGTAGCAGTGATCGACCTGGGCCTTCACAGGAGGGTGGACCATGATGCCTCCAAGGGTATTGCATCTTTGGCCACGAAATGGCCTTGGGCTTGGTGTTTTGAGTTTGGTAGGGTGCGTTCTTGAAATGGAACCCCACCAATGTGTTTTGTAGATGATTTTACTACCATTTTACGTCGCCTTTTCCTTTGAGTTCTCATGATTTCTCGCCGACATTCTAATCTCTTCATTTTATCCCTCATTTTGACTGGTCGAAGCCAACATTTTGTTGGTTGTATGCATAGCCATGTTATTGAATGTTATTGATTATCAAACATCTCCACTTAAATCCTGACGTTTGAACTACTCTATGCCTCACAACAACCTCTGAGGATCAGCAAAGCCGCAGCCGCCCAAAGAAGCGGGCCGCGAACTTGGTGAATTTCAGGGATATCAAAAGAGCTTCTAATATCCCCAACTCACCAAGTTCATTATTACAGTATTATTATTGTTATTTATTCTTCCCATTATTGTTTTTTGCCATTGTTATTATTGTCATTGTTGTTGTTATCGCTATAATTAGTTATATATCATCATTATTGTCATTATCACTATGTGTTATCATCATCATCATCATCATCATCATCATCATCATCATCATCATTTAAATTACTTCTTTGCTCATTTTTCTAAGGGTGGAGTTGTATTAACACCACCTCTGCATTGCATAACTGTGCAATTCTTTCAGTCAGGGGTTCGGCGAATCTTGTACAACTCTTTCTTTGTGCTCAGGTTGTGTGGAATGATGTAACATGCATCTTGCACTGCTGAGGTTTCAGGTTTTCTTTTTGGTAGCGTGAAAACTGAAGATATCACAGTTTTACATGTTTTCTGAGGTCACGATGTTTACTGTGAGGTTTACAGGATGAGGCAGAGTGTGTGTGTGTGTGTGCATATTGCATTGGAATTGATTCGGACAGTTGGACAGGGCACGGCGATGTATCAACTCAGCTCATTCAGATTGATTGCTAGTGAGCTTATCATGGCTTGTCTATTCATTGTGTCTGCTCAGGTCATGATGCTGGTCTGTGGCACTTGGACAACATGTGCCTTTTACAAATAGCATGAAACAAGTGCGATGCATGTGCTGCTAGGCGGAGCAGAAGGATGAGGTCAGAAGTGGGGTGATCGCAAGTGTTTCTGTGCTGACCTCAGCGAGTTGTTCAGATGCCCGAGTTGACATGTCCACTTCAGAGGACACCTGGAACTATCATAGATACAGGCTCAAGATGTACGTAGGTGATCGTCTATTTGTTATGGAGCCATATGACGACGCAATGTCCAATGCTTGTGCTGCTCTGCAAATAGAGATTCAGAGAAGCTGGGAACTACCGACTGAGGACCAACCAGCACTCGACAAGCTTTTGGCCAAACATGTGTATCATTTCGGTGATATCTCAGACTGGCCCAATGACATCTGTGGGATATCTCCTGCAAAGACGGTGCCTCTAGAAAAGCCTGAGATCTACTTTCTTGGGAGTTTGGCCGCCTGTGCTCATCTCCCGACTCACCAGGCAGAGATTCCATTGTGTTCTCACAAGAGTTTCTGTTGTGTTGAGCTTTTGCCGAGCGGAGATGGAACGTATTCGTGGACGACCAGAAATGGGCTGGAAGAGTTGGTTGGAAGATCTAAAGATTCAATGATTTGTCTTCGATCTGGAAGATCCAAGACCTTGTCTACATGATGCCACTGGTTTTTGCGAAGATGTGGCAAGTGTATGCTTATCCTGGATGGAGATGTGCTGCGCTCTCCTGCAGCATTTGACCCAAACACCAGGCATCTTATTTCATTGCTTGGCGGCATCAACCGCAGTTCTGCAGCGCTGCGTGCATGGCTGATCTTTCGCCATGGTCTGACCACAGGAAGCTGTGCGCAGCTTGTTGACCGCTCGTGCAAGGAGGCAAAGAGATTTCTCGCGTTTGACTGCTGAATTTTCTTCAGCTTTGTGCAAATTTAACGCGACTTGTTGACTTCGCTGACCAGAAAAAAACATATGGCTGTTCAGAAGCAGGGCACAGCGATGTATCAACTCAGCTCATTCAGATTGATTGCTAGTGAGCTTATCATGGCTTGTCTATTCATTGTGTCTGCTCAGGTCATGATGCTGGTCTATGGCACTTGGGCAACCGATATGCCTAGAAGCAAAAAAATCTGCAAAGCGACAAGAGGATTATATATACATATGAGCTGAAACATGCACCATCGGATTCTTGTATATGTTCCGCAAACATATCACCATATCACCACATGACCATGCACACGCACAACCACGCACTCACGTACACACACCTATATGTACACAGACACGCACAACATGAACACAGCACAGATACATCATCACAACTTCACATACCAAAACATCACTTGACGCATCATATCTTCACGTCACATGCAACCAGAATCAGTATATTTACGTTTGCATACATTTACATTACTACCACCCAACCTCACATCACACGAAAATAATATCACCTCACACCCACACACACATACGTATAACATGTGCATGCACATCACATATATTACAAACTGCCTCTTTCATCCGATACACATATCGTTAACACACTGCCAAAGTGACACACCTGTACATGCACATACATACATACATACACACACACAAACTCACCCACCATCACCCCTCCATCACTCTCATACTTCCTCTTCCCTTGTTGCTTTTCTATGCTTAGACTAAGTCTGGTGAAATTGTTAACATGTGGGGTTATCCGGTTCTATAATTTCTTTGTTCATTTTTCTAAGGGTGGAACTTGCATACTTTGAACCCTGAGTTGAAACTGCGAGTCATTGGCCCAGGCGGGCTGGGCGCACGCAGCCGGGCCTCTGCCTACGTTTGTACACCAAAGAGTTATGGGGCCCAGTTGATGTGCTGGTGGCGGAAGGTCTGAGCATGGAGTCCTCCACGATCATTTGTAGATCATTTTCGAACCGGAAGGTTTGGGTTTTTTCCATATGTCAAATCACTGGAGGGTATATGGCAAATGAATTCACAATTCATTTGCAACATCACTTTTTTCCAGTTTTGGTGTTAGCTTACGAATGGCAATTAGTTTCCCTTCTTTTGGTATCGGGGGACGCATCTTGTTGCTCGGGATTTTGAGGTTCTTTGAGAAACACATGAAAGAGTTTGAGCCGCCAGAGTGCACGTTCTTGCCTGAGGGGCCCATGCTTATGGCGTTCACATTTCAGCCTTCAGGGATTCCACGGACTTCCAGGTCTATGGCCCTTGATCGTCTCTATTTGCAGGCGCGCTGCCGCATCATGTTCAACCCACAGTGGAAACAACATATTCAAAGATGCTAAGGCAGGCATCCCCATCACAGTTGCTGGTGGAGATTTTGCGCAAATCATCCCCTTATTCTTTTGGCAAAGGCGAAACAGTTGTCCTGTCAACTGGCGAAGTCCTTGGAGGGCCTCCAAGTGCCACGTCCTCGGGGACGTCTGTGGCGCTCGGATCACTGCCCTGTTTGAAGTTTCTCCCGAAAAGGATACAGTTCCAACTGAGCCATGACAAATACCTTTGTTGATCGGTGAAAAAAAACCATGGCTCAAGTCGAAGGGAATTGAACCTTTTCTGGATCTTTTTGGAGCTCAGGCCTCGAGGTGCCCAGGAGCTTCTTGCGCAACTGCCAGAGGCAAGAGGGATGGTCATGCCACCATTTTTTTTTGAATTCTAGAAAGTCCAGTGGTTAGGAGGGAGCCACGGAGCTGGGGGGTACCTATATATTTTTAGTGTTTTTTTTAGATATTTCTATTTGCCTATAAAAGCCAACGAGCTACGAGGAGTTTCCCAACCGCATGGATTTTGCGACGTGAGGCACCGGACCTGAAAAATGTGGTCATGGCGAGGCAGAAGAACGCGGAGTTGGGAACCATCTCGAACGCAACTGAGGCCCAGTTGGGTTGGACATTTCAGCAAAACATACCAGCTATGGTTGGTATAAAGTGTCCCCAATTTTAAACAAAGCATCAACATCAGCATCATGTGTTTGATTGCGTTTGTACATTTTTGTTGGCGTACAAATGCAATCATAATTTCACACAAAAGTGAGTGGTAGATATGAACACTAACTCAGTTTAACTCCAATGGAGGTTTATCAGTGACTTCTCCACATTAAAACATTGGAGGGTAAAAACCAGGGCATGAAAAATGGAGGCAGCCGAGGGCCGGCCGTGGAAGGTTGCAAAGATCACTCCGCTGGGATATCTGTGCTTACAACTCCCATTGGACCTCAAGCCTGCGGCTCAGAAAACTGATGTTAGGGCCTGTTAGGGTTCTTTGTTTCCAATCTCACACGGCCCATATGGTGGTTTCCTAAAAATTGGGTACCCCCAAAATCATACCCCTAAAATCATCTTTTCCATTATAAGCCATCCAGCTATTGGCAGTGCCCCCATTTATGGAAACCCCATATATGTACACTGTTTAATACTAATCCTGAATTGATGAACTTGTGATAAATTCCTACTAAAATGGTTTGTAATATTTCAACTGACCAGGGGCATTCTTCCGGGGTTGACAGGTTTTTTCAGCTCTGGGAGGAGTTCGTTCGTTTTTTTTTAAACATCTTAAAGCTGACGTGACAAAGGACTTGAAGTGATATTTATTTACGTTCTTTTCTTTTTTGTTAGTTTTGTATAGTTTCGTTACAAAAAACCACCCAGTTCGCAGCTCTAAGTTTTCGAGGCTCACGCGTTTAGTGTGGCTGGGAGCCCACTTTGGGTTGGCCACAGATGCCGTGGTCTTGGCGCCAGACGCTTATCTCGGCCGCTTCCTGCGGCTTCAACGGACCGAAGCTGACCCTGACGATTCCCCAGGTCGGTGATTACTTCCCAGGATGCATTTTCAATGCCGAGCCCTCTTTTCATGTGGGAGGACTGGATCACATGTGGTTAAGAGATGTTAAGAGCATTTAAGTGTCAGGTGAATCACGCCAAAACAGCAGCATGTGTGGTCAAATCGGGAAGGAAACTTCAAACTTGATTCAAACTTGTTTGTCGAGAAGGGATGGGGTATCACTTTAGTGTATAAAGTTGATGCCCGATGCAGGAGAGCGAATTTGTGTCCCGCCTCCGATCTGCTGCCTCTGCAAGGCACGAACGATATTTTCCAGCCTTATGGACTGTGGCAGACAATGGTGGTCATGCATCCTTCAAAGTCGTATTTTTCACCAGATTTTCTATGATTTTCTGGTACAGTACACATTGGTCGTTTGAGAGAGCAAACAATCCACGTTTATTCACACGTTTCATAGGTACGACCATCTGCACATGGGGATTTTTCATTACCTCAAAGTACCACCCCTCACCGGAAAAAACGAAACTGGGATGAGTGATCTACCCCAAAAACATCCACAAAAAACATTCTCCCCAAATCCCGGTTCAATCAATTCAATCCAACCAACATGGGTTTGTCGGAAAACATCCTCAAATTTGGTGTTTAATCATTTTTCTTCTCATTTCAATGGCAATTTTTGGGGTCCCTGATCAAGTCTCGCAGGATTCTTTTCGATGGGGGCGAGCTGTCAGAACCACTGATGCAACGGCAGCTCTTCCTGGAATGGCTCACGGATTTTCACCACAATGAATATGTGCTGGGAGGCTCAGTACTTCTGAAACCAGCTGCACCAGTAGATGGGATTTTTGGAGTGTTTTCACCCAGAAAACCCACTCGCAGCACCCCAAGAAGAGCCCCAAACACATGTGTAGATGGTTTTTGTGGGTCTCGTGCTAAAACAGATCGGGTGCTGTCCCAAGTTTTGACTCAACAATTCTCAAAAAGTGATGGTTTTAGGAGGGAAAGCCCATCCGGTACGGAACTCCAGATCAGTTTTTCACATCAATTCAGGTGTGGCGACAAGGAGCGGGTCCTGTGGGCCAGGAGAAGGCCTGACACTGCTTCGTGGCGCGACACGAACGGAACATGCCCCGTGGATCTTGAAGGCGTTGAACTTTTGATCCAAACCATCCCATCTGCCGACGGGTATCGGCACCTGCAGGCACACCCTGAGCTTCTCACACCAGTACTCCCTATCCAGGGGAAGGTGACCGCCTGAGATGGTGGACATCAGCAAGTTGTGGGTCACTTTTGGTCTTGAAACATGGGAATGGGTCAAAACCATGTACCCCTGGTGAACATCAAAATAGCTGGTAAATGGATGTCCATCCCCTAATAAACTGTATCTATAGGTATTGATCCATAGCCACATCCCATTTCTGGAGATTTTTGGGGTACCCCAAAAGCACTTGACCTCGGATTTTCAAAGACATGGGATTCCAGCTGGCGATTGGCCCAAAGCATTGGTTGGCCAATCTCCTGTAGGGACCACGGCTGTGTGCCATGGCTCGAAGAAAACGTGCTTGTCCAGTGCGGAACCAGCAGCGCACGCCAGAGAAAGCCTGTCCGTTGCATGAGCAAATTCAGAGTGGCCGTTCGCTGTTTGAATTTGTGAAGTTTGAGTTCGAGAGAGCGGGTGCTACCTTTACCCAAGAAGGTTTGTCATTTGAGCTGCTGCAATTGCTGCAAGATGTCAAGCTGGTGGAGAGACCTGTGACACAACACAACCGCGGGAGGGCACCTCTAGGTTTGTGTCAACAGACGTTGCCACAGTTACTTGTTCATGTGCGACGGAGGTTTAACTTGCGACTTTCTGAAGATGCTTTATCAACTTTTCCATGGCAGCAATTGCACTCGATGCTTGGAGATGGCTGTCTCTGCAAGATGTTTTACACATATCAGGTGTTCCTCTGTGTTGGAGGATCCCGCTGGCTCCAACTCACTGGCTATTGGAAGGCCAGAGACACCAGAGATCACACTGAAGGAGTTGGAGTTGTTAAATCAAAGCCCTGGACGCCCTCAGAGATCATCATCAAGAGACCCATCCTTCACGCGGCCAAATTTGCTGCGCGCGCAGGCTTGCCGCATGGCAGCCCCCTGAGGAAAATCATTCAGCAGGAAGGTGCTGATGAGGCTGGTGCTAATAGGTTGATTTGGTGGATCCTGAGTCCAAGGTTTCACCATTTGGACGTACCTCCACCCGTGGATGCGTCTGTGGCCCCTTTGCCTCAAAGGGCAAAACGACAACGTGGGAAGCGAAAACACAAGGGCCAACAGCCGCCAAACGAAGATCAAGAGAGAGCGGCGAAGCACAGAAAGATTGCACCTGCTGTGAAACATGTTCCATCTCTACAGAGGGAGGTTCTTTTCGAAGCTTTGATGGAGCCTGTTTTACACATGTTGAAGAAGACACCTGCGGTGAATTTCCAAGAGCTACTCAGCAAACATTCGCCTTCACATCGTGCCTTGCTTATCCTAAAGGTCTTCGAGCAAAAGAACCAGAGACTTGGGGACCATGCTTTGCCAAGTATTTGCGGCCTTCGATGTTCTTGCCACACTCGTCGCCCAAAAGCCAAAGTGAGTAAGGAGACGAGAGCGAGATCTGGCAACCTTTTTCAGTGCACAGGTGGGTATGGGTCAACAAAACTGACGGACATCTACCTACCTACCTACCTAAACCTACCTACCTACCTACCTACCTACCTACAGTACCCCTACACCTACACCTACACCTACACCTACACCTACCTGCCCGACTAGTATCATAAATTCCCTAAACTAGATCATCAACGCCTCAGGTGGGCCTGCCGAGATCCGCTTCATGCGCGACTTTCCCAGCCTGTCCTGTGCGGCCAGCGGACAGCAGGTGGCTCGCTTTCTGTGCGCGGCGCTCAAGGAGCTCGTTGATCTGGAGCTGGTTGGAAAGAAGAACTGGGTGAAGCTGGTCACTAAGCAGAGTTCGGAGATGGCCACACCACCGGGTGAACCAACCATCACTGGGATACATATAACATCATATAACCAAAGATAGATAGATAGTACGTGAGATTTGTAGTTGGTGATTTCACACATTTTTTGCCATCTGATCTGGGAAGATCCCCAAAGGCTCACCAGAACTCACGGGGATGATGGGGATGATGGGGATGATGGGGATGATGGGGATGGGTGGTTTCGCAGCGCAGGTGGAGTTTCTAAAACTGCTGGTGCACCAAAGGCGCTTTGAGGAGCTTTCAGTGCACGACATCATGCAGGGTCTGTCCGTGAAGGAGTTCCAGGATGGCATGATCCGTCGCTTTCTGACGCGCAAAGGGGATCCCTTTGCGCGGAAAGCGCCGAAACTGCTGGGTGGTTTCATCCAGCTTTTGATATTTGACTCATTTGACCCAGAATATGTCTGGGTCTTTCTTGTTGTTTTCTAAGGATTGGTGCAGATCTCCGGTCATTTTGATGTATGGATCATCATGGATCAAGTTTACCAGAAATTCGGGCCATTTCGTCCCGGTTCATTTGATGGTCTCCCCGGTATACTTTTCTCCCCATCCCCATCCCCTGGGCCAAGGAAGCTGGGGCAGCTGCAAGACACCCGCGTCATGGCGGAAGTTTTGGGCCGTGTCTGCTATTTCATCTTCGTGCACCTGGCCGTGCCACTGCTGAGGGGTCACTTCTATGCGACCGAGGCCGTGGGAAAGAACACAAAAAAAACCAGCCAGCCAGGTTGGGCCCCCCAAGTTGGAAACGCTTTTAATGGGGGAACAATTATGCTGAACTGTTGCTCTGTTGGTTTCGTTTTTTTTTCTGCACTACCGGATGTAGTGCCTCAAAGCCTGTTGGTTGATGTATACGAACTTGTTTGACAATTTTTCCCAGAAATCGCTGAGGCAAAAAACCTTTGGTTCCTTGAGTCACCTACCAATCCTTGTCATCTTTCTTTTTGCAAAACCCATTTCTGAGGCAGAGCCCGGTGGCATGAAGACCATCTACTTCCGCAAAAACGTGTGGCACTTCCTGCGCTCACGGGCGGATTGCGGCTTCCTACATCTCTGCATGGATCAGGAGGCGGATTCGACGGAGGTGCGCAGCTCTGGGACGACCGGCTCGCAACTTGGCAGCCAAAATACCTTGGCTTACCTAGGTTGATTAGTTATCATTAGATTTTATTGGGAGTTATACTACCAAGGTAATTATTGGATTATGAGAAGCCTTTGGGAAACCGTTTTCAACAAACAGGCTTAAATGGATTTAAATGGGACACCTTGGGACATTGATTAAATCTGATTATGTACCGATGGGATCAGCATCCGTTTGCCTATGGGGTCTATGGGTTGGAGGAACATCCATGGATCAAGATCCAAGCCGCCCAAGCCCCCAAGGCAAAAGAAGAGCCAAGCATCTCGTGGACTCTGGGCTGAATTTTGTTTGGCCTTAGTGTCTTAGTAAACCTTCCCGGATTGGGATTTACCCTCTGGTAAACTAACATAGCTATTGAAAATGGCCATTTATAGTGAGTTTTCCCATTAAAAATGGTGATTTTCCATTGCTATGTTAGTTGATCAACAGACTAAGTCATGTCCGCCTTCTCTAAAAGACGGATGGGACCTGCGCAGGGTTTGCTTGCCCCAGCCCCAGGATTCAATGCGCCTCCGATCGTCCGATGGGTACCGAAGAAACGAGGCTTCAGGCCCATTGTGAAGATTGCCAAGTGGGCAGATCAAGGAAAGCTGGGAGCCAAGCAGAAGGCGCCGCCTGCGGGTTTCATTTTCTTTGATGTATGGTTTTTTCTATGTTTTTCTGCAGTTTTCCGTCCAGTTCTTTTCTGCAGTTTTCTTTTGCTGTGTCTTTTCTTTCTAATTCTGGTTTTCCATCCCAACAAATCCAACAGATGGGGTGAAGATCCCCAACTGACCAAGCTATTTTACAATTTCTGAACCGCCCGGGTGTCTCAACTCCTGCGCGAATCTGCAGGCAGTTCTACCAATCCTCGCGAGTCTCAGAGCCTCCAATCATGGAATCTTGGGACATTCCTTGATGAACCAAAACGAAGTGCACGGTCACTTATTGGAGGCAATGGCCCGGCTGAAAGCACGCTGCCCCAACATCCAGGACTGGCGACTGATTGATCTGATTGGGACAGATTTTGTAGGAAATCCATGCCAGAAACCCCAAGGACTGTCCGTCATCAGTGACAATCAATGGTGAATATCATCCCCATATGGGAGTTGTTTATTCTTGGGTATGACATAATATACTGTGGGTAAAACATGGTAAAGCAAGAATCAACTAAACCATAATAAACCATCCCCCAAATCACCATGAATGGGTGGTATATACTTTATAAAGTATCAAAATATGGGTGGTCAAAACGGCCTTGGCCGTTTTACCCACACGGTCCTATGGAAAAAAGGTGACTCCGTGGACCCATGGGAATCCACCAGGACCTCTATGTGGTGGTTGCAGACCTGCGGAACTGTTACGACCGGATTTTGCATCAGCCTTTATTGGAAAGGATTGATCAGTTGCCACTGCAGAAGAGGTACAAGATTATCCCTATTTCTCTGCAGCGAGGGACTGGCAGGTGGGGAAACGGTGGAACTGAATGTAATGTCCACCCTGGATTTATAAACTCTTGGGCTATTATATAAGGGGTATCATTTTGGTAGCTGATTATCAGTATTGTGGGGAGCAACCAGGACGGGAAGAAATCGGGGTTGACATTATGTCGCTCAAAACAGACCCCATATTGGATCCTTTTTGTGGTGATACGACCAAGCTTAGGTTGTTCCTAAATTGGATATTTAAGGGTATCTATATAAGCTTTGATAATGGTGTGTGTGTGTGTGTCTTTAGTCGTATAAGCATGACTAGTAAAATATCATAGACTATAGTAATATATGATAATATGTATATGTATTATAACAAGACTAAAAATACGAACAATAGCAAAGATTGGAGAATAGTGGGTGTGTCTCCTTCAAGTATGATAAGCATCATGGACATTTAATGTTGATACACATCATCGTTTTCCAGTGCCTGACACATATTCCTAAGGGTTTTTTTTGGAGGAACACAGACATTAAGCTATACAAATACGGTTTGGTGACATCAGATCCAAGGTGGCAGTACTAGGCAGTTTCACACATCAACGTGATTCTAGAAGGTTCGATTAAACTTGGGGATGAACACCCAACAATAAACGAACATGTAAATTCAAGCGATGTTGTGTTTCGTATAAAATGGTAACATGAGTATATCTCAACGAACAGAAACAATCAATGTGGAGAAGTAACAATAGCTTGGCTTCATTTTGTAGCAGAATTTGGATATTGCGTAGCAACTATATGAGATATTCACAACTTGTATGGGTACAGCCAACAAGTGGTACAGAACCATGGCTGGCTACAATGCTACAATCTTACAAATTATTTGAAACATTTTTGAGACCAATTCATCACCCCACACAAGTTGAGATATTCATCAACAACAAAACTATACATTCACCACCATTTATAGTCGATTTACCCATGCTTTTCCATAGTTTTTTGTATGTTTACCAGAGGGTCATTCACCAACAAAAATTGCAGCTTAGCCAATCTAACAATGCCTGTGGATCTGCACCCTGTGATCATCCGTCGGGTTTGCGTCCTTCTGAATGAAAGTCACTTAGTACGTTCCTATATTATCAATATTTATTATATATATGTATATATATATATTAGAATTATTATCAATTATCTTCATTATTACTACCAGTAGGATCATTTCTACTATCATATAGTATCATTCGTACTATGCATGTTACTACTGTATACTATTATTCATTCTTATCATAGTAAAACAGACAGACAGACACACACGCACACACACATATCCACACACCATAATGCTTCCAATATACCATTATTGATACTTGATGATAATTCCTAACAATCATCCATGAAGAACACGATTCATGATATTTACGAAGAATTGCCTACTATTATTCATGATAATGATATAATGTGGTAAATACAATAATAAACCATCCCCAATATCACTCAAATAGGTGGTAAAAAAAACATCCCCAAATGGGAGTGGTTTTAGGCAGCCAGCATTCACGTGATTTATTCAATTTATTCACCACGATTCTATGTCATATCCACTGATTATTAACCGTAAACTCCCCAGTCATTCCTGGCATCAGGCCCCAATACTTAGATCTGGCCCTGCACCGCGGCGCCGTCCCTGAGCTGCTGCGCTCGTCTAGCTGCCCTCCACCACTGCAGCGTGAGCCGTTGGTGGTGATGCCTGGCAGTGTGCAGACGGAGGCCCGGTGCTGGATGGTGATTCCCCAAAATTGTAACGGTTTTGACCCAAACTCATTACTATTATTATTGATATATATATATATGTATATATAATTATTACTATGAATTATCATTATTTTATTGTTATTTATGATTGTTGTTGTTATTATTATGTTTCAATTTTCATGATATTTAAGCATGAGACATCGGGGTGTAACATTGAAACATGGTGATTTACTTTTGAAACGTGGTGGTTTAACATGACACATGCTGATTGAATCAGCAAACACATGGGACAGTTTCATGATATATCATAGTTTTTATTCCTTGGTGGTGAGCAAATAGTTTCTTTCAATGTGTTTTTGATTTATGATGAAATTATGTACTGTATCCATGGTGTTGAGCCAATCAACATAATCCTTTCCAGCGACCATACCGATCATACAAAACACATCCCAAAATTTCAGAAATCATTTTGGGGTATCACATAGGATCTGGTTCGTACCATATATTATATATATAGGGGATTAAGAATTCAGCATTCAAACGTTTGAATCTCTATGTTGACGAAAGGAAACTGGGAATGTAGGCGTGTGAAAAATGCAAAAACAAACAAACATGATAGTCGATCGACATTTGAAGATGAGGGTTCTGATCCTGTGTTGTTGGGGTATTGTAGGGGTTCCAGAAATGGGATATAAACAGCAGTCAAACAGGTATAATAAATAGATTGGTGTGCGAAGCATTGCCTGAAGCAAAACCATTGGTTTCCCACCTCAACTTGAGCATGAACCGGTATTTTTTGTGTCTTCAGTTTAGAGAAAACCAGATGTTTGCTTGAAGTAAAATGAATTGGGTAAATGGTTGGGAACAGGGGGCCTAAACTCACCATGTCCCAATTGCAAGGGGTCAACAAATCACCATGCCAAGCTCCGAACTAAGCCCTCAGATCCCTTGTTGCAGGTGACTTGTTCGGAAGTGACGAAGATCCTGAAATCTGCGGTACAAGGCTGTGCTGTTTTGCTGGCCTCACAACCTCGTACGGTTGAACTGCCCAACTATGCCGCACCAATCCCTGTGGGATGCCGGCTATTGCGTGGCATCCCGCAGGGCAGCCGATTTTCGCCCTTCCTTTGTGCCTTACATATGGGTGCAGGTGATGGCAGGCTTCCGGCAGATGTGGCTGAAAGTTTGGGGTCAGGACGAAGTGCTTTGGTGCGACTGGTGGATGACTTTCTTTATCTGAGCACTGAGCCAGGCAGTTGCTGCAACTTCTTATCCTGTTTGGCTCAGGAAGAGAATCCTTATCAGGGTGACCTCAACTGGCAGAAGTGCGCCGGAAATTTTCCGTTCTGCTGCTTGGAGTCCTCCCAAGATCCCTGCTTCGTCCCCACTTCGCAACGACTTCCGCCAAGCTCCACCGAAGTGCCCTGGGCCGGCTTGACGCTGGCCCCAGCCAAGGGCTTTCTGAACATCCGTCAAGGCACCAAGCGACGGGTGACAGATGCCATGGCGGTGAAAAAGCCGAAGCGGGGCAAGCTGGGGAAGATCAAGGTCTGGGAGCAGGCAGGGGAAGATGGCGGTGTTGGACGGGTTTGGGAATTGATGGTGAACGGGAGGATTGCAATCATCAGTCATCAAGTGGGATGAAAGGTGCATTTCCATTTTGTTGAAAAACTCCAAAAATTTGACCCAAAATTCTTCCATGCCATCTTGCCCCCACCTGTTTTCTGCAGGTGATCCGTTCCAAGCTATTGATCTTCCTGAAGCTGAAGCTTCAACCGTTGCTCTTGGATCCACGCCTCAACTCCCCAGACTGCGTGCGCGACAACCTGCTTCGCGTTTGCCGTGGCTGCGCTTGGCGCTTCCTCTGGCTGCTGCACAGCCGGCGCCTGCCCATGGTGACGCCCGTCTTCGTCCGGAGGCAGACGCAACGGCTGGTGCGCTATGCCACGCGGCGCGCCGACATGGTGCGTGAAGGTGACTTCATGATGGCTTGTGGAGTCACACCATTTTTGGATAACCTTTTATTAGCCATCAAATTGCGGAGCTAATTCAGATCCATAATCCATACTAATGTATACTAATGTAATCTGCTGTTTGTTGTACGTGGATTCTGGGGCAGAATGATCCTAAACTTACAACAATCTTAAACTTAAGACCATCCAAATTGGATGGTTTACGCTGAAGTGTACCAAATTGGGAAGTCGACTCTTGTCTCCTTCCGGTCCTAAGCTTCGTTTTCAATCTGACATTGCAAGGCCTACCTTCCAACGACCAGCTGAACATCAAGGGCATTGTGCGCAGTGCTTTCCGAGGCGCTTTGAGGCCCCGACAGAAAAGGCCTCTGCTGAAGGAGGCCATTGAATCTCTGAAACCCAGATCGAGGGTGGCCCGCAGGTTCAGAAAAATCATTGGGCGCGGGTGAGTTTTGCACAGCTTGATTTGGAATGGGGTCAAATTCTTTGGGACATTTGTTGTTGATGCAACAAACATTGAGCTCTAGAGCTTGGTCTTCTCTAAAGTGGGGATGGGCAAAAGCAAATAATCCTCATTCCCGTCGTGTTAAATACTCCCCAAAGACAAACTCATTTTTTGTCGGATTATTTTGCTTCACTTGGGCCCCCCAAAAAGGGGGTGTTGAATATTAGAGGCAACCGATAGTGGTCAATGATTTCGGGGGATTTTTGGATCAGCACCTGCTTGGAGCGCCAGGATGGAGCATGTGGTGTCCTACGTGGTCGACTTATCGTCCCTGGGTTTGTTTTGAGGTCAAGTATGTTGGGGGTACCATTTTGCACCCCGTCGGCGAGACAGGTCTGCGGAAAATCGAAACTATCCATTTTTTGTATATTTTGACCCATAGCCGCTCAAAAACATTGGAAACTATCCACTTCTTGGGGTTGACGACTGTATTTTCATAGCCACATGAAATTGGCCTGGTCGCTTCGCAACGACTTCAATCTCTGTGAAGGCTCAGAACCTACCGCGCCTGCATGCCCGACTCCATGGCAGCCAAGAGCCTGTCAGAGTGACGCTGGCGAAGTTACGAATGACCGCCTTGGCTTCCAAATAGGCTTTGCCAACTGTCGGAAAATAGGCTACCCTGGCCCTGGCGTCCAGTGGTATCCAGTGGTATCCAGCGGTATCCAGTGGTATCATCCAATGATATACACCCAAATGGCCATGGGTTGCTGCAGCTATGACTTTATTCAGCAGATGGTATTGACCTTTTGAGATTGTTTTGCGAGACGACCGCCTTTCGTTGACACCTGCCAGCCTGCCAGGCTCTTGTTTGCGTTGGGCTACACAATCCAAAGGGGAGACCTTTCTGGTATTCCAGGGAAGGCCGGGATTCAATCTTCTTTTTGAAGCAATGGATGCATCTGATGGGTAAATAAGGGAAATGATCCCCAAATAGGTGAGTGAAATATGATAATTGACCCAGATGGATGCATGTTATCCAGACTTGATCTCGACTTAGTCACATCTCATTCCAGGAATGGCGTGCATTCCATCCAGAGGAACAGGTGGATGTAATCGGGTCGCCGTGGTGATACAGGTACTGATGGTACTGATTCCACCAACAGTGATGAAGAAATATGCTACTTCCACCAACGGCCAGTGCTTATAATGCCAGCATATGCCAGCATGAATTTGGCTGGGACAATCTTAGACTGGACAAGACACAAATTTTCACATGCTGGTCATGTTTAAATAGTTGTACACTGTACACAATCTCAATCTTTGACTGGTGAAACCATCCCAAGACCAAATAGATAGAAAAGTGTTGCCAGGATATTAATGGATATTTATAGATTATGTTTTCCCATGTTATTCATGGCTTTCAACTTTTCCATCTAGGACTGGGGGTTGCTTTTTCTTTTTGCAGCCTTCATCTCTGCATGCGAGGCGTTTGAAACCAATACCAGTTACCTCAAAGCGCTACTGGCGGCCGCCTTTTCTGATCAACTGCTCCTAGGATTGGGGGTTGGGGACATTTGTGGGACTGGAGTTGCAGTTACGATCTCAGTGGCAAAGGCCTTTAACATCCTTTAACTACATATGAATACATATGATATGTGTTATGCACTTATACAGTTACATTATGAACAATGTATACTTATACAACTTCACCTGGACACCAAATTATGCACTTATACACTTATAACACTGTAAAAACACATGCAATATAAACATATATAAACATAGGTATCATAATTGTATAGCACACATGCTTGGACTTTCAAGCCCCAAGGGTCAGCTTCGCAATGACTCCCTGGGAGGAGGTTATGGAGCAGTCGCGAAGGAGATCGACACATCTGGAAAGTTGGAATCCCTTAGAGGATTCGGTCAGTGGATGGTTTCGTTGGAGGTTTGTTGTTGGATGGACATTGGATGACTGAACTTGGAAGATTGGATGATTATGTAGTAATCCAAGTTTGCGAATCTTCCGATTCCTCGGATCAGTTGAGAAAATCCACAGCGAAAGATTGGATGATTCGGAAGATGGGCTGGATGAAAGGTTTACCATTTTTTCAACACACGAATATAGCGCGTATTGTTTCCAAAGGTCGGGTCGCAAGCAGTTGGAGCAGCTTGAGGCCGCTATCTCTGCCATTGTGGTGGTTGCCAACGCCTAAAGATCAGTGCTACATCTATATGGGTTTGTCTGAAAAATAGGGCACCCCTAAATCCACAGGTTAATCAAGATGTTCCCGTGGTATTTGATGGATTTTGATGGCCGTTTCAAGGGTATATATACATGAGCAGCCGCCAAAACCTCCAAGTGGAGATTTAAAGGGCGTGTAAAGTAAGATGGCTCCGCGAAAGCTAAAACCACGTTCGCGAAAGATCCGCGAAAGCTTTTGCGAAGATTTGCTCCCGCGAAAGCTCGCGAAAGAGACTTTCAAGGCTCAAAATCCTGGTTTTAAGTATGTTTGTAGACAGCTTCCTCAGATGTATCTGGATCCATACGGATACATTATTCACAAATTTCTATAGATGTGACCCGAAAATCCGCGAAAGCTTCGCGAAAGCTCCGCGAAAGATCCGCGAAAGCCCTGACTAGCTGGGATGGCCCCTCCCGATTTGATTGGGGAGTGGCAGTGCCCACTGAGATCTGGCGCTCGTGGTGTCTGGCTGTGCCCACTGAGATCCGCGGTCGCATGGAGGACGAGGAGGTGAAGGAGGAGGAGGCCACCAGATGCAATATCGATCCAGATGTTGCCACAGTGACAACTGCTGCAAAACTATGTCCGTTGTGCTTGGAATCAAAGGTTTCAATACGCACTTCACTGCGGAAAACGGGGAATTGTTGTCACGTGTTTTCCGCGAAAGCTCGCGAAAGTGAATTTCAGACACATGGACGCCGCGAAAGAAAAACCCTGCATCGCGAAAGGTTCGCGAAAGAGATGGCGAAAGGGAAGACAGAATAGAACACAAGGTAACGGGGTTTCGGCAACCGCTCACATGGGTTTTTTCCACATTTTGGGACAAAGCCACATGGAGATTTTCGCAACTCTCAAACACCAGATTTGAGGTTCCGCAGGTGATCGGAAAGTGCAGTGACCTTGACCCTTTAGGCCCTCCAGAAGCTGATGGAGAAACACGATTGTCCCGCAAGAGAGCCCCATGCTCAGATGCACAGTTCGCAACAGCATCCTGCGACCCTTTCCAGGTGCGACATGAGAGCAGTAGCCAGATGCGATTTTCTTCCGGGTAGCCCTTAATGGAACAACCAGGGGATGGTAGAGGTCACTGACCGGAAATTCCCTTTCCCGTTTGACTGAAGAGTGACTTCCGTGTTTCTGCGTGACTCAGGACGGTGCTGTTTGCTAAAGATGTTAAGGACTCTTGGCGAGTCGGTGTGACGAGCCAGAGTCATATCAGGTATAATATTTGCAGCATGTGATGTTTCTTGTCTTTTCATATTTTTCATGCAGTTGGAATGCTTGCGACATTGCAGAATGACGAGGTCTAAAATACATAAAAACTTAAAACTTACTGATGTAACCTTAACCCCAATCAACACGTACAGCCAATTCCTACTCATTATATTTGGAGAGCCGCTCATTCCATCCTCGGCGCCGCTTCAGTGTCCTTCATTTCTCTAGCCCCCCTCGCGCTCTAAAAAGTCGACCGGTAGGGCCCCGGTAGGGGTTAATCCAGTCCTTTACTTCTGGCAGAACTGGACAAACCGTTTTTGTTGCAGATGCAACACCGACAACAAACCATGTTGAAATCAGCTTGATAGGTTTTTATCCATCACACTGTTCAACTGTGTTGAACCAACCATGTTCAATCATTGCCTCTTTTGGGGGCGGTTTAATGGATTTGGTCTAAGGGACATTTTAGAGGGATGCCCTATTCTCATGGTCTTATGGGAAAAACACATAGATCTAAGGAAATAACTGAACATGTCAATATTTATGATAATTTGTGAATCTTTTTTTTTCCATCAACCTAGAAAATCAACCAACAGTGATGATTGGTTGAAGATCCCCATGGTTCAACCCTGGTTTCCTGTGGCACGGCTGGCTGCGCAAATTGTGCGCCACGACGGTGAAAGGATCCGCACGAGTACGTGGAGCATGTCTCGGGCAATGGGGGACGAAGCGTCGAAAAGGAGGAGGCGCCGGGTTGGCGCCGGGTGCTTGAAATGGGGGGTTTCCATAAATGGGGGTACCCCAAAATGGATGGTTTACTGTATAATTTATAATGGAAATTCCTATTAAAATGGATGATTTAGGGGTACCCCCATTTCAGGAAACCTCCTAGTAATGGGGGTTTAAAACTTAATTCCCCACCTGCCAGGGGTGGGAAAAAAATGTAATATTCTATCAACTGTCAGTAGAACTGATTAGAACTTCTTTTTAGAACTCCATTAAAACCTATTAAGACCCTGTTCCGGTAATTTAACTGTTTGCTATGGAGAATGTGCACAGAGGCTTTTGCAATGTGCTGTGTTTTTTCGCAGTTCTGCGATTCGAATTGCTTCGCGTTTCTGCTGGATTCCACCATCGATGCGCGCTTCAAAGAGCGACAGCATGTGGTCCTTCCCACTGCCAGACCCATACCCTGGTACGACTGAGCCTCGATGCGCAGTCTGAAGGGGCGAGGCACAGCTGCGTTGAGGACATTGTGATACTGTCAATGTACATCAGGTGGGTTTGTCCAAAAACAGCTTTGCCTGAAAGTCTGAAAATAGGATACCCCCAAAATCTACTAATCATCCACTTCCCTTGTCAAAATTGCCAACCTTGCTATAGATTTGGGTTAATTTCCACATTTTCAGACACGCCCAGAGGGTGATGGCAGGTGGTGTGCGCTCGCATCTCGCAAATCGGCACCACTGCTTGCAGAGACCTTGGATCCCAAGATTGAAAGAACACTGGGGATTTCATGATATACCATCATTCTATTGTAATTGATACACCATCATTATGTCATGTTTTTTCAAGAACACTGTGGATTCTAATTGATCATGGGGATTGTTTTGGATTTTCAACACCCTTCACAAGCCCATGGGTTTCGCATGGTTTCGGCTTGAACCACCTGGTTTAACACCCTCTGTAGTTCAGCTACACAGATCCGAGGTGAGCAAGACTCGACTGCCGGCAGAGTTTAATCTCCTGTCCCAATTTCAGAAGCACATGCAGGACCGACCCCGAGGGTTTGCCGAGATGCTGATTTCTTTCTTTGTTTAGTTTTTTTTTTTTAAATGGAACATCCACCATTTATCCACCATTTAGGGAATCTACAATCCATCCCAAGGTGGCGTTCAAAATCCCTGGTGGTTGGTGATGGTTGCACGGTTTCATGGGTGTCTACTGTAACTGATCAGTCACAGAGATGGTCATAATCCATGATCAGTCGAACCAATCCAGGGCACGTTTTGGAAACTGCGGAAAATCTTCCAGGCCCTGGTGTATTTCGCTGGTGTTTTTTCCTACAGGGGGACAGGGGATACGTTTTTTCTCGCAGAATGAAATCCCAAAAAATTGGACACTTCCATCCCTACAAGGTACCGCTCCCGAGCCCGTCAGGAGCTGCAAAGAGTTCAAGCCACCGGCTGGACGTACAGACCAGTTGCAGCACTCAGTGTGAGCTGATACCCCATTGAAAAATCATGGATGGTTAGTGATGATTAATGATGGTTAATGATGGTTGATGATGGTTGATGCTGGATTTGCACAAAGCCAATTTCCGGGTACACATGTAGAAATGAAGATGGTATCACCTGGTAGGCGCCAAGTTATATGTTTAGAGATAATATATATATAGATTTGTAACCACGCTGGAAAATCAAGTTGCAATCTATGATCCTGAAGATGGGTTGATGATCTGAGTTGCCCAAACGGCGGGGAGTTGTAGCGGTAGAACCTCAGAAACCGAGTGCCCAGGTTCCCTTCATCCATCCGCACATCCTGAGATGGGAATGGATGGAGCCTCTCTACACGCCCAAAGGGGCGTCAGTGCCTTAGTGGACCTCAACATGGGGGAATTCTCCGCCATTCTGCGGTTGATGAAAGATGATGAACCATGATGAAACATCCAAATTTGGGCTAGCCGATTTTCAGTGTGCCATGGCTGCCATGGGCAAAAAATTGTTTATTTTCCCATGGTCATCCTCCTCAATGGGAGATGAGAAGCTTGGCGAGGCTTCTGCGCTGCGAAGGGATGTTGGAAAAGAAGAACCCCCTGGGGTTTTGAGCTCAGCAGGGTCCAAGGAAATAAGCTTCAGAGCTTCCAAGTGCCATGAATTTCATGGATGTTTGGAATCTACATGTTCCGGTGAGGTCAGAGATTCTTAGTCAAGAATTGAAAGACATTGAACAAAAATCTCATGTTCATCCAATGATTGCTGGTGACCTCCGCTGTTTTGGCGGCAGGTTGGTTGGTTACGTGCAGCCCCTCGAGGAGGAGGGGTTGCTGGGCTGTACCATATGTATATACCATATACATATATATATATATGTTGTGTATATGTATATATATATATTAATTATACAACACAGATATGATATAACATGTAAAACTATGTACAGTAACACTTAGTAATGTGGTAAACCTTGGTATAAACCCAATTATACCATACCCAAATTTACTATAATATAAATAGGTGCTAGAAACCATCCCGGAATGGCAGGTTTATTTTTGTCGTGCCCGGTCATTTTCCCCTGCCAGGGCAAGTTGAAGCCGGTCGCCTGCTTCGCGGTGGCGGCCAACGTGCGCGGTGGGCAGGGGCCAACCAACTGCTATCCCGAATCGGCTCGGGAACCAAGAAACATGGGGGGCACGGCCGATTTTGAAAAAGTTGGGAAGTTGCAACAATACACCACCCTTAATTTTGATGGTTTACAGAACCCATTTATGGTGATTTTGGGGATGGTTTATTATTGCTCTACCAACATTACTTTACTTCTGTGGCCTGAGAAACGCTGGGGTTTCGCGTGGCTTTTCTATGCTTTTCTTGGCTTCTTGGCTTGGCTCTGCGTTCCATCTTTGGTTAGTGCCTTCTGCGTGTAGTCTGTTGGAAATGAGGCTTTCTAATTTACTTGCCATGATTGTCAGACCCAAACGAGCGGGTTCTGATCGATTTATTTTTCCCCATGTTTTTCCCATTTTTTGCCAAGCAATTCCTGTGAGATGTTTCGACTCCGCGACTCCGTGTAGGTCACCTGTCTATCTCCTGGACATATCGGCTTTATCCTGAGCACCACCAAACTGGATCTCACCAAGACGCAGTTGCGAAGGCTAAATCGAGCGAGATGGGCCTTCAAACTGAAGCAACCAAATACAAAAAACCAGGGTTTCCTTTCGGGGTATTTGATATTATGGGGAAGGGCTGATTTAGATATGACATAATACTATAATAACCTTGAACAACCTTGAACAATTCTGAAAAATATATTAGAACCGTAAATCCTGCACTACAGTAGTGGTCAGCTTAACATGTTCTCTGGTTTTGGGGTGACTCTACGTCCCGGGATTTCAAACCAAGAAATCTACGTGAGAATCACCACCTCATGGGGATATCATGGGTCTGTCGAAGTTTGATTTACCAGTGGCAATTCTAGTGGGGAAAATGGTAACTATGTCATGGGGTCGCCTATTTTCAGATTTTTCAGACCTCTCTTGAGGTCCCCAGATTGGGTACTCCAAATTTTCCGCACCAGAGGGTCTATCTATGCTTCTGGGTGAGAGGTTTGGCTTCACTACCAGAGGTGAGCTGGCTGTTCGCTTCTCAGATCGGTGTCTTTCACTGTAAATCGGCAGGGAATGCTTCGAACTTCTTGAAATTGGGTGCCCCAAAACCGCTGGCTTCCCAAACAATTTCCTTAAATGGGGGGTACCCCCAAATCATCCATTTTAGTAGGATTTTCCCTTTAAACCATCCATTTCGGAGATCTCCCATTTTAGGAAACCAACGGATACGGCCACCACGATGCCGCCGTGAGGTGCTTCACCGCTGTGTTGACTTGCCTTCAGGTGCTGAGATGGGCCGACAGATTGGCCAATCATTTTATGGGGAGACACTGGATATAAAAATGATGGTGATTTAACATTAACATAGCTATTGAAAATGGTCCATATATAGATTATTTACCTGTTAAAAATAGTGATTTTCAAAAGCTATGTTAATTACCGGAGGGTATAAATGATGGTAACATTATTGGGCGGGCTTTGACTTATCTGTACTCGTATTTATCTTGTATCAAAGAGTGTGCAGAAACATCTCACCAAAAGTCTGAGTGGCGGCCAAGCGTCTAAAGTCTAAAGTGTTTGTCTTGTATGAAAGAGTGAACAGAAACGTTTCGCCAAACGTATGAGTGACGGCTAAGCGTCTAAAGAATACAGCCCACGTATACCCAAGTGACATTGTGCGTATAATATTTTAAGTAGATAAATAGAAATAAATAGATAGATGGATGGATGGATGGATGCATGGATGGATGGATACATGGATGGATGGATGAACGGGTGGATGAATACAATCGATAGATAGGTAGATGGATGGATAGATCAAGCGATAAATAGATCGATAGATTATATAGATTAGATACCCTCTGGTAATTTAACATAGCTATGGAAAATCACCATGATTAATGGGAAAATCCACTATAAATGGTCATTTTCAATAGCTATGTTAAATTACCAGAGGGTATAGCATATATATATATATATACACCTACAAATTGTAGTAACCCGACCGCAGCGTCACTGAAATGATGGTTAGTAAGGGAATATGTTGCAAACCAGTTTTTCTGCAGTTGCAAAACAGTTTTTCTACCAGTTCGTAAATATACCTATATGCATGTACCCTATATACACATGTATATATATAATATAGATATATGATATATGGCAATATGGCTAGGGGATGATTTCGGACGTCCCTTTTTTAAACATGTCTATTTTAGCATAACTTCAAGTCATATATCGTATGTGACGCTTGTACAAACATAAAATGCAAATGGAATGCAATGCACAAAGCAACATAGAATGCAATGCGCAAAATAGAATGCAATGCACACCTTTATATCTGCAAATGAAATGCGATGCACAACTTTATGTCTGCAAATAGAATGCAATGCACAAAAAATCAGTTTGCAAACTCACCCTCTAGTTTGCAAACTCACCTTCTAGTTTGCAAACTCACCTTCTAGTTTGCAAACTCGTCTTCTAATTTGCAAATTCATCTTCTCAATGATTAAATAATGCAAATTATTTTTGTTATGGGTTCAAGTCACTTCTGTTTCAAGATGATGGGACGGAGAGGGGCGGGGGGGGTAGGGACTCTTTCCGAGAGAAGCAAGAGGATGGGGGGGGGTAGGGACTCTTTCCAATATAAACATCCGAAGAGTCTCCAACCCTCCCCCCCCCTCTCTCCAACATGATGTCTTAAAGAGTTTCCAGCGCCCCCCCTCCCCACCGTCAATGACCAAAAAACACGGTATGAAATCTCAAGATCCAATTCTAAGATCCAATACTTCTGGAAGGAAGCACGTTGCACAAAAAATCCCTGCAACATACAAGGCATCTTTCAATGAAATGCAGTATCTCTTCAAATCAATTACTCTAAGACTACCTTCAATAATGTAGCTACTACTTTGAAGAACATGCATGTTTTTCTCTAAGTAACACTATATTTGTTGGAAAACAAGGTGGCTGACGGTGGCTGTTTGACAGAAAATGCTGAACATGTGGCACACGTACTGCTACATTGTGCTTTCTAGAGTCAGTATGCACTCATTTTTTGATAGTAATAGTGCATACTTGAAATGAAAAAATGTGAGCCGTCTTTGTTTAAACAAACACCTCAGAAATGCTACCTCTATGAGAATCAGTGGCTTGAACGAGTACAGAATTACTTCAATAAGAAAGCTCTCTTAGTCTATGCAGTATTCATTTGAACCAGCAATAGATTCAGAAAAAGAGTTGTAGTGTAGCCTAGCATTACATTTTTTTTAATTTTCCATTGAAAAGAGTGATACCTTCCTTAAACATGGTGGGGCATTCCTTCAAGATAATGCACCATTGCTTTGGCATAGAATGCCTCAATAGATGCAGTAGTACTTGGAAAAAGTTTGAGTGTCAAAAAAAAGTCCCTGAATGGATGCAGTACTCTGTATTCTGAAAGAAGTGTAGAGGGGTAGCACCACTTTTATATTTCATTAAGAAGAGTAATACATTTCTGGAAAATAGAGGGTGTAGTGCTCCCTGGGAAGGAATCCTTTGAGTACCCATTTTAGACAACAATTATGGCATTCCTTAACGAACGTGTTGGTGCAAGTATGTGCAAAGCTTCCTTCACAAGGGAGTGAACCACTTGATTGAACAACACTTGCATACAAAGAAACGCAATACTATGAAGTAGAACCCTTGGGTGTATGTAGTATTTTTTGAGAGAAACAGGTCATGATTGTATGTGTGCAATATGCCCTTCCATATGTCAAGTCTTTCCTTAAAGTCACATGTCATACGGAAAAATGAGAGGAAGGCTGAGCTTTATTACAGGATGTATTGCATCTTTCCACATCTTGTATTTTTCTGCAAGAATGCTGCTTCTTACTTAAGGGAATACCTTGTCTTCACGGCAATTAGTTTGAAGAAGTTGAATCTTTCCCAAAAAAAGGTCATACAAGACAAATCAGAGGAAGGATGAGCTTCATTAAAGGATGTATTGCATCTTTCCACACATTGTAGTTTTCTTGCAAGGATACTGTTTTTTTATTTAGGGGAATATCTTGTCTTTAAGGCAGATTGTAACCTGTAAGCAGCATTTCCTTTAACAACAATCATTTATTTTTTTTGAAGGAATGCAGCATGTTTCAAATGAAAGTTACTGGCTACAAGATAGAAAAAAGCTTTTTTTTTTTTTGGGGGGGGGCTAGCGTATATACGTATATATACTGTATACTTATATATACAGATACATATGCACAATCACTGCCGGCAGGGTTGGCCGAAACCATCGCGAAACCAAATATATATAATATATATATATACTTCAGGAGGAACAAAGTTTATGCTTCTTGAAAGCTTTACAAGACATCCATGTCGGTCAACCGCGGATCGCATTTTCAAGTCCGTTTTGTGTGGCAGGTGTGGGACGGTCAATTATCACCCTCTTTTAAATATATAAGATTTTAAAGCTTTTGGAGGGTGGAAATGCGACCGGGGTACGACAAAGCTCCATGCTAGGATTCTACGGGGAAAGGGTGTGCAGAAGAAGAAGCCAAACATGTTCACTGTGGGAAGCTCAACAAGCGCAACTTTTGTCCTACCAGTGCGTCACGGCACATGTGTAGCAGTGCAGACAAAGAGGATGGAGACAGACATGTTATGTGGAGTAATGTCCAAGCTGAAGCAGGTGCAAAAATCAGCAAATGACGTGGCAATTCCCACTAAATAAGCTTTTTGTACCCTGCGTCACGGCACATGTGTAGCAGTGCAGACAAAGAGGATGGAGACAGACATGCTATGTGGAGTAATGACCAAGCTGAAGCAGGTGCAAAAATCAGCAAATGACGTGGCAATTCCCACTAAATAAGCTTTTCGTACCCTGCGTCGCAGCACATGTGTAGCAGTGCAGACAAAGAGGATGGAGACAGACATGTTATGTGGAGTAATGACCAAGCTGAAGCAGGTGCAGAAGTCAGCAAATGACGTGGCAATTCCCACTAAATAAGCTTTTCGTACCCTGCGTCACGGCACATGTGTAGCAGTGCAGACAAAGAGGATGGAGACAGACATGTTATGTGGAGTAATGACCAAGCTGAAGCAGGTGCAAAAATCAGCAAATGACGTGGCAATTCCCACTAAATAAGCTTTTCGTACCCTGCGTCACGGCACATGTGTAGCAGTGCAGACAAAGAGGATGGAGACAGACATGTTATGTGGAGTAATGTCCAAGCTGAAGCAGGTGCAAAAATCAGCAAATGACGTGGCAATTCCCACTAAATAAGCTTTTTGTACCCTGCGTCACGGCACATGTGTAGCAGTGCAGACAAAGAGGATGGAGACAGACATGCTATGTGGAGTAATGACCAAGCTGAAGCAGGTGCAAAAATCAGCAAATGACGTGGCAATTCCCACTAAATAAGCTTTTTGTACCCTGCGTCGCAGCACATGTGTAGCAGTGCAGACAAAGAGGATGGAGACAGACATGTTATGTGGAGTAATGACCAAGCTGAAGCAGGTGCAGAAGTCAGCAAATGACGTGGCAATTCCCACTAAATAAGCTTTTCGTACCCTGCGTCACGGCACATGTGTAGCAGTGCAGACAAAGAGGATGGAGACAGACATGCTATGTGGAGTAATGACCAAGCGGCTGAAGCAGGTGCAAAAATCAGCAAATGACGTGGCAATTCCCACTAAATAAGCTTTTTGTACCCTGCGTCACGGCACGTGTGTAGCAGTGCAGACAAAGAGGATGGAGACAGACATGCTATGTGGAGTAATGACCAAGCTGAAGCAGGTGCAAAAATCAGCAAATGACGTGGCAATTCCCACTAAATAAGCTTTTCGTACCCTGCGTCGCAGCACATGTGTAGCAGTGCAGACAAAGAGGATGGAGACAGACATGTTATGTGGAGTAATGACCAAGCTGAAGCAGGCGCAGAAGTCAGCAAATGACGTGGCAATTCCCACTAAATAAGCTTTTCGTACCCTGCGTCACGGCACATGTGTAGCAGTGCAGACAAAGAGGATGGAGACAGACATGTTATGTGGAGTAATGTCCAAGCTGAAGCAGGTGCAGAAGTCAGCAATTGACGTGGCAATTCCCACTAAATAAGCTTTTCGTACCCTGCGTCACGGCACATGTGTAGCAGTGCAGACAAAGAGGATGGAGACAGACATGCTATGTGGAGTAATGACCTAGCTGAAGCAGGTGCAAAAATCAGCAAATGACTTGGCAATTCCCACTAAATAAGCTTTTTGTACCCTGTGTCACGGCACATGTGTAGCAGTGCAGACAAAGAGGATGGAGACAGACATGTTATGTGGAGTAATGGCCAAGCTGAAGCAGGTGCAAAAATCAGCAAATGACTTGGCAATTCCCACTAAATAAGCTTTTTGTACCCTGCGTCACGGCACATGTGTAGCAGTGCAGACAAAGAGGATGGAGACAGACATGTTATGTGGAGTAATGACCAAGCTGAAGCACGTGCAAAAATCAGCAAATGAAACGGCAATTCCCACTGGATAAGCTTTTTGTACCCTGCGTCACGGCACATGTGTAGCAGTGCAGACAAAGAGGATGGAGACAGACATGTTATGTGGAGTAATGACCAAGCTGAAGCAGGTGCAGAAGTCAGCAAATGACGTGGCAATTCCCACTAAATAAGCTTTTCGTACCCTTCAGGAGGAACAAAGTTTATGCTTCTTGAAAGCTTTACAAGACATCCATGTCGGTCAACCGCGGATCGCATTTTCAAGTCCGTTTTGTGTGGGAGGTGTGGGACGGTCAATTATCACCCTCTTTTAAATATATAAGATTTTAAAGCTTTTGGAGGGTGGAAATGCGACCGGGGTACGACAAAGCTCCATGCTAGGATTCTACGGGGAAAGGGTGTGCAGAAGAAGAAGCCAAACATGTTCACTGTGGGAAGCTCAACAAGCGCAACTTTTGTCCTACCAGTGTATATCATAAGGATCCTTAAAATCACGTAATTGAAATGAGATTGTTGTCACGAGCTGCCTCTACCATGTCCGACCGATTGCAAGCGTAGGCCAACCAAACACGGGTACAACGCCCAAACAATCCCTTGCACAAACTATGCCATTCGAGTCGTGCCGAGTTGTCTAGCCATGTCTAATCTATACCGGACATCAACGCCAGAGCCAGGGCAGCGGAGTGATGTCCTCTCCAGTCTGACTTCTGTTGGATCCAGTTTCACTAACGGCCCAGCAGCACCCTGCCTGGGGCTGAATGCCGGCTGCAGGCGGAGCTGCGGCATCACTTTGCCTGGAGGACTGGTGACTGGTGAAGCTCTAAGTTCCGGGTCGTGGCAGTTTGTTGATTAAAATAATGGTAAGCACTTTCCAGAACCTAATGAGAACAGTAGTAATATATAATGACAATAAAAAACAATAAATATGTAATGTTTTGTCATGTTTTATCAATATTACAAATCGCCATTATTTAGCACCATTGCTCATGACAAACATCTACAAATTGCCTTTCACTGTTCACGCATCATCACAGCAGTTTTAGTTTTTTTCCCCCTCTCTCTCTCTCTCTCTTTCCATCGCCATCTCCAGCAACAGTTATTGGAACCAGCAATCATTTCCTGGCCAGTCAGAACCAGTGGCTAGGGGAGAAGAATTTTGCAGCACTCCGCAGCATCCAGCGCTCAAAGTTGCCCATTCGTTTCATTATATTATATGATTATCAATGTATTTGCATGTGCATGAATCTATGTAGTAGAATCTATACTACAAATTACTACAATATATTATAATCTTTGTGCCTACCCTTCAGATTCAGCAGCATTTACACCAGCACAATCAACGCCACAGAGCCTCGGGGGGCCTCGTTCACGGACCTACACGGTCAACGTGTCCAATGCCAAGCAGGATCGAAATCATGGATGTTTGAGTCAGTGAGCCAAATATTTTAGATGGGGAAGAATCTGGAAGAATAACATGTTTGATTTCTAATTAATTAATGGCCAATGATGTGCGACGTTCACTTTTGCTGTAAGCAGGGTAGACTTGGCAAGGATCTGCAGGGCAACTGTCATGGTTTTTCTGCAGGCTACTGGGCCAGTCTAGTGATTCTGCACCGTGCACCTGCAGACCTTTTCCAACTCTGCGGCGGAGAAGTCGAAAACTCGGATGTGAAGATGGTTCAAAATTCCTACCTTCAGAGGTCAATAGAAAATGAAAGACATGGGTTTGAAAGTTTGAAACTTGCACGGTTCGGTGCCAGAGCCATTTTTTGTTACCAACCAATCTCACTGGTTTGTTGATGTTTGGTACCCAAATTTTGAACCAAGGCCAATTGAACAGGACTCCATCAAGCCCGCCATCTGGGACTCACAGCGCTGGCAGCAACGCTTTTGCCGCTGCTGCGCCCCAAAGTCGTGATCCTATGCCATGGGGATGTGCAAGTGGTGCACCTCTAACCTTTCTGGTAACCTTAGGCTTGGCCAATAGCTGCACATGACTCTGTCTGAAAACATGATGCAGCACTCCAAAATCCAATCCATATATATATATACGTGTGTGTGTGTGCGTGTGTAATTATATATATATGTGTGTGTGCGTGTGTAATTATATATATATGTGATATATATATATATTTATATATTTATTATTATATATCATATATTAGATACCGACTAGAGATATACGCCCCATGTCCCGACACCCTTTTTGCGCGGTTGCCGGTGTTCGATGTCACGTGGCTTTGGTTTTTTTCACCGCTTGGATCACTTCCTGCGAGGCTCCGAAAAATCGAAGCGCATGGGGCGCTGTTAGCGCCATCTGGGCCATGATGCCTCGTGGCTTTGAAGGGAAGCCCAGAAACTGGACCTGAAAACATCAAAAACTGTCATCTTATTATACTTGTTTAATCTGTTGATGGTAATTGGATTTGGGCCAGATAATTTCCAATCTATGATGTAACCAGATGTAACCAGCCTGAGAAATTCATTGAAATTTACTCCCTACAAAACGACTGTCATGCAGCTTCTGCCCAGCTGCTGTACTTGATGATTCGGCCTACCAAAATTGCCAGGAGAATGGCGAAGTCGCTCATCTTTGACAGCTTTCCAAAGAAAATCAGCGGGTGAAGGATGATGGGCATGGCCTTAAAACCCGACACCACACGCCATATGTCATGGTCAAAAAATGC
Source organism: Cladocopium goreaui (assembly GCA_947184155.2). Lineage (NCBI taxonomy): Eukaryota > Dinophyceae > Suessiales > Symbiodiniaceae > Cladocopium > Cladocopium goreaui. The sequence goes on along the minus strand of CAMXCT020000083.1, from coordinate 9,511 downwards.
TATATGTGTTGCGGTCATGCAATGTTGGCGATTATAGATCCCTATCCACCCACCAGGTATATGATCCAACTTTTCACCACGGCAATTTTTGGGCCTGACCCACATGAGCCGTGTACCAGCAAGTCATCATAGGAAACCCATAAAAAGCCACGACTGCAAAGATCCCCAAAGTCAGAAAAGAATGCCAGGCCATCACCACAGCAACCAAATGGAATAGAGGTCTTGATGGTTTTCTTGAATTTTCAGATTTCTTTGCGGGTGTGGAGGGGTGATGATGGTGGTTGTGCTATCATATTCATCACCGCAAACAACAATCCGAACAAACATCCCAGTGGCAGACACCGGTACGGCCGCCAACGAGCCGTAGGATTGCATCATTCCTTCAGTCCACGACCACCATTTGCTTGTGAAGGTGGCCTTGGTTCCGTCAGACCTGTCCGATAATGAATGGCAAACATATTCAAATGCAGCAAACAGAATACTCAGAATACTTTATATATATATATGTGATCAGGGAAGGCCGGCCCGAACACAGAACGAGGAACGGAACGGGAACGGAACGGGAACGGAACGGGAACGGAACGGAACGCGCACACGCGAAATGCCTGTTCAACATCTGGGGGATTCGCGGCTTCCATCTGCATTTAGAGCTGCTCGCAAAATGCAAGTGGATTCTTTTGCGTTCAGTCCTTTCAGACAGGAAAACCAATTGGCTTCCTTCAGTAACATATTTGCATTCTGCTACTGTCACAAAATGCAGCTGGGAACTTTGGATTGTGGGACACGGTCATTTGCATTTCTAGCTGCTGGCAAAAAGCAGATGGCAATTCATAACGGTTATTTTTTATTTGGTCATTCCATCTGCATTTAGTGCCGCTCGCAAAATGCAAGTGGTTTCTTTTGCGTTCAGTCCTTTCAGTCGGGAAAACCCATTGGTTTCCTTCAGTAACATATTTGCATTCTGCTAGCGTCACAAAATGCAGCTGGGAACTGCGGATTGTGGGACACGGTCATTTGCATTTCTAGCTGCTGGCAAAAAGCAGATGGCAATTCATAACGGTTACCTCCTGCATTTGGTCATTCCATCTGCATTTAGAGCCGCTCGCAAAATGCAAGTGGTCTCTTTTTCGCTTAGTCGATTCAGACAGGAAACCCAATTGGTTTCCTTCAGCAACATATTATTTGCATTCTGCTACTGTCACAAAATGCAGCTGGGAACTTTGGATTGTGGGACACGGTCATTTGCATTTCTAGTTGCTGTAAAAGCAGATGGCAATTCATAACGGTTATTTTTTATTTGGTCATTCCATCTGCATTTAGAGCCGCCCGCAAAATGCAAATGGTTTCTTTTGCGTTTAATCGTTTCCGGCAGGAAAACCAATTGGCTGCCTTCAGTAACATATTTGCATTCTGCTACTGTCACAAAATGCAGCTGGGAACTTTGGATTGTGGGACACGGTCATTTGCATTTCTAGCTGCTGGCAAAAAGCAGATGGCAATTCATAACGGTTATCTCCTGCATTTGGTCATTCCATCTGCATTTAGTGCCGCCAGCAAAATGCAAATGGTTTCTTTTGCCTTTAGCTGTTTCAGACAGGAAAACCAATTGGCTTCCTTCAGTAACATATTTGCATTCTGCTACCGTCACAAAATGCAGCTGGGAACTTTGGATTGTGGGACACGGTCATTTGCATTTCTAGCTGCTGGCAAAAAGCAGATGGCAATTCATAACGGTTATCTCCTGCATTTGGTCATTCCATCTCCATTTAGAGCCGCTCGCAGAATGCAAGTGGTTTCTTTTGCGTTCAGTCCTTTCAGTCGGGAAAACCAATTGGCTTCCTTCAGTAACATATTTGCATTCTGCTACTGTCGCAAAATGCAGCTGGGAACTTTGGATTGTGGGACACGGTCATTTGCATTTCTAGTTGCTGGCAAAAAGCAGATGGCAAATGATGGCAATTCATAACGGTTACCTCCTGCATTTGGTCATTCCATCTGCATTTAGAGCCGCTCGCAAAATGCAAGTGGTTTCTTTTGCGTTTAGTCGATTCAGACAGGAAACCCAATTGCTATCTACGATGCTATCTATCTGCGTTTCCGTCAGCCGTAGAAATGCAGATAATTTGCGCCAGAGCAGCAAGGGAGCCATCGCGCAGACAAGGCTGAACCAACACGAGCCGTCTCAAGGTATCTCTGGTCAGGTGTTCTCAAGCTTATGGACAGACTGCATGCCCGGCCTGAAGCCAGCAAATGACAACACAGCGTCCCGGGAAACTCCATCTGCATTTTGGCCAGCTCCCAAAATGCAGATGAGTCGTCTGGTATATAGAAAGCAGGACGCCAGCCCAAAACTGGCCTTGGCCAGCTTTTCTTCCCGATGCTATCTATCTGCGTTTCCGTCAGCCGTAGAAATGCAGATAATTTGCGCCAGAGCAGCCAGGAAGCCACTGTGTAGACAAAGCTGAACCAACACGACCCTTCTCAAGGGATCTCGGGTCAGGTGTTCTCAAGCTTATGGGCACCAGAGACTGCATGCCCGGCCTGAAGCCAGCAAATGACAACACAGCGCCCCGGGAAACTCCATCTGCATTTTGGCCAGCTCCCAAAATGCAGATGAGTCGTCTGGTATATAGAAAGAAGGACGCCAGCCCAAAACTGGCCTTGGCCAGCTTTTCTTCCCGATGCTATCTATCTGCGTTCCGGTCAGCCGTAGAAGCAGATAATTTGCGCCAGAGCAGCCAGGAAGCCACCGTGTAGACAAGTAGGCTGAGCCAACACGACCCTTCTCAAGGGATCTCTGGTCAGGTGTTCTCAAGCTTATGGGCACCAGAGACTGCATGCCCGGCCTGAAGCCAGCAAATGACAACACAGCGCCCCGGGAAACTCCATCTGCATTTTGGCCAGCTCCCAAAATGCAGATGAGTCGTCTGGTATATAGAAAGAAGGAGGCCAGCCCAAAACTGGCCTTGGCCAGCATTTCTTCCCGATGCTATCTATCTGCGTTTCCGTCCCGTAATGCTGCCATGCCATAGACAAGGCTGAGCCAACACGACCCTTCTCAAGGGATCTCTGGTCAGGTGTTCTCAAGCTTATGGACACCAGAGACGGCATGCCCGGCCTGAAGCCAGCAAATGACAACGCAGCGTCCCGGGAAACTCCATTTGCATTTGGCCAGCTCCCAAAATGCAGATGAGTCGTCTGGTATATAGAAAGAAGGACGCCAGCCCAAAACTGGCCTTGGCCAGCTTTTCTTCCCGATGCTATCTATCTGCGTTTCCGTCAGCCGTAGAAATGCGGATAATTTGCGCCAGAGCAGCAAGGGAGCCATCGCGCAGACAAGGCTGAACCAACACGAGCCGTCTCAAGGGATCTCTGGTCAGGTGTTCTCAAGCTTATGGACACCAGAGACTGCATGCCCGGCCTGAAGCCAGCAAATGACAACACAGCGTCCCGGGAAACTCCATCTGCATTTTGGCCAGCTCCCAAAATGCAGATGAGTCGTCTGGTATATAGAAAGAAGGACGCCAGCCCAAAACTGGCCTTGGCCAGCTTTTCTTCCCGATGCTATCTATCTGCGTTTCCGTCAGCCGTAGAAATGCAGATAATTTGCGCCAGAGCAGCCAGGAAGCCACCGTGTAGACAAGGCTGAGCCAACACGACCCTTCTCAAGGGATCTCTGGTCAGGTGTTCTCAAGCTTATGGACAGACTGCATGCCCGGCCTGAAGCCAGCAAATGACAACACAGCGTCCCGGGAAACTCCATCTGCATTTTGGCCAGCTCCCAAAATGCAGATGAGTCGTCTGGTATATAGAAAGCAGGACGCCAGCCCAAAACTGGCCTTGGCCAGCTTTTCTTCCCGATGCTGTGTTGTCATTTGCTGGCTTCAGGCCGGGCATGCAGTCTCTGGTGTCCATAAGCTTGAGAACACCTGACCAGAGATCCCTTGAGAAGGGTCGTGTTGGCTCAGCCTTGTCTACACGGTGGCTTCATGGCAGCTCTGGCGCAAATTATCTGCATTTCTACGGCTGACGGAAACGCACATAGATCGTCCCGGGAAACTCCATCTGCATTTTGGCCAGCTCCCAAAATGCAGATGAGTCGTCTGGTATATAGAAAGAAGGAGGCCAGCCCAAAACTGGCCTTGGCCAGCTTTTCTTCCCGATGCTATCTATCTGCGTTTCCGTCAGCCGTAGAAATGGAGATAATTTGCGCCAGAGCTGCCATGAAGCCACCGTGTAGACAAGGCTGAGCCAACACGACCCTTCTCAAGGTATCTCTGGTCAGGTGTTCTCAAGCTTATGGACACCAGAGACTGCATGCCCGGCCTGAAGCCAGCAAATGACAACACAGCGTCCCGGGAAACTCCATCTGCATTTTGGCCAGCTCACAAAATGCAGATGAGTCGTCTAGTATATAGAAAGAAGGACGCCAGCCCAAAACTGGCCTTGGCCAGCTTTTCTTCCCGATGCTATCTATCTGCGTTTCCGTCAGCCGTAGAAATGCAGATAATTTGCGCCAGAGCAGGAAGGGAGCCATCGCGCAGACAAGGCTGAACCAACACGACCCTTCTCAAGGGATCTCTGGTCAGGTGTTCTCAAGCTTATGGACACCAGAGACTGCATGCCCGGCCTGAAGTCAGCAAATGACAACACAGCGCCCGGGAAACTCCATCTGCATTTTGGCCAGCTCCCAAAATGCAGATGAGTCGTCTGGTATATAGAAAGAAGGACGCCAGCCCAAAACTGGCCTTGGCCAGCTTTTCTTCCCGGTGCTATCTATCTGCGTTTCCGTCAGCCGTAGAAATGCAGAGAATTTGCGCCAGAGCAGCCAGGAAGCCACCGTGTAGACAAGGCTGAGCCAACACGACCCTTCTCAAGGGATCTCTGGTCAGGTGTTCTCAAGCTTATGGGCACCAGAGACTGCATGCCCGGCCTGAAGCCAGCAAATGACAACACAGCGTCACAGCGCCCCGGGAAACTCCATCTGCATTTTGGCCAGCTCCCAAAATGCAGATGAGTCGTCTGGTATATAGAAAGCAGGACGCCAGCCCAAAACTGGCCTTGGCCAGCTTTTCTTCCCGATGCTATCTATCTGCGTTTCCGTCAGCCGTAGAAATGCAGATAATCTGCGCCAGAGCAGCAAGGGAGCCATCGCGCAGACAAGGCTGAACCAACACGAGCCGTCTCAAGGGATCTCTGGTCAGGTGTTCTCAAGCTTATGGACACCAGAGACTGCATGCCCGGCCTGAAGCCAGCAAATGACAACACAGCGTCCCGGGAAACTCCATCTGCATTTTGGCCAGCTCCCAAAATGCAGATGAGTCGTCTGGTATATAGAAAGAAGGAGGCCAGCCCAAAACTGGCCTTGGCCAGCATTTCTTCCCGATGCTATCTAAGATCTGTTTTGCCACTAGCACATTTATCTGCATTTAGTGCAGCACAGGAAACGTAAATAGAAGTTGCATTTTTCTTTTTCACACAAGTTAGCCGATGTCAAAGCCCATCTCTGCATTTCCAGGAGCTGCCAAAATGCAACTGAAAACTGCTTTGCCCCTTTCCTAGTCATTGCTGGCCAATGTCAAACCCTATTTGCATTTGTACACTCTGCCAAAATGCATCTAAGATCTGTTTTGCCACTAGCACATTTATCTGCATTTAGTACAGCGCGGGAAACGTAAATAGAAGTTGCATTTTACTTTTTCACACAAGTTAGCCGATGTCAAACCCCATCTGCATTTCCAGAAGCTGCCAAAATGCAACTAAAAACTGCTTTGCCCCTTTCCTAGTCATTGCTAGCCAATGTCAAACCCTATCTGCATTTGTAGAATCTGCCAAACTACATCTAAAATCTGTCATGCCACTAGCACTTTTATCTGCATTTAGTGCAGCGCGGGAAACGCAAATAGAATTTGCATTTTACTTTTTGACAAAAGTTGGCCGATAGTAAACCCCACCTGCATTTCTCGGATCTCCCAAAATGCAAGTGAAATCTGCTTGGCCACTTCCCTGCCCATAATGTAGTAGCGGATCTTGAAATCTATCTCATACATTGTGCAACGACACCCCCCATTTGCATTTCCAGACTGTCCCTCAACGCAGGTGACATCTTTACAGGCCGGCTTCCACACCACATGGAACGCGGCACAACGGAACGGAACGGACCGGACCGAGATCCGCGCGCCCGGAACGGACCGGCCCGGCCATCCCTGGAGTGATGCTATACTTTGCTATTGTAACTTATGATGCCGTTCTCTACACAAATATCCTCCGATTCTGTCAGCATCCAAGTGGCTGGGAAGGATTCCTTGATGAAGTCCATTCCCCTCTCTTCCATGAGGATGATCAAAACTAAGCATCCCAGCACTGTGCCGACCGCGTTGGCCACTGCAGTGTAGAGCCATCCTAAGGCTCTGCGAAACGGAGTGAGGATTTTCCGACAACAATGAACATGGACTCAATCCAACGGTCTCTTCCAAGGTAGTTTTTCGGCTGCATGTACTTGTTCTCCCGAGATCCAAACCCAGTGCCAAGCACACAAAACATGTTTATAATCCCGTACATATAGATAATACATGTATAAACTTAAATATATTATATATATATGTGTGTGTGTACCTAATTATACAAACATACTTACATACACACACACATATATATTATATGTATGTATATATATATATATATATATTGCCAATGACCTCCAAGAGTCTATTGGGATTTGCCAGCACAGCAGAGCAGTAGAGGATCACTAAGGGCGCCGACATCACCAGTAAGAAGAGGTTGGCACCTGACAGCAGGCCCACCAGCACTGGAAACCATGGCGCTGCCGCGAAGGCCTTCAGCTTCACCAGGCCATCTTTCAAGGCCATGTTGGGGCTCCCAGCGGCTGGGCTGTTTCCGATCCTATCAGAGCCAAAAGGCCTGTTCCAAAGAGATGCGAGTTCCTTGGAGGTGGCAACAGATTAAAACATCTGCACGATCCTGCACGGTGCAAGTGTTTGTTAGATTTTGTTAGCGCCACAATGCCACACCTGAAAACTCATTCTGAAAATAGGATCCCCTGAAATTCGATGGGCGACGATGCTGTACCCCATTGAAATGACCATTTCATCCAGCATCCTCAGCGCTTATGCCCTGCCCCATGGGTCGGTAGCCTTTCTCACATTGGCTAAGGGAGCTCCTGACAAATAAGAGATGGGAATCCTATCTCTGATATGGGGGAAGACCGTCAGAATGAATACCCTCTGATAATCAACATGGCAATGGAAAATCCGCCAATTGTCAATGATTTTCCCATTCAAATGCCAATATCGTGGATTTCGCATTGCCAGGGTAAACCGGAGGGCAAAAACAATTACACTGAAATACTGCTGACAACATCTCTCTAGCGTGACTTTCCATCAGTTTGTCCAACTTCTGCGTATGATGCAGGTAAAACCCGCAAAATCCGCACCCAACGTCCAATGTGCTCCATTTCTCGTAACTCCGGTAGCCCCCTTGTCCTCCACAGCTATGGAAGATACTTTCGACTTCAAAGAAATCGACCCATATCGACCCCTTTTCCAGTTTTGAATGGTCACTTTCCCCCACCCTCACTCCTCGCTTGATGTCAAGGTCGCAGGTACGTTTGGCCCAGGATAATCTCATCACCTGTGCATTCATCAGTTTTTCTTGGAAGAGATCAATGCAATTTACTACAGTACCCAAGTTGTGGACATATCATGGCATATCCATACAGTACATGATCTGAAAGGGGATGGTCTCAGACTTGCTTGGCAAATTTTCCCTAAAAAAATGCGGAGAACATGTGTTAATTTACATGTATAGTGTAAGCTCGTGTGTAGATATCCCATCTCTCCAACCCCTAGCCCTGCAGAATGATGGGCGGCAGCTGTCCGATTCACCTTGGCTTGGACCCAGGACCTCGGCAGCTCTCAAGATGAATCCCCCCTTGAAGCATCAGACTTGAAGCATCAAGAAGCCTCTAAATCAAGCAAAAACAAGCAAGTTGATATACTTTCGGAATCTTTCGGACATCTTAGGACTCAATAGTCCTATGTATTCCTTAGGTGGTGGGCAGTAACTTCTAGCTTCAGTCGCGGCATGTTTTATGCAAGACACTTGGAGGTCGCTGACCAGTACTCCACGGTGTCTCCCACAGCAAAGCGACTGAGCCGTAGCCGACCCGCCGGCAGCATGCGAAGAATGTGGCCCTTGCTCTCCTCGGGTGCCACGGGGAGCGGCAAGTCAGCTGCTGGGATACCCTTCGTGGATGAGGAAACAATAATTTGGTACAGGAAATTAAAGGACCGGATAACCCCACAAGTCAACTTCTTCCAATAATGAGTTTCAAAGGTTGTAGCGGGGTCGGAGAAGGAAGGAAAGACAAAGGAGGTGGTGAAAGACTGTGTGTGAAAGTATGTGAAAAGATAGTATGCATGTACGTATGTATGTCTGTATGTACATACGTACGTATGTATGTATGTATGTATGTATGAATGTATGTATGTGTATGTGTGTGACAAAGTTGCGCGTCTGGTGGTGTTTCTTCCACTAGATAGTGACTTGTCACTGAAGGCCAGAAAAGAAACAAGATATGCTTACCACGGAAATTCTTTGTGGGATCCAAGGGTGTGTGCTGAACACTAGGTCTCACGACGTGTCTCACTCGCCTTCTTCGAGTTCCACCAGGCCTTCTTCGAGTTCCACCAGGCTCTGATGGTTTTTTCCCCGACGTTGCTTCCCGAAAGAGCTTTTATGGCAGAGCCCTCTATCAAAGCGATGGTGTGCTCTCCATACTTCCGCTGACCAAAGTAATGTTCTGCACTCTTTCGGGCGAAGCCGCAAATTTTGCGAACTCTTTCTGCATGCCCTGTGGCTGGTAATCATACCTGGTAAATAGTCATGATCAACTGCTGGCGTCATGGACGTGAGATTGTGCCCACCGCGTGCCACGTGAAATCAAGGTGTATGTCACCAAGTGCCATCAGTGAGGCGCCTGCCACGCAAAACGACCTTGCATGTAATCAAGGTGGACGTCACCAAGTGCCACGCCTGCCACGCAAAGTGCCGCGGCGTCACAGGCGACAAATCCGGACCAAGCGCGCCACCCAGTACCATGAGTGCCACGCCTGCCACGCAAAACGACGGTGGATGCGAGTGAGTTTGTGCCACGCGTGCCACGTGAAACGAAGGTGGATGTCACCAAGTGCCACGCCTGCCACGCAAAGTGCCGCGGCGTCACAGGCGACAAATCCGGACCAAGCGCGCCACCCAGTACCATGAGTGCCACGCCTGCCACGCAAAACGACGGTGGATGCGAGTTTGTGCCACGCCTGCCACGTGAAACGAGGGTGGATGTCACCAAGTGCCACGCCTGCCACGCAAAGTGCCGCGGCGTCACAGGCGACAAATCCGGACCAAGCGCGCCACCCAGTACCATGAGTGCCACGCCTGCCACGCAAAACGACGGTGGATGCGAGGTTTGTGCCACGCGTGCCACGTGAAACGA
>CAMXCT020000082.1:0-307045 GCA_947184155.2 Cladocopium goreaui | reverse complement strand
TTTCCAAGGCCCTGGACCAGGAGAGGCTCCATTTCACTTTAGTAGGTTTGTTTGCTGGGTTCACTATTGCAGCAAGCTGTGCCAGAGCAGCCCCTGGAAGCCAGAAGGGAAGCAAGCCTTTTCCAAAGGCAATTGCCAAATTCAAACTCCAAGCCTTTCCCAAAGGAGCCAATCCCTTATTAAACCCTTATTAAAGAACAGCTTTTCCACAATTTTCCAAGGCCCTGACCAGGAGAGGCTCCATTTCACTTTAGTAGGTTTGTTTGCTGGGTTCACTATTGCAGCAAGCTGTGCCAGAGCAGCCCCTGGAAGCCCAGAAGAGAAGCAAGCCTTTTCCAAAGGCAATTGCCAAATTCAAACTCCAAGGCTTTCCCAAAGGAGCCAATCCCTTATTAAACCCTTATTAAAGAACAGCTTTTCCACAATTTTCCAAGGCCCTGGACCAGGAGAGGCTCCATTTCACTTTAGTAGGTTTGTTTGCTGGGTTCACTATTGCAGCAAGCTGTGCCAGAGCAGCTCCTGGAAGCCCAGAAGAGAAGCAAGCCTTTTCCAAAAGCAATTGCCAAATTCAAACTCCAAGCCTTTCCCAAAGGAGCCAATCCCTTATTAAACCCTTATAGCAATGACCTTCCTCTTTGAGGTCGTGGTCGGTGCCCCCTTGGACCATGGTGTCAATGAGGATCTGACACGGGAGGAACGTTGGAACATCATCTGGGCTGCGCCTTGGAGGAGGTGGAGATTAAACCGGAACAGGGGTTTAATGGTATTTAGGATACCTTTATATAGGAGATATTAGCGGATTTTGAGATTTCAGGACTTTTTGGTTGATTTTATTGCATATCATGGGATTTAGTGGGATTCAATAGGCTTAGATTTTAATGGTCAGATGCTTTTATGTGATCAAAACACCTGCTGCTTGATGATTAGTTAGTTCGAATTACCCTACCCTCGGATTATCATGGATTATCATCAATGAGCTCGGAATCTCTATCAATCAACCAGTATCACTGGATGACAAATGGTTTTCAACGCTGGGCAGGTGGATAAGCAACACAATTTAGCATAATTGAAAAATGTCCCACGCCCACTTTTAGAACTGACGCATATGAATTGGACATCACTTGGTCCCCCCTTGAAACCCGTAGTTGGGGTTTATGATTTTCATGGGTCTTAGCGATTCCGATTAAGAATGGTTGAATGTTGCTATATTGATTCAACCGTAACATGCTGGAAAGACATGTTCATATCTTTTCTTATGGGAGATCAGCCATGTAGCTATTTCAAAAACTGGCAACAGTATGCCAAATCGCCTGCTAAACCTCGCTGCGTGACAATGTGAAAGGTACGTGAGTGCGTTTCTATCAAAAAAACGTTTTCTCGTAAGAATCAGTACGGCGGATGTTTCAAAATTGACCCTGAAAAGGCAGCCATGTGATAGGCTACATGAACTGTGAAGCTGTCCGTGATTTGGCAGCCTATGTCAACCAGCAGTAACCATTTCATCAGTATCATACATATACATATATATATATATACGCGCAACGCCTGGGCTTTGCCCAAGCGTTGCAGCATAGAGGTTTCCCATTCCCAAACAAATGTTGATGCAACTTCACAAAATTCCTGTGAGAAAAACAACAAAGGTACAGGGAATATTAAACTCCCACCCCCGTTAAACCTTAAATTTCTATGGGAAAACAACAAGGGAACTAGGGAATATTAAGCTCCCACCCCCGTTAAACTTCACATTAAATTGGGAAGATCAGCAAAGGTACAGGGAACATTAAATTCCCAACCCTTGTTGAACCTTAAATCTCTATGGGATAAAACAAAAAAGGTACTAGGGAATATAAAAATCCCACCATCGTTAAACGTTAAACTTCTACATTCATTGAAGATCTTCAATAAGGGTTTAATTCTCCCACCCCGGTGAAACTTCTACATTCATTGAAGATCTTCAATAAGGGTTTAATTAGCCCACCCCCGTTAAACTTCTACATTCATTGAAGATCTTCAAAAAGGGTTTAATTCTCCCACCCCGGTGAAACTTCTACATTCATTGAAGATCTTCAATAAGGGTTTAATTCTCCCACCCCGGTGAAACTTCTACATTCATTGAAGATCTTCAATAAGGATTTAATTCTGATGATGGTGATGATGATGATGATGATGATGCGTCGTCTGTCGTCATTGCGGGTCCGGGCAAAGCCCAGGCATTTTCCGTATATATATATAATCCTCCTCCGGGAATCCTCTTTAAAATCAGGGACGCCAGGGTCCGTATAAACTGATTTTTTTATGTAAACATTTTGTTGTCAGAAAACATTGGGGTCCCTGACTTTTTGATTTTATAGACTGGTGCAAGTACAGGGTACCCCCCCTCCCTTTTGATTTTATAGTGATTACTATGTTGGAAGTGGACTGAAGTGGACACGTTTCACTGGAGGTTGACTTTTTGATTTTATAGATATAAAAATTGCGCTTGAGCTTTTTGATTTTATAGTGATAGTATTTGACAAGCAGGTTGGTTTGTGATGGTTTGCTGATGTTTGCATATGTTTGCTATATATGTTTGTCATTGTTTGTCTGATTTATATTAATATATATTTATATGACTACTTGTCAATCGCACACCATTTCCATTTTGCTCAAAAACTAGCTTGGCCCAGGGGTGGGGTCAGGTGACTTCAACACCCTGCTGTGTCCCTATCGACAATTTTAATGTCAATGATGCTTGTGATTTAAAAAAAAACATGATGAAGAACCAGCAAGTCAGGCGGAAAAAAATCTCCATTAGCTCAGCGGCACAGGTGTGCAATTGTGCGCAGTACCTTTGGATCCCCTTGGATATTTCTGCTATAAAATCAGGAACGCAAGCGTCCCCCATAATCAGAAAATTATAGCGGTCACCTGATCCAAAAAGTGGTCACAAAACAAAATTCCAAAATTTCATGTGTTTTTTTTGGGGGCTGTACACTTTGATTTTATAGAATAAAGTGATTGGTTGTGAACAAGGAATGCAATGGAAGAAGTTTTGATTTTATAGTTGATCTATTCTTGACGTAACAGATTGGCGGAGGCTGTGTTTTTGATTTTATAGTGTTTTGTTTTGTGGAGTAACAATGGATGATTGTGTGTTTTTTTGATTTTATAGGTTGTCTTTGGTGTTGTTTGATCGTGTTCAAATGTTTTTGATATTGTAGACTCAGTGTGACACTGTGGTGGTTGGTTGGCTCAAATTAAAGCCTGCAAGCTGACCAGGGGGTGCTGGTTAGCAAGGCAAACAATGTCAATCTATGCAAATCCCATCAAATCATGGTCAATGATGCTTCAATGAATCATGCACACAACGTTGGAATACATTAGATAAATATCCTGAGAGTTCATGTAACATCCTGGCTGGCACTAACACGTCAGAACAATAATTGCCTGATTGTTTTGATACCCCCTCGGGTATTTCAGCTATAAAATCAGGCGCGCAAGCGTTCCCCATAATCATAAGAGTATTGCAATCACCTGGTCCAAAAAATGGTCACAAAACAAGTATTCAACATCTGATGTTTTTCGTAGGGTCTGTACACTTTGATTTCATAGAATAGAATGATTGATTGTGAACAAGGAATGCAAAGGCATAAGTTTTGATTTTATAGTGGATCTATTTTTGAAGTAACAGATTGGAGGAGGCTGTGTGTTTTGATTTTATAGTGGGACTTTTTTTGGGGCAACAGATTGGAGGAGGCTGTGCGTTATGATTTTATAGCGGGTTGATTTTGGACTAACAAATGGATGATCTTGTTTTTTTGTTTTAATTTTATAGGTTTCCCCTGGTGTTGTTTGATAGTATTTGATAGTCTTCAAATGTTTTTGATATTATAGACACGGTGTTGGTTGGTTGGCTCAAATTAAAGCCTGCAAGTTGACCAGGGGGTGCTGGTTAGCAAGGCAAGCAATGCAAATCACATCAAATCATGGCCCACTATCTATAAAATCAAAATGCCTACCCTCTTTGTCGTTTGGCGTATGGTGTTTATGCTCTTTGCATAGCCTTTCTATTTCCTATATACATAAATAATCACATATATAAATGTATTTATTTGATGGTAGTACCCATGTATTGTTTGAAATGGAAATTTTAGTCAGATGAGGTCTGTGCACAAAGCCTCCAAAAAGAATACAAAAATAAAAATCTGATTTCATAGAAGGCCTTTCGTAAACCATTTGTAAGCCAACATGTGGCTTATGACCAATTCAGGGGGGCCCAGGAACCTGACCTTTATAGAGATGTTTTTTTTGGCATGGTTCTGATTTGTTGGCCCACTGATCCTGACTTAATAGAGGGAAGGTTTTTGAGATAAATTTGTTGTGTAACCGATCTCCGCATCCCGTTAACATGTTTATCAAGACCGACGGGGAATGGGTCTAACAAGCTGCCAATACAGCAGCTGACTAATGCGATAGTTATTGAGGTGATCCACATCTTAGAGATAGTGAGAATATAACCGATAGATAAATATGACAGAGAGAGCGAGGGAGAGAAAGAGAAACAGACAGATGGATAGATAGAGATGGTTTCAAACTAGTTCTAGATTGTTTCAGGTACCTCTTGGGAACCCTTCCCAAAAAAACAAAGCATTATTTTTTGTTGGTTCTTTTTTTAAGGTTGTGCGTTTGAATGCGGCCTCTATAAAATCAAAAAGTTCCAGAAACTGGAATCTGTTCACATGTTTCCCGCCTCCTTGCCCTTTAACTCAAACATCTTTGCCACTGTCCATATCGTTAGGCACAGCAGGACTCCAAAATGGACAGTTCAGGCTTGAAGGACCCCCAAACAAAGATTTTTTGATTTAATAGAGAGGTTTTGCTTGAGCACTGCGCGTGTTGACGTTGCTTTTCCATTTCCATAGCTTGAAATTGGGACGGATTGGGGATGATTCGGAAATCAGTGGGGGTACGTGCATGTACTCGGCTTCAATGTGGACCCATTGTCTTTATAAAATCAAAAAGGTTCAAAAAGTTCCAGAAACTGGACTCTGTTCATATGCTTCCCGCCTCCTTGAGCTCTAAACTCAAAAATTTGGTCAGTAAACATCCTTGCCCCTTTCCATATCGTGAGGCACAGCAGGACTCCAAAATGGACAGTTCAGGTTTGAAAGGACCCCCGGTAGCGACTAACTTGACGATTTTATAGAGAGGTTGTGCTTGAGAACTGCGCGTGTTGACGCTGCCTTTCAGCAGCTTGAAATTGGGACGGATTGGGGATGATTCGGAAATCAGTAGGGGTACTTGGTGCATGTACTCGGCTTCAATATGGAGCCATTGCCTCTATAAAATCCAAAAGATTCAAACTGTTCCAGAAAATGGACTCTTTACATCCTCCTGGCCCTCTAAACTCCAAAATTTGGTCAGTACGTGCCCCAAAAACATCCTTGCCACTTTCTATACCGCAAGGCACCGCGGACCGCAGGACTCCAAAATGGACAGTTCAGGTTGGAAGGACGCCCAAATAGAGACTCATTTGTCGATTTTATAGAGAGTTTTTGCTTGAGCACTGCGCGTGTTCACGTTGCCTTACCACAGATAGTTCAGAAATCATTGGGGGTACTTAGTGCGTGTAGTCGGCGTCAATATGGACCAAATCTCTCTCTCTCTCTCTCTCACTCTCTCTCTTTAAAATTAAAAGTGTAACCTCCCGCCGCGCTAAATTCCAAAATTGGGTCATTACTCGCCTCCAACATCTTTATATAAAGTTTTCCATATACTGAGGCGCAACAGCACTCCGAAATGGATAACTGATAACTCATGTTTGAAGGGCCCCCGAATAGGGACCAGTGACTAATTTTTCGATTTCATCTGGAAGTTTTGCTTCAACAATCCCGGTGCCAAAAAAGTTCAAAAAAGTGTCCCAAAATGGCAATTGTTTTCCAAGTTCTGGTATTTGTTTTCATTTAATTGAACCTGATTCATTCAGCAAACTATGGAAATTGATGGTATCCCAAGCCACAACCATCCCAAAAGAAACCTTTCTATAAAATCAAAGGCCCGGTCCAGCTTGTATTGACATCTCTTTCAAACAGTTCCACTATAACTATAACATCAGAGACCAGGCACATGTTTCAACAGGCTTTGTAAAGCCACCATTTTGGAGATCCTGATTTTGTATTGGACTAGGCGGATGACCTTTAAGGAAAAAACCTGCACCCTGCATCTAGATTTTATAGGGAACTTTGGTGGTTACAAACAGGCATGTGTATTCATGTGGCAATTTTTTGTTTCTTGATTTTATAGAGTCGTATTTCTTGCAATCTGATTTTTATCCTGGATTTAGAAAGAATCCCAGAACGTACCCTTATAGTGGAAACCAGGTATCTCTATAAAATGGCGGTCTCTGGGAGACCCTTGAAATTCACAAGGGATCTCTCTGCTATAAAATCATGGTTGGTAGCCCCCAAAAAAATACGGCTCACAATCTATGAGAGAGCTGCCATCAAAATGAGGTAACCCAGTCCTGAATTTTATAGTGATCTTTGGGATTCATGTTTTTTCTTTAAAAGGGAAAATGTTCAAGGCTATGTCCTGATTTTATAGGCATTTTGCAGTATTGGGGGGCAGCCTATACTTGTTAGATTTTATAGCTTTGTACATCCCTGTTGGACACTTTGATTTTATAGAGATGGCAGGGTTATTGGGGGGGCTGTGCCCCACCAAATTATAGCTATAAAATCAGGGGCTCCAGGGTTCCCCCCAAATATGCAAGGGGATACCTTGGTGAGAGACTCTTGAACTACATAGAACATCATAGAACATCATAGAACATCATAGAACATCATAGAACATCATAGAACTAAGACATACTAAGACATAATAAGACTATAATCTGGGAACAGATCTATAAAATCAAAAAGTAAAGGGACAACAATAACCACTATAAAATCAAAAGGTTACCCTCCAACATTTGCGTCTTTTGGATCCAGAAACTGAGTCCTCAAAGTGGGGGTCAGTGAACTTTTGATTTTATAGACCTGTTATGTTGCCTTAAAAGGCTGTCCAACGGTACGTTGGTGACCCTGATTTTATAGACAATCGTGTTTTCTGGGTGTTTTTTGTGGGTTTATATATTTTTTGATTTTATAGATCATTAATCATGGTGGTATGGGTGTTTTTTTGATTTTTTAGAGGTGCCCCGGGGGGGGGGGGGCTGGGTACCCCCGTTTTATGCACTATAAAATCAGGGTCTCCCACGTACCCCCTGCTTCCCGAAGGGGGATTATATATATATATATATATTTATTTATTTATTTATATTTACATTTCCCCCCCACCCCTCGAAACCTTGCATTTGCACGCTATCTGCAGCATTTGGGAGGCACCGCCTCCCAATCGTATTGTAGGCTATATACAGCATTTGGGAGGCAGCCTCCCATTTGTATGTTATTTGCAGCATTTGAAAGCCACAACCTTGCCACTGGATCCTGTCTAGCTGTATATTTCTACCCAAAACCTGTTTATGTGCTACCCGTAGCATACCTCACACCTGATTTACCGCTCATTGTTTGCAGATTATATATTTTTATATATTTGTATATATATATATACACTCAAAGCGTACCTATGCATACCAAAATATACACATATTATCCTATATCCCTTACGCTTGCATGCAGTATGTACCCACAAATACGTGTGCATATACAAATACACATATATATATACATATTAAATACGCACATATCTCTATATATATATATATATGTTTACAAAAACCTATCTTTACATATATATAGGCAGTGAAATGCATACATAGACATGTTGTTTGATATACATGCTTTTATTTTGACATATCATATACATAAACAAATACAAGTACATACTTGTTCGCATATTTAAAAATATGTATATTTACAGTCGTATATTTATGTATACATATATACATATGCAATATGCGTGTTCCCATATAAAGAAAATTGGTTTACATATGTGTATACATATACATGTATATGATTACATGTAAACATATCCATAGACACATTTTTCATATATACATACATTTAAATATCTAGACATGTAGGTTTCAAGACATTTACCTATCTAGGCATTGACACATGTCGATACGTATATATATATATACATTCCCGTATATACAAAATAATAGATACATACCTGCAAAGATATACAAACAAACATAAATATATATTTATATACACATGTACTCCTGACACCCTATTTACTAAACACTGCCATATCCTAAATACTGCCTACAGCTTTCCTTACACATGGCTTGCCACTCATTGTATGTCTTTATGCTACATACTTGCTACCTATAGATTTTTTGCTCAAAGCTTACATCTGCATGCCTATATATATATATATTTTTTGTAATTTATGGGTTTATGCAGTATGTTCTTTTCAACAACGCAAATACACATAATACGTACGTAATATATATATATATGTGTACACATACATATATGTACACATATGTGTATTTACATACATATATTTACATATACATATGTATATGTGTACATGTATATGTTTCAATATGCACATACATATCCATATCCATATGCTGCACATATATATAAATATATTCATACATACATACACATAAATTATAGAGAGACACATATAAACACATCATTTGTATAATTGCATATCCAAATGATTTTTTTTGCACATTTACATGTACATATATTTAGATTTGCGTGTGTTTTTTATTTTGCATTTATACATATAGATTCATACATATATACATATATATATATACTACTTACATATAAATGCGCAACTATTTTTTCAAGGTTGTGTAGTATATACACTGCGCCGTTGCTGCCTATATATTCCATACACCCTGCATATATTGCCTACACATGTGTCATAGTGTACCTATATGCGACTCATTGCATAGGGTGCCCATATACTATATACGTATATACTCCCTGTAAACTCCCTCAATGCTCTCTATACACTCCCTATAAACTGGACATCAACCACTTAAAACTGCACAAACATTGCCCATGTAGGACTGTTATTGCTGGGAACCCCCCCAACCCACAGGGGGGGAGAGGGGAACCATCTGGCTTCGGGGAGTGGTGATCCCGTGATCCCTGCTCATGTATAGATACATAGTTATCTAGATATGTATTGAATTATTTACATATATATATATATACATATCTGTGCGCGTACAAGGTGTCCCAGTGTCCTAATTTGAAAAGATCCTTCCATGAAGGCTGCTCGTGTCTATGAACCACTTTTGAGAATGGCCAGGGGTTTTAACTCAGCCAGATGACCCACATCAGCAGGGTAATGACCCCACTCTTATGAGATTCAGGTATGCCAAACATTGTTTGGGAACTAGGTAATTACAAGGTGGTGCCTCATGGTTGGCTAGGTTTGTTTTTCCCCACCTGCCAGGTGAGGGTTGTTAGATTTTATGTCAGTTGCTTCCTCCTCGTCCTCCTCCTCCTCCTCCTTCTCGTCCTCCTTCTCCTCCTCCTCCTCTCCTCTCTTCTCCTCTCCTCTCCTCGTCTCCTCTCCTCGTCTCCTCTCCTCCTGCTCCCTGCCGGACCTCAACCACGACCATCCACGCTCAGTGTGCCCTGCCGGACCTCAACCACGACCATCCCCGCCCAGTGTTCCCTGCCGGACCTCAACCGCGAGTATCCACGCCCAGTGTTCCCTGCCGGACCTCAACCACGACCATCCCCGCCCAGTGTTCCCTGCCGGACCTCAACCACGACCATCCACGCCCAGTGTTCCCTGCCGGACCTCAACCGCGAGTATCCACGCCAAGTGTTCCCTGCCGGACCTCATGTAGGAAGATAAAATGTCAGATAGAGTGCCAGAAGATTTGCCAGGTAGAATGCCAGAAAATATGCCAGAAGATATGCCAGATAGATATGCCAGAAGATATTCCAGAAGATATGCCAGATAGAATGCCAGATAGAATGCCAGAAGATATGTCAGAATATATGCCAGAAGATATGCCAGATAGAATGCCAGAAGATATGTCAGATAGAATGCCAGAAGATATGCCAGATAGAATGCCAGAAGATTTGCCAGATAGAATGCCAGAAGATATGCCAGAAGATATGCCAGATCATATGCCAGAATATGCCAGATAGAATGCCAAATAGAATGTCAGAAGATATGTCAGATAGAATGCCAGAAGATGTGCCAGTAAGAACATGTATAAATGTCATGGTGAGGATCACACGAAGTAAAGTAATTATAACCCCAATAAGTAGGGACTTTGATTATTAATATATATATATATATATTATTTTCTGTATTGAATGAGGGTTATAAATCAAATTGTAACTGGCGGAGGGCATCACCTTGTACCAACAAAATGGATCTTGTGTCTTCAAATTTGACTTATGCCCATTTCAGTGGCAATTTCTCCTGCATTCCAAGCCATACGAAAACATGAAAAGCACGGTTTTGACAATACATTTTCGGTAATTCATGCTACTTACCATGGTTTTCAATCACACTTACCCAGTTTTCAGGCAGGGTTAGTCCCGCCTGGTTGGCTTCACGAGGCTGTGAATGCTTACTACACCTTGGACTCTCTGGCAACTTTTGTGGAGATTTTTGGGTTTTCCCATGTAAATTTCAACCTATTTTGGAAGAACCACAAAACACTTGGGGAAATTGGGGAGGTTGGGGAAAGATGGGGAACATTGTGGAAGACGGGGAAGTAAGTGCGCAGTGCGCTGGTTTGCATATACCAAACCCCACCATATTTCTCAGAGTTGGACGGTTATCTGACTCAGGATTCAGAGTTTGAAAACACATATGCTGAACTTAAAAAAACTAAAGCACAACAAAACCTGCTAGACTGCCAGCGCAAATATTTGCCAGTTTGGTTCATAACATTGTGAAGCAAAGTAGTGGTCAGCAAATAAACACCATTCACCCTTCCGCACAGAAAGAGAACGAAGTTCCATCGGGGAACCACAACAGTTCAATATCAGAGACCAATCTGCAACTGAAGTTTGGAGTCACCATGCGACATCAGGGAGGTTCATGACCTGCAATTGGTACATCCTAAGTTTGATTCTGTTCGCCCACTCAAACGTAGATATATGGAGGGGTTCTTAAAAGAGGGGGGCTCCCACTGGGTTTCAATACTGGAATGGTCGAATGACTTGGATGATTTGGGGTACCCCCATTTTAGGAAAGCCCCATAGATCAACAATTTTGATCCACCAGTTCTTTACCAACAGAAATCGAGCTTGGGGGTCCCACCAGCAGACGTGGCCTTGGGTTCTGCCTGGGGAAAAGGTTTCCAATGATTCAACAGGTCTGTAAGTCTTGAGATGTTAGCGGCATGGGGTCGTTGTCCCAAAACAGTCTATGTAAGATTCTGTAACATATGAATCATTATATCCATACACATTGACTTAACATATAGATACATGCTTCGCCTTGCTATTGAAACAAATATCTTCCTGCTTCACCATGAATAGATGATGACCCTTGGTCCCACCCAGCCGCGTTGGCGACTTTGTACCATGAGGATGCTGGCATCGCACTGTTTATAGCCACAGGTGCTTTCATTGCATCCCTCGTGGTTTCTTGACGAGACGGCAAATTCGAGGGGTGATGGTTGACAAGTGTCACAAGAATAAAAGGCATTGGGTACAGAGTGGGGGCCAAGTTAATAAATAATAAACTAATTAATTAATTAATTAAATGAATAAATAAAATAAATATATATATATATATACATATACACATTGCGCGATGTTGATTAGTATGTCTAAACCAACCCAATACCTATCTTGGGAGCCCCTGTGTGTGGACCGGCAATCCTGTGATATATAAATCTAGAGATCACTCCGCATGTTTATTGACATGTTTATAACCTCCACAACTATAGTGCTGAGTATTAAGGCAAGGTGACTATGTAGTGTGAGAAGCCCACTTGGTGACGTTGGGGGGCATACCCAGCGTCACCAGGGAAAAAACTGGGTTCATCAACGAGTAAAGTCAGCCCCTGATCAATACCACCCACAAACTATGTCGCAAAGCCATCATTCATCTTCTTTTTTGCCAACCTCATGATCAAAACTATTCATTCTAAGTTGTGAGGTTGGCATTCGATTGGTTCAAGCTGGTGCCCACCACTGAGTTCGATATGTGCTCCTCCGTTGGCTCGGTTAGGCTCCCAAATCACCTAACAGGGGCACCGCCTATGAGTTGTGAGGTTGACATTCAGAGGATGCTCCACGGAATATCCACCAACACAACAAACATGGCCCAGTCACGTAGGTAAACCACACATGGAACATATCGGACTGCCGCGTATGCGTATACCAGATGCTAAAAATTATGGCATATTTGACCCACCAATCTTGTGGTTTACCACCATGTTTGATGCTTCACCCCTGATTTTTGCTGCTTAAACTTCAAGATTCACCTCCGAATTCGGCCGACGAGGTAAGACATTTGGTCGATTCCACCTGTGAGAGCAGTGCCTGGGTTGTCTCCTTGGTTCCTTGGCAGAGAAGTGATGAATCAACGACCACGGGGTCTGATAATGGGGTGCAATGTTAGTAAAACAATAATAAACCACCTGCATTTTGATGCTTTGTACAACCCAACCCACTCATGGTAAAATTGGGGATGGTATAATGTTCTTTTGCTAACATTAATAAGGATGTATATACTAGTGATACAGTAGTGATTCCAATGGTCATCGAATCGGATATACATAGGAAATGGATGGGATATTCATGGATATATTTAATGGGAATGATATAACCAACTTATTCATATATGATATGGGTCTGTCTGAAAACGGTCTTTAAGCATCAGCAAGAGTAATGGAGTAATGGGATATAATTGGGGACATAATGGAATATGATAGGGATATATATGTGCATATATATATAGATATAGCAAACGATTTGTTAAAAAATATTGTATACAACATAAAAGTGGCACTTATATATCATATTCATAGTGCACATGATGAGAAGCCATTTGGGGTTCACCATTTACCGACAAGCCCCCAAAAAGGCAAGGAACTACCAAGAATGTCTTGTTCCCCACCTGCCAGGTGATCGTCTCTAGATTTTATCAGAGCGCCTGCCTTTTCATCGACCTCGTCCGCCTCGGACTCCGCCTCTGTGTCAACTCTCAAGATCTTACTCGGCACTGCGGACCTCAACCGTGAGCGCCAGATTTCTGTGGGCACTGCTGCGCCCCAACTGCGGCCACCAGATCATTGCCAGACCCAACTGCAAGCGCCAGATCTCAGTGGGCACTGGCGGACCTGTGCCAGCTCTCAGTGGGCACTCGGACATCCCTTGACCAAAGTGATGCATTGCGGACCTATCTGCATCGCTCCCTGAAGTGGCCGCCGGGCAATGGCAATGGGAGGCCAACCACTTCCTGTTCCTTGTTGGTTCGCTTTAAAACCATAGCATACCATGCACTGTTTCTTTTGTGAGAGGGTGGACTTGTATGATGATTGACAGAAAGTATGTCAGAATAGATGCCTTGAAATGCCATAGTGGGGATCGCTCGAAGTAAAGTATTTTTTTCCCGAGGGGAATGGGAATATCACCACAAGACAGAAAATCCCAAGGACTCATTTTACCCCTTGGTTATATAATCTGGATTATCACTGCTCTGTTGGGAAAAATGAGTCATGCCACTTTTAGGTAAACTGGCAAACTGGTGTGGTGGTTCCAGACGTGTGTTTGTCAAACAGCTTTGAAGCTTCACAAAGCGAGGCAATGATCCCAAATTGACTGGACACCTGAACTTGATATCCTTCACTTGCCCGGCAAAAGTGAAACATACCAAGCGGGCACACGGCACAAACCCACAGGTAACCGTGGCTCAGTCATCACTAAGCCCCAAGTGGATGAATGTGGTATACCCCACAATAAATTTACCAAAGTGCCCAATTTTCCACATGTTGGGAGTACTGCCGCGGAAATATGTTTACTATGAGCTTTATCATGTTTTATCACATTTAAGATCATTAAACCACCAACCATTGCTGTCACCAGGTTGTTTTGATCTTGCGACTGCTGGACTTCAGCTGCGGATGTATCTCCATGCTTCGCCTCCTGGTCCCAATTTGAGGCTGTCCCAGGTCGCGTCTCAATGAGTACAGTAGACCTTGGTGAAGGGAAGACTCATGGACTTCTCTTGTTGATTTACATGGGGAAAGATGAACGCCACCTACAAACTAACCATATTCATGGGTGTTGACGATGTAGTAGTCATAGAAATGCAGGAGATTCGCGATGAAGATGGGAACTGAAACTGCGGAATACAACCCTTAAGAAATCCCGAACCCGCTCTTGTAAGATTTTTTGGTTGCTTGCCGATATTTTTTTGCAGACTTGCTGGCTCTTAATGCGGATTTGACAAACATGTTGGGTGATCTGATTCTGTTTGTGTTTCGCGCCACACTCACATCGGAAAGGCAATAAACTGGAAGGAACGGTAAAAGTTTTCCATGGATTTTGTTATTCATTCATCATCCACCCATATTCCAGACCGTCCGGGCAACCACCACCATCAACATCACCCAGCAATGTGGGCAAGTATCTCATCCACAGGCGTCAGGGTTTCAAACCGGTTACATGATGCATCCATGTTTTTTGTCAAAAATGTCCAGAGGAAGGATCAGTGCACTTTGCAAGGTTCCCCCCAGTTGTTCCACGGAAGGATCCGGGGTGGTTCCAGGAAATCCAGTACCAAGTCGAGCGGGTTTTCTCTGCGACATCCTGAAGAACATGGCGGCTTGGAGACGAAGAAGAACCGCCTGGGTTTGGTATGTTTTGGTGGGTGGGTGTCCAAAGAGATCCGAAGGCGCATGGATTTAACTGATTCAAGACATTTTTGGGATATAATATGAGATCATCCAAAATACAAACGTATGAGGCAAAGAAACATAAGAAACTGGAAGTTTAATCCAACACGGGATATTTTGAATTCGCCCAGACATTTTTTTGTTTTTTGCGGAGATTTTCAGCAGTGAAACTTGCAGGAAATCCATGATCATCAATGGTGTTTGGAAGCGCGAATTTGATGGCCCAAATATATTAAATAGTATGTAAATATATAATATATAATTATATATATATACGGTAACGACATTTAAATATGTGGAGGGCGGGCCAGACCGCAAGGCCCCGGAGGTAGTATGAAATACCAGTTCGTATATTTAAATGTAGTTACCGCATGTTTAAATGAATCGGATTCCGTATGAATGTTTAAATGGCCGGGCGGGCCAAGGAAAACCTTCCCGGAGGTAGTCTAAGATACCAGTTTGTATATTTAGAAGTCCGTATATTTAAATGTAGTTACCGTATATGATATAAACATAATAATTATAATAATGATACTTATATACATATATATATCGGATTTTGGACGTCATGGTAAGTCATTTACAACAGATTTTCTCAAGTACTTGCTTAATCAAATGAACGAGGGAGAAACAGACAAAGGCTGTTGGTTTGGTATGTTCAAAGTGTTGAACAAGCTAGCAAGCTCTCCTGTTGCTGCATCACCTCGACTCCACCTTGGAATTATTGCCTCTTGGGGCAATTTGATATCAATTGATATCCCTTTTTGGATGGGTTTGTTTTCAACTTGGGCGCGAAAATGCAGTACTGCTTATTTGTAATATATGTAACCTATATTTGTGGGATAGTAGGTGTTCAGATTGCTTTCTGTACAATCTGACATCTCAATTCAGAAAAAGTTGGCTGAGAGATGTTGGAACTAGAAAATCCACCGAGCTTTTACAGTAAAACCCTGGCACCCCATCGCAACAGTGTTGCCAGATTGAATGATTGCAGGGGATGGCCAGTTTATGATAGAAGCAATGCAGCTTGGGGATGTCAATCGCTTTAGACCCACAGTCAACATGACCTTTCCCTGGTAGAGAGAAAAACGCAAAGTGTCAGGCCGTGCTGCATTCCCAAAAAGACTTGGATAACTTGGGGGTCCAAATCTATGAACATCACTAAGAGTCATGGATATATACATGGCTACCTCATGCTATATCACTATGAGTCCAGTTCTACATAGTTATGACCATAGTACTTAGTTATCACCATGGAGGCATGAACATCCAACTATAATCATGGCTCCACCACGATTTTACCAACATATACCAGCCATTTTGATGTCAACAGGAAGGATTTCCCAGTGATTGTCAGACTTTTTCTTCCCACTGAGGTCATTACCTGCTTCCAGGGCATGTGTGCATTGGTGCAGCTGATCCTGGGCTTTGTCCTGCACCTCGCCCATGGAGTGGTTATTAGTGGTTGGGAGTTTCAACATATATGTATTTATACAATATAATAGAGTATAATTCAAGATATAATACATATATATATATATGAAATAGTATAATATATAGAATATGCAACATAATATGTTTAAGATACATATACATATATATATATACATATATTTATATATATATATATATTTATATGGCGTTCTCCATATTTAACTTTGGAATAGATTAAAATCACCTACAAAATTTGTGTAGTAATATGATATTGTGGCCGATAATTTATATGTAAATAATTAATATATTTACAGAAACCCCAAAAGAACGAGCAATGACTTCTATATCTTTGGCGGGGTTTCTCTCTCTCTCTCTATCTATATAATATAGATAGATATATATATATATATGCATATATGTATATATACATATTGGGGGTATTAGTGGACAATGATCACCGGTTTACATGATGACAAGGCTGTCACAGCATGATAGTCTATTTCAGAATTATCCCAAACTAGGTTCATCTGGCGGTAAATTAATGAACAAGGACCTCACTGCGATATCAGGACACAAACCATGGTTAGTATTCGTCACGGTCCCAAAATTACCACATCTAGGTTAATTAGTGAATTAGTGTGGTTTATCCAGCTGTAATTATATATATATAAATACCTCACCATAGTAAAGTGTACAAATAGAGACCATGCATTGCATGGGGATGGTATGAAGAGGTGTTTTTTTGTTCGACTGAAATAGGGGGGATGAACAATCTGGGACAAGTGGGGAAAAGATAGGTGGTTCGCGCGCCCTAAAGCTTAACATGGAATCAACAAGAATAATTTCCATTTTGGAATGGTCTGTTGTATGATAGGATACAGAAACAACATTTTTCAGGTTCCATGTGATGTAAATTTCATGAAAGTGGTGGCCTCATGAACTCATTTTAGGTAGGAAACCTAGGTAGGCATGTCAGATCAACAGCCGAGCACCATCCAATACCTCCGGTGATATTTTTTCGGTTTTATGAAATGATGTGTTCCGCCCGCACAGTTATATCAGTCTCAATCTTTGGAAAGGAAGGCAGAAGTTGCGATCTTACAAACATATATATATATATATATATATACATACACGTGTTTTGTTGTTTCTTTTTTGAATTGTTCACCTTCCAAGCAAGAATGCATCACCACCAATTGGTGGCAATTAGCGGATGGTTTTCCTACAAATGTGCAGGAATTTCTGGATGTTATTTTTTTAATCAACAATAGGGTATCATGTACCTAGAGCCTCAGTTTCGCAGTCTTAAAAATGAAACTGGGACTTTGTACTATATGTTTTTGTTGTTGTTTTTTTAATGCCGTCAAAACTCCTCCAGTAATCAAATGTGGAAAGGGACGGCGGCGACATTTATAGAGGATTTTCCTAGTAAAACCTTTCATCGGTGATTTCCCAGCCAGGATTGGTCAGGAGGATTGCTTGCTGAACGGTATCATCGCGCTGGTCTCCGGATTTGTCCTGGGGGTTCAGGCGTGGGACCTGGGTTCAGGTCGAGTGGCAGTTGGAACTCAGCATGAGCACGACTTGGGAGAACCTTGAAATCTTCCATTTTTGCGGATCAATGGTCATAAACCGAACCATAATCAGCTAGAATTTTTGGGACCTTGAAAAACAATTGTCCATTTTAAGGGTGGATAATTCAGACTCAGAACCCACATGGGGAAGGCGGATCCCTCGTCTGCACAAATTGGTTGTAACCTGAACAAAGTTCCATCTAGATTGGGAATTTGGTCTACAACTAATTAAATTCAGATAAGTATGTTTTCTGGTGGACATATTTATAGCTGGGTTCTTCTCAAGCAACTTGCAACTGTGGGGCGCCACCTTGTATGAATGAGGTTGAAAATTCATGTTGGCTGACACCAAGCTCCTTCAAAAATAAAACGAAGTTCCTGGAGGAACAAGAAGTTGTGTGATCATAAAGGGTACCAGTTGGAAATTTGAACAGGAAAGAACAGAAGGAACAAAGGATATACCAGATTCGCATAGATTCAAACTGAAAGTGCTGCAGAAGCTATTTCTATCCTGGACAAGTCTTCTTCCCCACAACATAGTGAGAGGATGATCAATATATAATAGATGCTTGATTGGTACGTGTTTTTTTTGCTCAAACTTGTGGGACCCCAAACCATTGGCGTCCCAAAAAAACAAACTTGAATGTTTTGGGATGCCTCGATTTTCGGAACATCCAAAAATATCCAAAAATGGGTTCTACATTCTACAGCCACTTAGGTTCCACTCCATTCGTGGTTTATTGAACTTTTGAAACTCAGCAACTGAAAGTGACTACTTTGCTGACAGAATTTACAGGGTTCAAGCCAGGATGTCAACTGCAAAAAAGTGAAGTGAAGCATCCCTGATCAAAGTCCGCAAAGAAAGATGAAGGAATTTGACCGCCTCAGATGGATTCAAACCCACAGTTGAGGGGGGTTGTTTAAAGACATATTAGAATCACTAAGATTTTAGATATTATGTAAAGATATATAGACATTGTATATATATATATACATTATATTTATATACATAATATACACACATATTATATATACACATAATATATATATATACACATAATATATATATACACATAATATATATATATACATAATATATATATATATATATATATATACATGCATAATATATACATATATATAATTAAATGGATTACACGATGGTGTAAACCAACTTGTGACTGGGAGGACGCAGTTTGCGTATGTTGAGGTTCATCAAGAATAGAACCCCAGCTAATCTGGTCGGAATTGGATATTTCACTCTCAAAATGACCAGCAATGCGTGGGTCAAACTGGTCCCTGAAATCCATGACCATTTCAGTCATCTTACAAGGCCCCCTCAGTTAACCACAGATCCAACACTTAGCCATATTAGCCTACGCACCAAATTACCTTTACGTATCATATAGTGATTTTTCTCTATCATTTAAATTTACCTATCATTTATAGATGATGTCCTGATTTTCTTGGTTAAATAGACCTAGTTTATCCGTTACTTCGGAAGCCTATTGAACTTGGGGGCTGCTGCACTTGCAGGCCATCGAGGAGACCTTTGTGTGGATGACGGTGTGGTTTTTGTGGTGCATCGCAGGTGCGCAGACAAAACTAGGATGGGATTTGTCATTGTGAATGTATATATTTATTTATTTATGATTTTTATATACTATATAAATCTATATAATGTATTACAATAATAGGTTAACGTATACCTATTGGCTATATTATACAATATGATGTTTGTTTTTTGTTTTCGACTTGGGATGATAGTGATCCGAAGACAGACCTACTCAAGGTTTAGGATTGAAAGCAGCCCTGGCCAGATTACTGTAGCAGTGACTCAACCAACAAAATATGATAAAAGACCTAACAAGTCCATGCCGAAACCTTGACATGAGAGGATCATGAGAGGTCCTGTGGTTGAAAATGTGTCGCAAACTGTAGAAAGCGATATGTGACCCTGAGGTTTGGTCCCTTCTCATGCAGATACTTGATTGGGATATCAATGGTTTATCAATGTTTATCATACTGTATGTATGTTGTTATTAGCTTGACATTGGTCCATGATCAGGAACATATTAGGCGGATATATCACTGACTTATAGTAATCCAGAAAAAGTTCAGAACAGTAAAATCCAACATGGTTTATCAATGTTTATCATACTGTATGTTGTTTATCATACTATAAATCAGGATAAATCCAACTGTTCTATCTTTAATGGGGTGCCTTTTGCATGTCGCATGGTGATGATAGAGTTGGTCCATTGATCCATTGATTCGATAAGATGATTTTTTTGGGCGCAGACAGAATGGTCATTGGCCACAGCCTTTTGAATTTAATCCATAGTACTTGAATGTGATACTCCATAGTATATATATAATATATATATATTAGTACCATATATATATATACTGTATAATAATGTACCACGTGTATGACTTGCTGTATGACTAGGCTAAGCAGGGTTATGACAGGAGGCAGCCACAGTGGCTGTGGGAGTCCGGCTCCACTCCAGAATTTCCCATGGGTAGAGCATCTAATCCATGTTTGGGTGCGACAGAGGCATGTGATTATCGGTTTGGTGTATATGTACCAAATTTATAACTATATAAATATATAGTTATATATATATTCTATATATGGGAGCGGATCAAAATATATGCAAGTCTAAGAATTATGAAAAGGGCATGTGCATTTTGATCAACACCCACATATATATATATAGAGAGAGAGAGATACATATTCGGTTTTTTGCATCTGGAGCAAGCTGGTCATCACTTTCGCACCAAGGACGGGAGTTGTTTTTTTGCAACCAAGGACCATGGTCCAATGGTGATATAATGTCAAACCCGGATCAATACACAGTGGTTGATGAATTAGGGGGTTCCCTCAACAGGGTCATAATCAGCTTGTAAAACGGTACCTTCGCCAATCATCAAGAGCTTATATAGCCCTTTACCAACTTCGGGGGCGGGTTAGCGGTTAGAGTGAGTGATCAGAAGTAGTCACTTGTTGATATGACTCATAGTCCATAAGTGATATTCATGTTTACGCTTAATCTCAAGTGAATAGTGATATTTCAGTTCATCATAGTTCGTAGATGTTCAGTTCGTATTTGGGTTTGATTTTTAGGCACTAAAACCCCCAAAATCCAATGGTTGAGGCACTTCGCCGGTGCCTGGCTGGTCACCCGGCGAGACAAAAATTGGACCGGGAAACGGTTTATTTGGTGCTACCCCCATTCAGTTTTGTTTCTTGGGTTTATAAGCCCCATGAATTACATGTAAATGGTCTCTAGCCTTGTAAACTAGCTAGCAATGGGGCACCACCTGATATTTTTTTGAATCACAGCTGTTGATTATGTGCACATTGTTTGGGCTACTACTGCCATGTTTTCTGGCACTTTTACCGAAAGCCAACGAACCCAGCCAATATTTCTGGATACTTATAGTTTGCTGGTTAAATACCTCACATGAGCATACTACATTATGAGTCCATGGTATGTCGAATGTTCAGCGAATTTTTATGGACATGAAATGGGATGGTTCACAACTGCACTAATGATCCAGAAAAATCACTGGTTCCATCCTGCCTGGTATGATGATCCCCATTGACATTAATTCATAAAGGGGGTTGCAATCACCAACCAGACCTACAGTAGGCAAGGACAGACAAGTGGGTGCCTGAACGAGTCAAAGTGGAGGCGCGAAAACACAGGCCCGGGCTACGAGTTAAAACAGCAGCGGGTTGGGGATTTGAAGTGGGATACTCTGTGATGAACTGGGGATGGGGTCATGTCAGCTCAGTTTTTGAAGAAGTATTTGTCTTTTTATTAAGCATGGACGTTTTTTTATTGATCTGAAATGTTGGCCACCTTGGGGATTCTGCAATGCAGGAAACCTCAGTTCAAAGTTTAAGTTGGTTTCAAGACCCATCTAACAAACGCAATAAATACGCACAGACACACACATACATGAATGCTTGCATACATATATAGATAGAAAGATGGAAAATATCAGATAGATGGATAGATAGATATTACACGCATGTAACACGTGCTATCACGGATTTTACACCATTCACTATTTAGAGCCACATTTTTTGTGCCTAAACCATGTTGGATTAACATGTGAATCCTCGTTTATGACGGATGGATGCTGCATTGCCCCCAGGCAGAAGCAAGCAGTGGCAGGGGCGGCCTAAAGCACAAGCAGCAGTGCTGAGTGCATTGCGCATAGTGACGGGCCGTGACGGCCAAGTCCGGTGATTTGCCTATATCATGTGTGCATATGGGTTTGTCTGAAAATAGTGTACCCCTACACCCAATGGTTAATGATCATTATCCCTACTAAATGGCTATAATTGGGGGTATACCTCATTTTCAGACATACCCATATGTTTGCATACATCTTGTTTTGTTTTTTTCCAGAAAAATGTTGTTTGAGTGTGTATTTATGAAGGTATGTACCTATATAATCCCTTCCCCCTAATACTAACCCCCCCAAATAATAAACACCTCAGGTAGTTTTTATTATTAGGGTGATATTTATTATTAGGAAACCCTAATAGTAAATTTAAACCCTAAATAAAAAAACTATTTGTTTCGATTTCAAAATCAATTAAATTTCTTTATTTAACGAAATTAAAATATTGCCAAAAATTGGATTTCGAAGCGGACCCTATTAATAAATTGAAACAATTAATAAAAAAACTATGTGTTTCGATTTTAAAATCAATTAATTTCCTGATATAACGCAATTAAGATATTGCCAAAAATTTGACTTCGAAGCGGACCCTATTAATAAATTGAAACAATTAATAAAAAAAATAGGTGTTTCGATTTTAAAATCAATTAAATTTCCTAATATAACGCAATTAAGATATTGCCAAAAATTTGATTTCGAAGCGGACCCTATTATTAAGTTTAAACCCTAAATAAAAAAACTATTTGTTTCGATGTCAAAATCAATTAAAATTCCTTATATAACGAAATTAAAATATTGCCAACAATTAGATTTCGAAGCGGACCCTATTAATAAATTTAAACCCTTAATAAAAAAAACAAATATTTGTTTCGATTTCAAAATCAATTAAATTTCCTTTTATAACGCAATTAGAATATTGCCAAAATTGGATTTCGAAGCGGACCCTATTAATAAATTGAAACACTTAATAAAAAAAAAAAAATCGGACGGACCCTAATAATAAACACACCAGGGTTGACTAGTTTTGTTATTAGGGGTGCGAAACCCACAAATGGTAGCTTTATTTTTAATTTGTTTTCTAAAGGGGATCAATTGAAAGTCAAAATGGCCAACCTGAAATTTTCCAAAACCAGAGATGGACCCTAGTTTTTATTATTTAGGAGGGGTTTAGTAATAGGGGGAAAGGATTATACAGTATGTATAAATATGTTTAAGAAGGATACATATAATATATATATATAATTATATAAAGATATAATATGTTTACATTTACAGACTTA
This sequence comes from Cladocopium goreaui, assembly GCA_947184155.2. Classification (NCBI taxonomy): domain Eukaryota; class Dinophyceae; order Suessiales; family Symbiodiniaceae; genus Cladocopium; species Cladocopium goreaui. The sequence continues at coordinate 283,715 of CAMXCT020000082.1, read as the reverse complement.
GTGCTTTTTGTTTTTTGTTTCAGCTATATACACATATGAGTTTAGTGTGGTAAATCCAAGAATAGCTCACTTCCAGCGGTCCATGTTTTTTTCCAGGTATGCTGCATGATGATGTAAAAAGTGATCATTCGCTTTGTTTCATGACTATTAAAATCCAGCTATAGTTGTTTTTTGTTTTCGTTTTTTTTTTTTAATTGTGGTTCCAATTGTTTCAAAGTGAAAACCAAGGGATTATGGGTATAAATCCAGTTGGTGGTCTGCTCACATCTCAACTGACATGTTTAATGTTCAGCAGGTGATTCAACAACGGGCCACAATACGAAAAAAAAACAAGTGAAGTGATTTCCAGCCTACAGTTTTGGGTATCGGCACGAACGAACAAGTCTTGGAATTTAAAAACATTTGAGTCTGAAATGGGTTTAATGAATAGGCATGTATTTTTGGAGCTTGGCGCTCCGATGATTGTTCTCACCTCTTTGGTATTGCGTTTTAGCCTTCCCGGGCCTTCCACATTGCGGTCGCTTCTGGCGGCTTGCTTTTTGAGCAGTGGTCATTGGACTCCTGCTTGGCATTTGTTAGCATTATGTAGGTGAGAGGAAACCAAGATTGTATCTAAATTAAATAACGCTGTTTGTGAAATTGTTAAAATGTTTCTGTTGCCAAAGCGCAAGACAGAGAGGTCCGGTGCTTATATTTCGCTTTGCCAAAGCTTCTCCGAAGTTGAGTTGCAAGGTTTGTGAGCGAACATTCCGTCAAAAAGCTGAACCAAAACAACAAGCGGCCAATAGCAGCAGCTCCAAGCAGCTTATTGAATAACACAAACTAAGACTAAGAGTCACAAACAGTAACAATGCAAAATGTGTTGCTGTACTATGTGGTATCATACTATTTTTAGATAGTTAAGAGTTGTTCTAACTAATTGCTATCAGTTGCTCTCATCAATGAATCATTCCATCTATTGGTCTCACATTCTTACGTGTAATCCCCAAAATCCTAACGACAAATGCATGTACAGTTGTCAAAGTCCAGCTTTAGTGGCCATAAAGTTGTTGGTCAAAACATCAGAAAAGCATTCAGATTTTGGTTTGTTTGAAAATAGAGATGACTAAATCCACTGCTGAATCATCATTCCAAACTTAAGTGGGCCACATGTGGGGATTTACCCCATGTTCAGACACTTCAAATCGCATAGTTGCTGAATATAAGTATCCATGTCCAATTATTCTTCCACAATGCAATCTCATGCGATATAATATAATATAATAATTTAATACAATATAAAATGATATAGTATAGTATAATATAGTATAGTTATTTGTTTTACAACATAATATAATATAGTATAACATAACATACCATAACATAATATAATATAATAAAATACAATATAGTATAACATATCATAATATAGTATAATATAATATGATACAATATAATATACTATGATACAATATTATATAATACAATAAATGTATTTACATATTCTCTTATGTATGATACGTGTGTTCCTGTTTTACGAACATATATATATATATATATAGTTGTGTTCATACACGTATAGTCTAGTCATAATTGTGATTATGTGTGTTTATTACCAAACATGTCTCTCATATGTATTCATTATTGTTCCATTGTCTTATATAGTATAATTATATGTTGTACTCATATATTTTATGATGTCGACATTGTTCAACCTATCTATCAATCGATCAATCAATCAATCAATTGATCAATCTAAAATTGATTGATTAATTGATTGATTTAATCTAAGCTATCCATCCATCCTCAATGATCTCATTATCTTATTATATACGTGCCCTTTGACCCAGCGCCGCACCGCAGTCCTTGGAGCGCATCGCCGCCCTGCGCGGCGTGGAGGCTGTGGAAACTGTGGAGGCTGTGGAGGCTGAGGCGCCGTGGAGCGGTCCCAAGGGTCGGATGAGGAGGGTTTAACAACCACTTAATGAGATTTAATAGGATTTTAATGAGATTTAATGGGATTTCTGGGGGATTTAATGGGATTTTAATGAGATTTAATGGGATTTTAATGAGATTTAATGGGATTTCTGGTGGATTTAATGGGATTTTAATGAGATTTAATGGGATTTTAATGAGATTTAATGGGATTTCTGGGGGATTTAATGGGATTTTAATGAGATTTAATGGGATTTTAATGAGATTTAATAGGATTTTAATGATGTTTAATGGGATTTCTGGTGGATTAATGGGATTTTCATGAGATTTAATGTGATTTCTGGGTGATTTAATGGGATTTTAATGAGATTTAATGGGATTTTAATGAGGTTTAATTGGATTTTAATGAGATTTAAATTGGATTTTAATGAGATTTAATGGGATTTCTGGGGGATTTAATGGGATTTTAATGAGATTTAATGTGATTTTAATGAGATTTAATGGGATTTTCATGAGATTTAATTGGGTTTCTGGTGGATTTAATAGGATTTTAATGAGATTTAATGGGATTTTAATGAGATTTAATGGGATTTCTGGGTGATTTAATGGGATTTTAATGAGATTTAATGGGATTTTAATGCTCAGGATGAAGCCAGTGCTTGTTGACAGGGAACGCGACTTGGCTATCTTCACAGCCCAAAAAGCCCTGATCGCCGCATTGGGCATCACACCAGGAAGGCTCACCACCAATACAGAGTCGCAGAAGAGTGTTTGCGTGTTTGGGTTTGGAGACGGCCTTCCTGTGCGTTCAAACGTGGCAACAGTCACGAGAAGCTGCCAGATGTACAAGGAAATTGAAGCCCTCATCTTGAGAGGTATGTCTGGTGGGGCAGCCCTCGAAGTCTCGTTTGACAAAGCTGGGAAGCTGCTGATTTCGGACGTCATTGACGGGGTGCTGTCATTCAGGCTTGATGCACAGACCGCCTACTACTCTGCAGTGTCAGAAGACATCCTCGATGACTCAGCGTCGAGGATGCTGAAAGAGATCATTTCGGGAAACGGCCACCCCTAAGCGGTTTAGCCCACCGCTTAGGGGTGCAGCTGTCGGGCCTGCATGTAAGCAATCCTCCCAGCGTGCGTCTGCAATGTGCCGAGATTCTCCTGCAACGTTTGACACGCAGCCATGCCACTTGGTGCTCTGATTTTGACCAAGCAATGGAGAATGATTTGGCTCCTGGTATGGAAGCATTGCAAGCGTGGAAAATGGCTTATGCCGATGAACTCTGCTCTAAAGGGCTGCAGGAATTGTGCGAAATCTTGTGCTTGGACCCCAAGCTCTTCGCCTTTCCTCCAGACCAGGTGGATTGTTCTGTTGGGGCAAGGGTTTTCGCAAGGTCCACAGCTCTGGCAGATACATCCTTGCAAGGCTTTGAGGACCTGGGGCGAACTGCAGTCAGATTTGGGGTCAACGATCGTCCAGATCCACCTCGCCAGTGGTCACAGTTGTTGAGCCGCCTGATGCCTTTCTCCTCTCTACAACATTCAGTTCTCAAGATTGTGCGGCCGAAAACCGACACGGGTGACATCGATCCCTTGAGGGAACGCTTTTTGGAATTGAATGAGATTTAATGGGATTTCTGGTGGATTTAATGGGATTTTAACGAGATTTAATGGGATTTCTGGGGGATTTAATGGGATTTCTGGGTGATTTAATGGGATTTTAATGAGATTTAATAGGATTTTAATGAGATTTAATGGGATTTTCATGAGATTTAATGGGATTTCTGGTGGATTTAATGGGATTTTATGAGATTTAATGGGATTTTAATGAGATAGATGTTCATGGGATTTTAATGAGATTTAATGGGATTTCTGTGGGATTTAATGGGATTTTAATGAGATTTAATGGGATTTTAATGAGATTTAATGGGATTTCTGGTGGATTTAATGGGATTTTAATGATATTTAATGGGATTTCTGGGGTATTTAGTGGGATTTTAATGAGATTTAATGTGATTTTAATGAGATTTAATGGGATTTTAATGAGATTTAATGTGATTTCTGGTGGATTTAATAGGATTTTAATGAGATTTCATGGGATTTTAATGAGATTTAATGGGATTTCTGGTGGATTTAATGTGATTTCAATGAGATTTAATGGGATTTCAATGAGATTTAATGGGATTTCTGGATGATTTAATGGGATTTTAATGAGATTTAATGGGATTTTAATGAGATTTAATGGGATTTCTGGTGGATTTAGTGGGATTTTAATGAGATTTAATGGGATTTTCATGAGATTTAATGGGATTTTAATGAGATTGAATGGGATTTTCATGAGATTTAATGGGATTTCTGGTGGATTTAATGGGATTTTCATGAGATTTAATGGGATTTTAATGAGATTGAATGGGATTTTCATGAGATTTAATGGGATTTCTGGTAGATTTAATGGGATTTTAATGAGATGTTCATGGGATTTTAATGAGATTTAATGTGATTTCTGGGTGATTTAATGTGATTTTAATGAGATTTAATGGGATTTCTTGTGGATTTAATGGGATTTTAATGAGATTTAATGGTGTTTCTGGTGGATTTAATGTGATTTTAATTAGATGTTCATGGGGTTTTAATGAGATTTCATGGGATTTTAATGAGATTTCATGGGATTTTAATGAGATTTAATGGGGTTTTAATGATATTTAATGGGATTTCTGGGGTATTTAGTGGGATTTTAATGAGATTTAATGGGATTTCTGGGTGATTTAATGGGATTTTAATGAGATTTAATGGGATTTTAATGAGATTTAATGGGATTTCTGGTGGATTTAATGGGATTTTAATGAGATTTAATGGGATTTTAATGAGATTTAATGGGATTTCTGGGGGATTTAATGAGATTTAATGGGATTTCTGGTGGATTTAATGGGATTTCTGGGGGATTTAATGGGATTTTAATGGGATTTAATGAGATTTTCATGAGATTTAATGGGATTTTCATGAGATTTAATTGGGTTTCTGGTGGATTTAATGGGATTTTAATGAGATTTAATGGGATTTCAATGAGATTTAATGGGATTTTAATGAGATTTAATGGGATTTCTGAGGGATTTAATGGGGATTTAATGGGATTTTAATGAGATTTAATGGGATTTCTGGTGGATTTACTGGGATTTCTAATGGATTTAATTGGATTTCTGAAGGATTTAATGGTATTTCTGGGGGATTTACTGGGATTTCGGAGGGATTTAATTGGATTTCTGAGGGATTTAATTGGATTTCTGATGGATTTAATTGGATTTCTGGTGGATTTACTGCGGATTTCTGGGTACTTAAAGGGATTTCTGAGGGTTTTAATTGGATTTCTGAGGGATTTAATGGGATTTCTGGAGGATTTACTGGGATTTCTGATGGATTTAATTGGATTTCTGAGGGATTTAATGTGATTTCTGAGGGATTTAATGTGATTTCTGGGGGATTTAATGGTATTTCTGGTGGATTTACGGGTATTTCTGAGGGATTTAATTGGATTTCTGAGGATTTTATGGGATTTCTGGGGGGTTTACTGGGATTTCTGAGGGATTTAATTGGATTTCTGGTGGATTTAATTGGATTTCTGGAGGATTTAATGGGATTTCTGGAAATTTAATGGGATTTCTGGAGGATTTAATGGGATTTTAATGGGATTTAATGGGATTTCTGGAGGATTCAACCATCAAGCAACTATAAATATCTATATAAATGCTGTTTGGTGATTTGGAATATTTATTTTTTATGCCTTTCCATATTTTGGGAATAATAATCCCAACTGACGAGCATATTTTTCAGAGGGGTAGGTATACCACCAACCAGTTACCCTTTGGTAAATTAACATAGACCCTGAAAAACAACCATTTTGAGTGGAAACTAATCTTCGAAGCCCGAAAAATTGCAGGGTCTATGTGAATTTATTGGAGGGTAATTACTGGCCTGTGATGGGAAAATTAATATGGGATATCATGGGATAGTAATGGGCATAGAAGTTTGTTGAGACTTTTAATGGACATGTTTAATATTATTCATATGGGATGTAGTGGGATGTAATGGGATGTAAGCAACAAATAAATGCGATGGACCCTCCGGAGTGAGACGTAGCTTGCTGGAAAATCCCAGATCGATAAATGTTTTTTCCCATTGGAAACTCCATTTAAGTAGAGGATTTTCCAGCCACATGTGATTATCACATAGTATCCAAAACCCTGTTGATGATACTAGATGAATGGGAATTTACCATATAAGGCCATACTTTGTGGGGATATTCCCTTACATAGGCCTTATATAGGCCTTATAAAAAAATGGTCGGTACCTCAAATTTAGGTTCCTGAAATGGCCATTGACTAGATGGTATAGGGGCTACGGGCTATAAAAGTCTATCATGACGAACTGACTCCATGACTGTGTTGAACAGTGGTCTCAAGCGTGCATAGAACAAACTGGACCCTCACAAGTTTAATCATGTTCGCAGTGTTTTTTTTAGATGTTTATTTTGGGGTTTCCATAAATCGTGAATCACCAGAACGGATGCTTTATAATTGAAAAAGCTACTAAAATTGATTTTGGGGTACCACCATAACTATGGAAACATCCATTTGATGGATTTGATGGTCCCTGAATCCTGGGGCTTCTCTTGGTCGCCATAGGACGAAACCTCCGTGCATTCTCTGCCGGACGAACTTCGCGATCTCTCCACTCGGCAGCCCAGTGGTGTCTGGGCTCAGTTTTGGGCGACTTGGTGTCGTTGATTTCCACAGCGTCATATGGGAGTTCCCCACAAAAAAAGGGGACGGATTGTCATTTGGAGAACATGGATGTGCGATTTGAATGAGATTTGAACGGGGATGTACTAGGAGAATGAAAAAACATCCGTTCACATCCGTTCACACATTTTTTTGCAAGCTATTTGAATGTTCGTCAAGTCACCAATGCAGGGTTTCGACCCACAATTATATACCCCAACGAGAATTCTGGTAATCCATCTTATCCGACCTGGCTTGTTGCTGATGTCAAGTTTTCTGAATAATTATCCGACTTGAGATCGTGCCACTTGACTGTTTTATACTTTCTGGATTGCTTGAAAGCAACCAGTTGGGGATACACAATGATACACAACAAGAAGCCCATATCAAAACATAGAAAGAACATTACTGTTTTAGTTTAGCAACATATCGTATTCTATACCGTTTTGTCGCGTTTTACAGTATATCACAGTATATCCTATTGCATCGTGCTGTTTCTTATCATAGTCGGTTAGTCGGTTGATGTTATATCATACTGTAGTTAATATGTGTGTTTCTTGTCTAACAACGGTATATCATACTACATTATACTAGCACGTCGTCATACCTAATAATATTATTGTGTTTTAGTAATTTTGATGATATCTATCTGGACTTACTAGGCAGATGTGCATTATATATATATGATATGGGTCAATTCTAGTGACCTCACTGCGAACTCACTGGAATCATGGTTAGCGCAGGGAATCCAAAATTCATCTTCAGGCGAGTGAATTACTCTAATTTTCCCTGATAGATGGAGGTTTCCTAAGTCATGGTGCCCCTAAATCATCCATTTGTAGATAGGATTTTCCATGAAATAAACCATCCAGCAGGGATTTCAGAAAATTGATCAATAAGACCCATCTGGGGGGTTCCATAAATTGGATTTACCCGCAATAACATCTACCCTCTGGTAATTTAACATAGCTATTGAAAATTGCCATTTATAGTTGATTTACCTATAAAAAATGGTGATTTTCGATAGTTATGTTAGTTTACCAGAGGGTGCAAATGGATGATTTGGTGGTACCCCCATGGCAAACCAGGGCCCGGCCCCCCTTTCCATCGCGCCCTTTTTATAAGGCGGTTCCACCCCACGGCCGGACGGACCGGCCCGCTTGGGCAACGACGGCGATACACGACAGGAGTTGGAGGGGGGGGAACCCAAGAATGTTGGGTTTACAATGGGATAACATTAATATTAATGGTAGTTTAATGGGAAATAATGGTGATATTTTTCATGTTTTAAATGGGTAGTTGAATGGTAATTCAATAAAGTGATCATATTGGTAACATTAATGTGAATGGGATATTAATGTTAATATTGGTAATTTTACAATGGGATAATAATGGATACCCTCTGGTAAATTAACATAGACCCTGAAAATAACATTTTTTTTGTGGCAACTAATCTTCCAACCCCTATCTGCCAGGGTCTATGTTAATTTACCGGAGGTCATATTGGTAATACAGTATTAATATGTATTAATATGAATGGGATATTAATGTGAAAATATTGGTAATTTTACAATGGGATATAATGGGAACACTGGGATATCAATATTAAGATTGGATAATATTGGATAATTCGGATAATATTGGTATAAGAATATCTAGTGGGATAATAATGGGTAATATCCAACAATATAATTGGTTTCCAATCTATCCAACAATTTTATCATCGCTAGTGGGATCTAGTGGGATATAGTGGGATATAGCGCGTTTACAATGGAATATATATATATATATTGGGTTTACAGTGAGTTCATAGTGAGATACAGTGGGATATAATAGGACTTATGTCCATAAACCTACCTTTTGGGGATGGTTTGTAGCACCATATACCAGCCATTTTTGGTGATTTTGGGAATGTTTTTTTCCTGTTTACCACATTATTCCAACTGCTGGCTGGAAAAAAGATCTCGTCTGGAGGAAACAATAGAGATCATCAAGAAATGGATATTGATACCAATGCATGGAAGAGAAAACATTGCTAGGTGAGGGGTTCCAGGGGATGTTAGCCTGGATTGTCATGTGAATATCCCCGAAACTTAGCCAAGCGACACCGATTTTTTTGGCAACTATAGTAGTTCTCGTGGACGCGCCATGGAAACCTCATCGTTGAGTTTCAACAAAAAACAATTCCACCACGAATCCATATAAATCCAGGGCTAACATTGTGATACAAGTGGATGTTCAAGCGCCAATCAGATCAATCAGTTCCTTTTTGTTAAAAAACTGGATCCTGACTATACAGGTGTAATTCAATTCCATCGTTCTGGTCAGCCCACTGGTCAATTCCTGTGTCACTGTATGTTGGCAAAGACAGCACGGTGCTGCCGATTCCCGTGAAAATGTTCAATGGCTGAAGGCATCCATTTTTGGTTGATCAACATCATTTCGACATGACCAGATGAAAGATAGGATGCCAAATGGGTCACAGTGGGGTAAACTTGACATGGATATGGATATTCCGGGTGGAAACCATGAATCTTCCATATCTACACAAGCCTCGTTTTCCTCAGGGCAACGGCTGACATAATGGAATATTTTGAGGGAGTCAATCACTGGGAGCCACTACTGTATCCGAAATCATCAGCTGCATCGGGAACAGAAAATCAGCATGCATTTGTGGAGAAAATGGAGGATACCCAGCAGTTCTATTAACTTCATGAGATTTTTGGGGCACCCGATTTTTCAAAAAGCAAATGTCATATTAATGGAACAAGACGTTAAAGCGTCATAGAAGTATTAAACACTGGAAGTGACATAGAGGGACCATGGGCACCTCAGCAAAATGGTTCGCAGAGCCATTTTGGATCGCATTTCTTGGGGAAAACCGGGTCGAACCAGGGCATATCCTAAGTTCAGAGTGGGGCCCAAATATTCAATCTTGCAAGGAGGTGCTCCCCAGTAGTATTTGTTGGTTTGTACACCCAGTTAATGTTAGTTCGATATAACCCCTATAACCCAGAAATTTGCCTAGTTATGTGACCCCCGAGTTACCCAACACTTCCTGGGGAGCCACGTTGTACTTTTTCCTTGTTGAATATGTTGAATCCTGATTTTGAAATGATTTTGATGGGGAATTCACGATCATTATTGCTGGTTAAATCACGATTTTTGCACAGATTCCCCACTATCCCCCATAGTTTTGGTTTCTATCCCAATTATCTCCATATATCTGGTGAACATCTCATATTTTGGGTGGGGTGAAGCCCATGTTTGCGGCACCTATTGTAACCATCGTTGTGGCACCGCGGTGAGCCATCGGTGAGGACCATCCTCACCAGTACCACTTTGACGTCGTCGCCGCTGCGAGGGCGGCTCTGAGTGAATGTTTTGGTGTTTTTTGGGATGGGAATATTACCAAACCATCATATATTATATATAAAATGTTTTGGTTGATGGTTACATTACCAACTAATTCCATGATATTGACATTATATATATATATATTAAATTGTAATGGGAATTCCTGTTTTATGGGAATATAAAAGGACACTATATAATATATTACATATATATATATCATTTAATATATATATATACATATATATACAATAATATATATATATATACTGTACCCAGAAAAGCCCGATGACTCATGGATTGCCCCTTGATTAATTGTGGGTTGTCAGTATCATGGGGGTAAACATGAGTCACACATGACTTTTAGGTTTTTCGGGATTACATTGAAAGTAAACCATTTATATAGCGTTTCTGAACAACCATGTGTCAATGTATATAGCTCATTTTATGTTAACCTTGAAAGCATTGTGGTGAATAAGAAGTATAAAATTTGTTCTGTGAAATGATTTGACTCTTTGTATCAACATAGCAGTTCGTGGAGAACAGAATCTCAAAACTTATATATATATATACAGTATATTCATTTAGGCAGGTTTATATGTCTGGATGATTTATAAGGAGCTCACTGTGACTTCCCTGGAATGATTGTTAAAATTGCGGGAATCAACCCAAAATTGCACAGGTTTGTCAACTCACAATGATTGGATGATGTGATGCACATGTCATTTGGCCTGTTAGGTTTGTCTCATGATTTTGGGAAGCCCGAAATTGAATGACATTCAATAGTCATAATTATTTGATCCCTATGAAATTGGCCATTTGGAGGGTTTTGGAGGTATACATTTCATTTCAGAAATGCCTATTTGATTTCTCAGAGATATGGTTGCAGTTTGTCCAACGAACTGTCAACATTCCTGCCGGTAGTGTAGCTGAACATGTTTGCTAGCATCCGTGGTTCAGACGCCCTCCGCACAGTTGGGTTGTGATGGATTCCGTATTGGCTGAATTTAATTTGGGTCAGGGTTTTAGCATTCCTACCAGCAAATTGCAGCAACTTAGAACAGGAAATTTCGGTATAGTGAAATTACTTCTGGGCCCACTATGTTCAGCGTTAGCACAGACGGCGAACTATCAGGAAGCCAACGTAGATCACTATGGCCGGTGACTCAAAGACCTGGGCCTGTGTCCAATGCGACGTCACTAGAAATGATGGGAATTGGTGTCCCGGTGTCCCCAAATGACCTGATTTTGGGGTAATCTGTTCTATCACTGTTATGATTCTGCTAGGTAGTGTACTTAGTATACATTGTCTGAGCACTGAAAAATTGTTTCGGCTTGAGATTATCCGGTGGTCTCGATGCCAAATCTGATTTTGCAAACGAAACCTTGGCGGAACGCACTGGATCCAATGAATCTAATGGTTTTCGGAGGCCTGTACAGTATAGAAATGTATATATATATAGAGTGGTTTGTGCAATATGTGTTTGTCTCTTTGCTTGGAGAGTGAATCAGAATCCCATTCCCTTAATACCTAGAGAGAAAAATCCAGCTACCCATTCCCTACAGGGTGGTCAGAGTTATGTTTGTTGGTTTATACACCCTATTAACTGTATATATATATATATATACTGTATATACTACAAGCAAATAAAGATATATGGTATATAATAGATTTATATAATAGATATATGATTCCCATTTGTTATAGGTTAATATACTACCAACAAGCATATTAACTAGCATTTGATTATACCCTGCAATCTTGCCATCCGTTGGCCTGGTGATAAATCCTCATATTTTCCCATGAAATCATCCTGGTTCTCAGTGGGTGCCTCGCACTGGTGGGTGAAGCTGCGCCGCATGGCCGTGGATCCGGAGGTGCGGGTCATTTTTCAGAGTGAATTTGATGGTGTCTAATTCTATAATTAAAATCAATACTGATGTTACCATCAATCTATAGTGATGTTACCATCAACCTATATTTTCTAATTTTTGATGGTTTCTAATTCTATAGATTCTTGATTTCAAATCCATCTACAGTATAGTGATGGTAAAATGTGATGATATAAAATTACTAATTATAGAGGTGTCTAATTCTATAATGTTGGTGCTTTAAAATCTATGTATCTAATCATTTCCAATCTATGTACCACCAAAAGGATGGTTGAAACCCTATAGATAGTGGGATAAACCACAGAATTCTATAAATTGGCGATTGGTAAGAATGTAAGGGCTATAAACCATAATTCATCTAAACCATAATTCGCCTGATAAGATTCTATAAATCTATGTGCTGTAATTTGGTGATTTAGAATCAACCTATAGTGATGGTAAATTCACTATAGATTGATGGTATGTTATCTAATTTTTATAAATCTACAGTGGATGGTTGCAAAATCCTGCACCGCAAACAGGATGGTTGAAACCGTTTAAATAATGGGAGAAACCACATCTATTTTTTTCAATTCTATATAAAAGATTTAAAGTTGCTGATTTACCAATCTATTTAATTCATTGGTGGTTATTTTTGTTTAATAGATTGGGACTGGATATGTGTTTCCCATCATAGATCCAATTGTTTTACATTCCCATCCCAATCTACGAATATCTATGTACATAGCTCAGTTTAATTAAATTATGTTTTTATGATTCTAGAAGCCCATTCCAATGTTGAAATGATGTTACCAAGGTAATGGTGGTTGAAGCATCAACATTTGAGAAATATGGGGATGAATGAGGGATTCATGATGATGAATGGGGATTAGTGGGGATTAAGACCTAGCGGCGAATTTGATGAACACGAGAGAACACTGAGGATTTAATAACCAACAACAGTTGTGATTTAACCAGCAAGAACGTGGATTTGACAAAGGTAAAGTACAAGGTGGTGTCCCAGTTTCTTGCGTAACTTGGTGAACACAACTAGGCTGACTAGGATGGCTTTATGGACGATACATCGAGCAAACATAGCTTGGGGGCACCACCTTGTAGGATTTCACGGAATATGACTTTTAAGTCCATCAAGCCAATAAATGCATGTATCATCAGCAAGAACATCTTTATTAGCATATTGTATATGGAACATATTGCAATAGTATGTCATTTTATTTTGTCATCATCATATAAATCCAATCAATAGTGTGTATTATGTTATTATATATTATTCATCACATTCCATATATACATATGTGATATGTATAACCAACGCATATGTATCCGCCAACTTCTGTAACATCAACATTAATGTATGTCATATGTGTGTTCATATCAATATGTCGTAATTTAAACCATATATCATATATATAAACATATTCATATCAGTTATTCGTTGATTGATGTTGTACATTTTTGTGCCAGCATCACTCAACTTGTGCAGAGATGACATCGCCTGGCAGGTGAAAGTCTGGACGCGCGACTGTTGCAGTGAGACTTATGGCGGCTCGGTAGAAAAAAATGCGAAACAGCAATTCAGCAACATAAGGTTTCACTAAATTGAACATCTATGTGATACAACCATATCAGTAGGTTCGAAGTGGTTACCTTACTACTAGTAAATATCCAACCATATCCAACATACTATTGATGATAGGAATATGGTTGGATATTTACTAGCTGGATTAATTCAGCAAATGGAACACCTAATAAAGCAACCATTTTTTTAAAACCATATTCCAATTTGTAATTAAATGGTATATAGAATATAAATCCCTATGTAAATGTGAAATAAAATATATTATCCAAGAAAAAAAGTGTATTGGTGGGATAGTATATGAATGACATATTGATGGAATGGGAATGGACTATGAATGGGATGCATAACAATCCATGGACCGTATGAGTTTGTCTGAAAATAAACATCCATGGACCATATGTCTTTATCCTGAAAACATATCCTATTTAGATATCCTCACCTACACATCATCTTGTCGGAAAAATGAATAATGTTAACTATTAAGTTCATATTAATCAGCAGCCCCGGATTAATCAACACCCACATTCCCCCCAAGAAAATGACAATACTACTTTGGGTTCCTTGGAAAGCTCTCTAATCAACATGGGTTATTACCTATTAAACAATACCCTTGTGGAAACCCAAATGTTTGGATTCAAAATCAAGAGGAAAACCAATGGAAAACCAATGGAAAACCAATGGAAAACCAATGGAAAACCAATGGATTCAAAGCATGTTTCATCCTCACGAATCCCATTCCAAATCTCATGAATCCCATTTGTGGTTTTGCTGCTCATTCTTTGTGGGTGAAAACCTTCTCATGGATTTGGACCTTCTGGGGGGGGTTATTAAAAAACGAACTTGGCATTAACCAAAAAATACGAATAAATAAATCCACAAGAGAACATTCTGCAAAGCAGTTTTGAATTCTTCAGATTTTTCTTAACATAGAACTTCACCTGGATATAGGAGGTAGCCAGGACGCAGGACCCTGGGATGATCATCTCATGAGGCTTGAAAGTCCTATATTAATAGCCTAATATGTCTTATGTTGATGATGTCATTTTTTCCAAACAATGTGCATCCTTATATATATATATATCATTGTATAAATATCCCAAGTTTTTAAGGGATGTTTTGGGGTGATAATCCCAACTATTTGTTTGTTACCTGGGTGATTCAATTCTATTTGGGATTTTTCTGCAAGCCACAAGTGGGGTGGACAGGGATCAGCCCTGCGACGTGATTCCCCAGGTCAGCGCCTGTTTCTGTTGATGGGCAATAGCTCGAAGATTGAGGAAGCGGTGGAGTGTTTATCCTTGGAGGTGCGGCTTGTGATGGCTTGTGGGCGCAGCGGAAGGAATGGCAATCCCAAGACCTGGATTTACCACGGCTTTATTGTTTTTTTTTTTTAAGTAGTAGGATTCTTCTGAATATTATGGAAAACCAGCAATTGATAATAGAACATGTCAAATTGACCACTGGTTTATAGTAGCGTTTGACTTTTCGTTGTTTGGGAGTTGCAAAGAAAAGACGCCCTACACTGGGGCCCCAACATTAATAGATCCAAAATATAACAAAACCAGTATTTTCGTTTGGGAATATTTAATATACTAGGTGGAAGGGAAAAAAGCGTGCGGGACCATGACTTTGAGTTGAAAGGGGTTTCGCCCAGTTATGCCAAGCCACAGTCACAAATCAGCCAAGTATGGGCTGCAAACTTCACTCAACAGGGGAAGTGCGAAGCGAACAATGAAATATTTTTAACACATGGTCAAAGGATGACGAGGATTCTACCAAACCACAGGTGACACCATGTGATGGCTTGTTGCCACGCCATGTGTTTGGGGTGGCACAGGCAGCCAACTCTGAAACTTGTACTGTGTGCTTCTGTTGCATGTGTGTGTACAATGTGTACCTATACCTATAGACATGAACGTCATGTCAATGTATGTGTATGCATGTGTATATATATATGACATGTATATGTATATGACATGTGGTATACACCAGAATAGCATGCCCATACTTCTCATAAATAGCTGATATATTGTATAAATATATATATATATACATACCTTTGATGATTTGGCTAAACCCTTTGAACATCGCTGAAGACCCTGAGCCTGTCCAAGCACCAAAACCATCCATCAACATAACCAGTGCCCATCATCTCCAGATTCCCCTTTGCAGATTCAATCCCGTTTTCCAATTTCTCCATCAAATACCATCAATGAAGCATAATTTCTTCAATATATCACAGTATTTGGATGGTTTAAAACGCATTTGTGATGATTAGGTCTCCATGTTCCATGTTTGAACCCTAATTGTAATTGTAATTGTGATGATTGTTGTTGCTGCTGTTGCTGTTATTGTTGTTGTTGCTGTTGTTGCTGTTGCTGTTGTTGCTGTTGCTGTTGCTGCTGTTGTTGTTCTTGCTGTTGATGTTCCTGTTGCTGTTGCTGCTGTTGCTGTTGCTGTTGCTGCTGTTGCTGTTGCTGTTGTTGTTGTTGTTGCTGTTGCTGGTGTTGCTGTTGCTGTTGCTGCTGTTGTTGTTCTTGCTGTTGCTGTTGCTGGTGCTGGTGCTACTGTTGCTGTTGCTGTTGTTGTTCCTGTTGCTGTTTCTGTTGCTGTTGCTGCTGTTGCTGCTGGTGTTGGTGTTGGTGTTGCTGTTGTTGTTGTTATTATTGTTATTATTATTGTTGTTAATCCTATTCGTTGATTGTTATACTGCCTTCCCCCTCAGCGGCACAACCTTCGGGACAGCTTCGCCCAGGTCTCGGATGGCCAGCAGCTGCGGGTCATTTGCCACGGAACTGGGGAATATCTCTTCGTTGAGGCCCTTTCGTTGCCATGATACTGGCTGGTAGATTGATATTCTTCCTATGGGGAATATAATTGAGCCAGTATAATAAGAATTGGTATATTATATCAAGTAATTCCACTACAAGTGATATTCCCCATATAATATTGCTATATAATTCCACTGTTATAATTCACAAAATATCTATATAATGATCCCCAATAAGCCAATACAGCCCGCCAAGAAATCGACCCATCTATTCCGGTGTTAACCATGAAAAATGGAGAATGAAGCAACAACCATGACGTAATGATATATTTATAAAAAATATAACACTCTATACATTTGGAATGGGTTGGGTGGTTTCAACATGTTTCAGGTACGTTTTGCGTTCAACTCTTCAACCCTAGGCTGATGGTCCCGATGAACTGTCATTGCCACCGACTGAAGGGACGTCTATGATTTTTTTGTGCCCATGAGAGAATTATGATCTAAAAACATCTTTTGCCATGGGATCAAAGATGAAAACCACCAAACGGATTCGCAGCAAAACACCGGAGTTAAATTATATATAATATATTGGCAAGATTGACAAGATTTGAGTGGGTAAATATTCAATGTGAAAATTTGTTGTCCAAATCCATGCGCAACTGTATTTGTCAAATTCATGATTTCCAGTAGAGTGGGTTTGTATGGGTTTGTGTTCAATCACCGTGTTGGTTTTGTCCGATTTGATATGTTTTATATATATTCTGTATTTGCGGGAGCTAATCCAAGAGCACATGAGGATCATCCCTAGCCACAGGGGATCCTGAAATTACAGATAGGCAGATAGGGAGTACTTGGGACACATATGAACCAACAATGATGCTAACTTCATGAAACCAAGAAGTCGATAAGGGTTTCGATTGCTTCTTTGAAAGCCAACCAACCCATTTTGGAGTTTTATTGGGGTAGCCGGTACTCATATCCAAGGTTGGGTTCGCTGAGTCGGAATATGTCAGCAGAGCGTTGCTGACGTTCACCCCACGGCAGATTCTGCCCATTCAACCCCAGATGTTACCACATGTTTAGATATTTTTAGATATTTTAAGCATATTATTATGGATTCAAATGGTTTTGACTGATAATAGGATAGAATTATGTATATAGACGACCCCCAAACCTGATGGTTTATCATCGGTTTCCTTGTGAAAATGGTCATTTTGGGGTTGGTATGTCTTAGTGCCCTGTATATTTCACCCCTGTTACATGAGAAAACCGACCAGGCACGGCCGGGCGGTGTGGGCGACGCGCAGAGCACGGCAGTGCTGATGCTACCTGAGGCGGTAGAGGATGGATGATGGTGAATAATGGTGAAGAATGGTTCAATCATGGTGATCTGATTGGTGGTTGGGATCATTTTTTATTTTTCCATATATTGGAATAATCATCCCACGTGACTTTCATATTTTTCAGAGGGGTAGGTCAACCACCAACCAGTGATTAGTTTTTATTAGTGCTGATCAATAGTGATAAACCCTATGGCAATCAAACGTGGCTAGGAAATAAATGGATGATTTGAATGGGAAATCATCTATCAATGGGCCATGTGCCATGGCTATGTCAAATAACCAGAAGATAACCAAGAAAAGTGGTGCTACAGTCGTCCCACAGCCGTTGTGCCATGGGGAAGTTGATGTACTTCTATAGCTGCATATATATATATATATTATATATATATTATATATATATATATATTATATATATGTGGGGGGGGTCCAGGTACCCAAAATGGAAGGTTTATAAGGAAACCTCCGCAAAATATGTATATATATATATATACGTATATTATTATGTGTATATATATATATATGTATTATACTAGGCTTGAGGTCTATGACCCAAAACACACACAATGGTCAATCATAGAAAGTCTGGGACACCTTTGCGGAAGTGCTCAGTTACAAACTAAAAGAAGAAAAATAAAGCCTGGCTTTTGGGCATGAACATGAACCCAGATCAAAAGTTAGTGGTTGGTAAATGATTACATTTTGTTCATGGGGAAACAGGGGTACCCTTATCTTGGGAAACATCAATGTCTTATTCGGTTTGTATGTTTGGGGTATTATTTTTTAAGTGTTTTTTTGCCGTGTTTGTTTCTTGGGTATGTTTTGAGGTGTTTCATGGTTTTTGATGTGTTCATTTCTCTTATTTAGGGTTATCTTTTCACTTACCTCCGTGTGGGTAAATGATTTAGATACACTGGATTGCATTGTCATTTGAGTGAATTATTGAGACATGTTGGATTATATATATATATGTGATGTAATGGTATTTGGAAAGAAAACACATTTATGTGTCAAACGTTGTATTTCGTGGTCATTTGTTCTCCCACGATTCTGGCGGCTTCGGCTGATCGCCCCAGGTTCGTGTCCTGAGCAGAGATTGATTGCGGCCAAAAAGTGATGGAGAGCTTGGTGACAGAGCAGTGGCTGCGAAACCAGTGGTTGATGTACCCTTAGGAGACAATAGATGATAATAGTCTAGCCACTACATTGGGGATGATCATGATCCATTGTGGGAATCCCGCTCTCAACCAGGCAGTATGGAATGAAAGGGATTTTTAACACTGAGTTGAGCAGTGGCTGCGAAGAAAACCCCGGTTGATGCTTTGCTCGGGGACCATACTCACCAACCTTTTCTGGGGAATAGAAAACCATGAACGGGGAATGCCCTTCTCAACCAAACAGTTTTTCAAGGACCGACGGACCGAGTTTTGAACACTGCTCAGCTGGTGAGGGGTGAGACTTTGACAGCAGTAAGGGTTGATACTATTGAGAACTTGTGGCATTGTCAATTGTGACCAGGATAATTCCATAGTTTCCATTTGAATGTGATCTTCAGACCCAAGGAGTATTAAGGATTTGTTTCTGCGCGGAACCAGCAATCAAGGCAGGCCCCTGCTGAACAAGAGGCTTTACAGAGCTGTGGCTGTGTCAGCAGTACGCAAATGAACCTGGGATCTCTTGCAACATCAAGAGGTTGTAACAAAACAAACCGCAAATGCCAAACGGCCAGCTCCCCAAGATCCATGATGTTCACGTGAGGCCGCATCATTGCTGGCCTGAAATGACATCATGGGAGGATTTCTATGGATTTATCGGATTTCTATCATTAACGATCCAGATCAACAGATATCAACAGCATCCAGTAGCCTGTTTGTGCTTTGCCAGCTGGCTCTCAGTTGAACTCAGTTGTTGGGTTGGCAGCAAGCGGCCAAGATGTGCGAGGGCCCAGATCATTTGGCATGGTTTATGGCTGAGAATAACAAACAAAAAGCACTGGTTGATGACACCTGGGTTTGTAAATGAACTTATAACTGGGAAGGAGGGAAACCACCTAGTACTTAAAGAGAACGCCACAAGTTGCCTGAGCTTGCTGAAGTGACTTGACCCAAGCTGTTCTGGAGGATGTGGCACCCCTTTACGGACACACTGGGTGTGGTTCAGACTTAAGTATGACAACATGCCTAGCAAATTTATCCCGGGGCATCTCGGGGCTTTCCGGTGTTAGCAGAAATCCCCGCTGACCGAGGATCCTATAGGTACACTGGACGAATTGCATCAACATTCTTGGTTTACAGATCATACTTCTGAATGCTTCCAAAGCGTGACTCCACATGAGTTGACAAAATCAGAAACGGTCCTTAATGTATCTTAATGTCAGACATGATTAAAACTGCTTGGTGGTTTCAAACATGCTTTATTTTCCATAATATATGGGATGTCATCCTTCCCATTGACGAACTCATATTTTTCAGAGAGGTAGGTATACCACCAACCAGATATTAATAATCATCCACCATATCTATTGATTAGTAACCATATTATTCCATTAATATCCCATACATTATCCCATAGATAAATATATGAGGTTATCACATTAACCATCAGAAACAATCCGCCGCATCCCGCGTCCAAAACCACCAAGGGCCCAGCTCGAATCAGCTGCGACTCGGTGCATCCGATCGTTTTGAGAGTGTGCCATGGAAAACGAGTCTTAAAATGAGCCATTTATAGATTATGTAACCATGATGTAACTATCAAACATGATGATGTTGCATATATATATAATATATATATATATGTGCTTATATATAACATAAACTATATGTGAAACTACCAGAGGGTTACCTTTGAATGATTTTCCATAACTATATATATATATATATGTGAATCATTGTGAAACTACCAGAGGGTATTAAATGGTTTTCCATAACTACAAGTGAAACATTGTACTGGCGAGCTATTTACCAGATTCATGGGATGGGAACTTGTGGTGGTTTACCATCTATGATTTGGATGCTATGGGAATGGCGGATCCACGATAATTAGTGACGCCATTATTAGTGAACCACCAGGTTAGTAATATCATGTAATATCTAATGCAAATTTTGATAGTAATGAATTTCAGGATGGGGGTAACCATCCGAAATTTTTGAGTCAACACAGTTGATTGATCTGGAGTTGATATTGTTTTCTTAGCCGCTCTATAATGTGTGTGTGTCTGAAAATGGGAGATTTACTCCCCATGGGGAAAATGACGAGACACTGTCTGAAAAAGATTGGTCAAACCTAATATTATTCCCTAATATTATCCCGAACGCTTTGTTTCTCACATCTTCTAAGGTTAGCCATGCAGCAAAATGAGCCCTTGCCTAGTCTCAGCGGGGCAATTTAGAGTATTTTAGACCCAATGTTCCAAAACCAAAGTGCTTTTCTAGTGAAAGAATCTTGGAATGATGCTGGTTTCAAGTCCCAAGAGGCCCTCCAGTGACTGAGATGATCCCCAAATTTCAAGGTACTTCGAGGTACATGTTGCAAAAGAATGCTATCATTCAAGTTGGTGAGCCTGTGTTAGGCAACTTTGTTTTTAATTCAGATTGGAGGCTAACCAGGGTTTGTCGGGGATAACTATCTATATCTAGTTTGAGGTTTATAAACCAACTTACAACTGGCGGGCACATTGCGTTGCAAACTCACCCCAGAATACCAGTGGTGCAGCAGTGCTGGAATAAAGCTTAAACAAACACTGCAGATCTATTTTTGGAGATCCCTTTGTTGAAAGTACTAAAGTACTGATTAACTGAAGATAACATCTATAACTAGTGCACTCTGCAGGAGAAAAAACAAGATGAAGCCCACGAACCCGAATGCTCACACGTATGTTAATGGTACAGATGTCAAAGCACATGGTTATGCAGTCACGCACAATACCTTTCTGCAATAGTTTATATTTGAACAGTCTTGTACATGTTTCCCTTGTTACCAGTCTGCAGTGTGGGGTGGAAAGTGTGGAGTGTGGAGTGTGAAGTAAGGAGTGTGGAGTGTAAAGTGTGGAGTGGGGAGTGTAGAGTGTGTAAAGTGTAGAATGCGGAGTATAAAGTGTAGAGTGTGGAGTATGGAGTGTAAAGTGTAGAGTGTGGAGTGTAAAGTGTGGAGTGTAAAGTGTGGAGTGAGGAGTGTAAAGTGGAAAAGTGTAAAGTGTGGAGTGTAGAGTGTATAGTGTAGAGTGTAAAGCGTAGAGTGTGGAGTGTAAAGTGTGGAGTGTAAAGTGTGGAGTGTAAAGTGTGGAGTGTAAAGTGAGGAGTGCAAAGTGTGGAGTGTGGAGTGAGGAGTGTAAAGTATAAAGTGTGGAGTGTGGAGTGCACAGTAAAGTGTGGAGTGTGGAGTGCGGAGTGTGGAGTGGAAAGTGTAGAGTGTGGAGTGTGGTGTGTAAAGTGGGGAGTGTGGAGTGAGGAGTGTAAAGTGTAAAGTGTGGAGTGTGGAGTGTAAAGTGTGGAGTGCGGAATGTGGAGTGGAAAGTGTAGAGTGTGGAGTGTAAAATCTAAAGTGTGGAGTGTAGAGTGTAAAATCTAGAGTGTGGAGTGTAGAGTGTAAAGTGACGAGTGTAAAGTGTAGAGTGAGGAGTGTAAAGTGTGGAGTGAGGAGTGTAAAGTGTGGAGTTTGGAGTTGAAAGTGTGGAGTGTGAAGTGTGGAGTGTAAAGTAAGGAGTGTGTAGTGTAAAGTGTGGAGCGTGGAGTGTAAAGTGTAGAGTGTGGAGTGCGGAGTGTAAAGTGTAGAGTGAGGAGTGAGGAGTGAGGAGTGGAAAGTGTAGAGTGTAGTGTAAAGTGTGGAGTGTGGAGTGTAAAGTCTCAGGTGAGGAGTGAGGAGTGTAAAGTGCAAAGTGTAAAGTGTGGAGTGTAAAGTGTAGAGTGTGGGGTCTAAAGTGTAAATTGTGGAGTGTAAAGTGTAGAGTGTGGAGCGCGGAGCTTCCCCCACGTGGGTGCAAAAAAAAAGCATTTCGTGCGAGACTTCCTCCAATTTTGATATTTTCCACACGTTATCAAACAGGTTGGAATGTCACAAAGTGCCACGCCTGCCACGCAAAACGACATGACAACCTGCTTGGAAACATTCGAAAAGGACATGTTTTCCAGCTTCCCCCATAGACACGGCGACGCCACAGGAAAACCAGCGACTCGAGACAAGACACGTGGATGCAGAAAAACCAGCATTTTGTACGAGACTTCCTCCAATTTTGACATGTTTGACACATTATCAAACAGGTTGGAATGTCAGAAAGTGCCACGTCTGCCACGCAAAACGACATGACAACTTCCTTGGAAACCTTTGAAAAGGACAGGTTTTCCAGCTTCCCCCATAGACACGGCGACGCCACAGGAAAACCAGCGACTCGAGACAAGACACGTGGATGCAGAAAAACCAGCATTTCGTACGAGACTTCCGGCAATTTTCACAGTTGGCAACATGACAAAAGGACACGTTTTGCAGCTTCCCCCATAGACACGGCGAGGCCACGGGAAAACCAGAGACGCGAGACGAGACACGTGGGAGCACCAAAACGAGCATTTCGTGCGAGACTTCCTCCAATTTTCACACTTTGCAGCTTCAAAATCGACGTTTTCCTACGAGTTTTCCTTAGAACCTGAAAATTGGCAACCTCAAAATCGATGTTTCGTGCGAGGCTTCCGTCAATTTTCAGCACATCGCACAAAATGCCACGCCTGCCACGGAATTTGCACCTTGTCGCCACTTGACGCAGCCCTGCCAATGCGATTTGCAAAAAACACGCAACATGACACGTCTAAAGTGCTGCGCCTGCCACGAAAAATGACGATGGACACGTCCAAAGTGCTGCGCCTGCCACGAAAACTGCAACACATCTTCTGAAAAGTATTGCGCCTGCCACGCAAAACGACTTTCGACACGTTCCAGAACACGTCTGAATGTCACGAAGTGCCACGCCTGCCACGCGAAACGAAGCAACGACACGTCTGAAACCTCCAAAAAGGACCACCTCTGTAAAACTTCCCATAGGCACGGCCATACGGGGATCGCGCGGACGGTTGCGAACGGTTGCGAACGGTTGCGACCACAAACGCAACGTCGAGCGAACACACCCTCAGCCCCCAGACCCCCAGAGTGAAACGGGAACCCTTGCTACGCATTCGGGAATAACTGTCAACGGGCGATCTTCCATTTGCAGACGATAATTTCCTATATGAAATGCTGGGGGTTCGGGGGTTCCATGTTTGGCTTGGTTTGCTGGAGGCTAAATTTAAACTCTGATTTTGCCCAAAACGCTTGGCAGTTGATGGTTATGCTAGTGTAGTCCTTGGTTTAATGGGGGAGCATTTCAATAGCAACATGGGAAATATGGGAAATCCATCCAACCCAAACTTCCACACTGAATTCACCCAAGTTGCGGCCCGTTTCATCGCCCAGACTGCGCTGAGCTCGGGTTTGCCCTCTGCCATGGGCTATACTGCCAAAGCTGGTGAGAGCTCAAATGCTCTAGCTGCCCTTGCAGAATGTCGCAGGTGTGACTGTTCAAGTTGGTTGACAGGATCAGAAACAGCATAGACAGCACGCAGATAGAGATGTATTGCACAGTGCAACCCCATTGACACAGGCAGTGGAGGGCCCTTGCTGTCTACTATAGTGATGGGTTGTTCATGCATCTTTGTGATTTTTCAATCAGTCCTGATGCATCTAGATGACAAGTTGGTTGTGGACGGGGTAGAAGGATGGAAGATGCTCATCTGATTGGTGGTTTGGAACATTTGTGTTTTTTATTCATATATTGGGAATACATTCCAACTTACTAATATTTTTCAGATGGGTTGAAACCACCAACCAGTCATGAACAAGTGCTGGATGGCATTGTCAGTGCTGGATGACATGCAACGAAATGGGAGGACAGACATCAGATCAACATTGGATCGTATTAACCTGGCAATTTGTTTGCAACAAAAGAAACAATAATGATAACAACAACAACAACAACAACAATAATCTAGAACAATCTACAACCACAATACGTGAACGTCGACAATATGAAACCGCTGGCCACAAATCCGTTAAATCCGTTGGTCCGTTGGGACAGGCAGCGAGAACAGCAGGAGCAGCTGTTGTTGAAAGCCCAAGAAGAGCTCCAAAAGGCGGGGAAAGCCCACACGGAACAGGGAAGCGATGGGGTTCCAGTTTGTGAGTACAGCATTGAGTCTTAATCTTCAAAATACTACGTGTAGTAACTAGAACAATGTGCCCCGCATCTTTCAAAATATTCCTAGAGTTGGGAAATGGGTATATGCATGTATAGATGGATGGATGGATGGATGGATGGATGGATGGATGGGTAGCTTTATAGATAGAATTTACAGATAGATTTACAATCCTGTTCCATTTTCTCCACGTTCTATCCCAGCATGTCTCCATGTCTTCAGGCCGCTCAGTTGGCGAAAACGGCCGCTCAGTTTGCTCATAGCTGCGATGGCCATAGGGATTCATTTGCGATGGCCATTGGAGATCCATCCACCGAAAAATTGGTGGATATTTGGTTGGTGGTTTGGAACATTTTTGTCATGTTTCCATATATTGGGAATAATCATCCCAACTGACTTTCATATTTTTCAGAGGGGTTCAAACCACCAACCAGATTTTGTTGATAAAGCTAAATAATATATAGTTAGATAGATTTGATATGGTGGATTTTCCAAAGCTACATATCTTATCTTAGATGTCCGGAGGGGGTATTGACAGTATTGACCTACCCTTTCGATATATGGTTGACCTTGCGGATTAGCACCTTGTAGGTGAATGGTAGGTGGATGGTGTGTGGATCCAATGGAAACATGATTCAACAATAGAAGTAGATTAGTGTTTGTTCCTTAGTGATTGATTAATAATCCTGATTTGAAAACACCAATTGAATAATGTAATACTACCTGGATGCATTGAATAGTGGATTGGATGGAATGCTGGATATATTTGGGCCCTACAGCGGCCTGACCGGCAGGCCTCACCATGTTTTCTCTTTGTGCCATGCATTGTGGAATAGCCACAAGGATAGAAATTGAAATATGATCATAATCATCAAATGGCAAGTGACACTGATCATAAACTAAGGGCAATAAAAGATCATATCCCACCAGATTGTTTCTTTTTGTTTTGCGGTGTAGCTCAGGAAAACTGCGGAAAACGTGTAAATACATAACTTACATAACTCATCCTAATGTTTGCGTCTGATTAGTGTGAGGGCCCCCCCCCCCAAACAATTTGAGGATACTCTATAACTCGCACTTTTTTTTGCCCCCCCTCAACATTTTTTTGGTCAATCAACTTAAGAAAGGATTTCAATTTACTTTCAATTGATTTCAATTTAGTTTCAATTGATTTCAATTTACTTTTAATTTACTTTCAATTGATTTCAATTGATTTCAATTGATTTCAATTTACTTTTAATTTACTTTCAATTTACTTTCAATTGATTTCAATTTACTTTTAATTTACGTTCAATTTACTTTCCATTGATTTCAATTTACTTTTAATTTACTTTCAATTTACTTTCAATTGATTTCAATTTACTTTCAATTGATTTCAATTTACTTTTAATTTACTTTCATTTTTTTTCACTCCCAAAAGTTGGTGCTCACAATAGAGTACCATCCAAACAATTATATTATTCAGTAACTGAGCCACTCATGAGGTACACCCTTGAAAAATTGTCTGGATGCTGTTTTTTAATAAGGGTTTAATAAGGCATCGAATTATTTGGGAAACCTTGCATTTTAAAGTTTTATCACAACTATGGCTTTCTAAAGTGAAAGGACCAGCTTTACCCAAAGAAAGGTGGAGAAAGGGTTTCGTTTTTTTTTCACTCCAAAAAAGTTGGTGCTCACAATAGAGTACCATCCAAACAATTATATTATTCAGTAACTGAGCCACTCATGAGGTACCCCTTTGAAAAATTGTCTGCATGCTGTTTTTTAATAAGGGTTTAATAAGGCATCTAACTATTTGGAAAGCCTTACATTTTAAAGTTTTAACACAACTATGGCTTTCTAAAGTAAAGGGACCAGCTTTACCCAAAGAAAGGTGGAGAAAGGGTTTCGTTTCTTTTTTCACTCCAAAAAGTTGGTGCTCACAATAGAGTACCATCCAAACAATTATATTATTCAGTAACTGAGCCACTCATGAGGTACCCCTTTGAAAAATTGTCTGGGTGCTGTTTTTTAATAAGGGTTCAATAAGGCATCGAATTATTTGGGAAACCTTGCATTTTAAAGTTTTATCACAACTATGGCTTTCTAAAGTGAAAGGACCAGCTTTACCCAAAGAAAGGTGGAGAAAGGGTTTCGTTTTTTTTTTCACTCCAAAAAGTTGGTGCTCACAATAGAGTACCATCCAAACAATTATATTATTCAGTAACTGAGCCACTCATGAGGTACCCCTTTGAAAAATTGTCTGGATGCTGTTTTTTAATAAGGGTTTAATAAGGCATCTAATTATTTGGAAAGCCTTGCATTTTAAAGTTTTAACACAAATATGGCTTTCTACAGTAAAGGGGCCAGCTTTACCCAAAGAAAGGTGGAGAAAGGGTTTCGTTTTTTTTTTCACTCCAAAAAGTTGGTGCTCACAATAGAGTACCATCCAAACAATTATATTATTCAGTAACTGAGCCACTCATGAGGTACCCCTTTGAAAAATTGTCTGGGTACTGTTTTTTAATAAGGGTTTAATAAGGCATCTAACTATTTGGAAAACCTTGCATTTTAAAGCTTTAGCATAAATATTGCTTTCTAAAGTAAAAGGACCAGCTTTACCCAAAGAAAGGTGGAGAAAGGGTTTCGTTTTTTTTTCACTCCCAAAAGTTGGTGCTCACAATAGAGTACCATCCAAACAATTATATTATTCAGTAACTGAGCCACTCATGAGGTACCCCTTTGAAAAATTGTCTGGATGCTGTTTTTTAATAAGGGTTTAATAAGGCATCTAATTATTTGGAAAGCCTTGCATTTTAAAGTTTTAACACAACTATGGCTTTCTAAAGTAAAGGGACCAGCTTTACCCAAAGAAAGGTGGAGAAAGGGTTTTGCTTTTTTTTTTCACTCCCAAAAGTTGGTGCTCACAATAGAGTACCATCCAAACAATTATATTATTCAGTAACTGAGCCACTCATGAGGTACCCCCTTGAAAAATTGTCTGAGTGCTGTTTTTTAATAAGGGTTTAATAAGGCATCTAATTATTTGGAAAAAATCTGGAAAAAATCTAAAATTGAAAAAATATTTTTTAAAAAAAAAAAAAAATAACAAATTAAAATAAAAAATAATTGAAAAAATAAAAAATAATAATTAAAAAATGAAATAATCTGGAAAAAATCTAATATTGAAAGAATAAAAATAAAAATAAAAAAATAATAAAATAAAACATATTTGAAAAAATAAAAAATAATTTAAAAAAAATGAAAAAATCTGAAAAAAATCTCACAATAGAGTTCCCCCCCAACAATTAGCATGTGACTGAATTAGGAGCAAGAAATTTCTCACAATAGGGTACCATCTCTTTAATCATTCCCAAACATTAACTCATACATATACATGTACCCTCTGGTAATTTAACATAGCTAATGAAAATGGCCATAGAAATAGTGGATTTACCCAGCTATAAAATAGTTATGTTTACCAGAGGGTACTAATATATACCTTGATTCCATGTTACATAGGTCCAATTCAAACGGATCTTCCCATCACCCAGGCCACCGAGCGGCGCGTGGGTGCACCGGAGCCCGCTTTCGGCCCCAGAAATCCTGCAGTTGATAGATCAACGGGTCAGTTCAAAAATCCCCGTAGATCCACCTTAGATCCAGTTGATTGGTGGTTTTTTGCATGTTGTGTCCCATGATTTGGGGATGGGTCAAAACCCTGGTACCTAGTGAACCCCAAAATAGCTGGTAAATGGATGTTCATCCCACTAAAAATGTATCTATAGGTATTGATGCATACCCATTTTTTATTGTTTCAAGATGTTTCAACGATCCAAGGATCCAAGGTGGTGCAAGATTTCTTCCACGGTTTAACACGGTTTAACTGGGCTGATCTCCCATAGACTTCCAATGATAGGGTTTTGACCATCCAAGGTGTCTTCTTTCCATCCACAGTATGTTATATATGTATACATACATACGTATATATATATAATGAATAATATGATATTATATAATGTATTTTATATAATGTATATTATATATATATTGGGCGAAATTGGGATATCAATATACTAAATGGAGCTTAAAGCAACCATACTGGGAATAGTATTGCGAATATCATCAGCCACCTGGTATTGTGTGTTTCTCTTGAAGGGATCTCACTAGCAAACAATTGTTTTATTGATGGGGCATCTATATTTCCAACAAAAATGTGCAACTTGTATGTCCGACAATGGTGATACCCTCTGGTAATTTAACATAGCTATGGAAAATCACCATTTATAGTGAGTTTTCCCATTAAAAATGGTGATTTCCAATAGCTATGTTAGTTTACCAGAGGGTACCCCTAAAAATTGCTATTTGAATGAGAACGTGATGTCTTTTCACGGGGGTTCCAATGTAAGCTGCGCCTTCTGACGGTTGTGCCGATGCTGGGATCAGAAAATCCTCCAATCAACCACGGCGATTGGAAATTCCTGATCAAACGGAATTTAAATGGGACATTCATAATATATATATATATATATAAATATAATGTATATATATATTATATTTATTTATTTGTTTATACATATAAATGGTTTGTGTTCCATTGCCATGTTTGATTTCAAGAGGGTACCATGGATTTCTTGAGACCAATGTCATTCTGTTATGTTATATTCTGATATTCATATTTTTAACAGAAATCAATAATTGCAGACAATGTTGTAGGATCCAACAGCCCGTGAAATTCGCTGAACCAAATATGGCACCAACCAACAAACGTGGGAATATCACCATGCAGCAACTCTGATGCTGTTTGATCCATTCCAAGCTCCCCATGTCCACGTGCTTTCGGCTCACAGCCACGCCCCAATTCACGCGGTCTCTTTAAAACGGGCCGTCACCGCCCTGACGGCGTGTGGCTGGTCCTGGTACTACAGGCGCGGCCAGAGCGGCCAGAGGCGGCAGAGGAAACCAGGGATTTTTCTTATGTACACCCTGAAATGGTGGATAACTTTGGCATTAAACGAATCCTGGAACAGTGGGACATGTATATGGTTACAGTATATAATTGATATCAGTTTGTCTCTACTTCAAGTCGTTCTTCGTGCTGGTTCTATGTCCATTTGTGTCAGGATACCATCATGTAACGTACCTGATATCAGACGTTGATAATTCATATTCATATATATATATATCAACATTATACCATATATATATATTACCTATTGATGGATTTGAACTACGAAGTACAGAATAGATATATGAACATTATACCTATTGTTTACGTACGTTTTCGCGTATGGTTTACCACAATCCCATGGACCAGCCGGGCGGATTCTGTGCTCAGGAGAATGATGACCTTTAGGGCTCTGCTCGCGTGAATCTCAGATCAAAGGGACCTTGGCAATTCCCAAATTTCTGGAGATCAGACTATTCAGTTCTGCATTATATATATATATATATATTTATTTAATATATATATATACACCATGTATATACCATATATATATATATATGTACACCAAAAATACATATATACCATGTATATATATATACCATATACATAATACATACTACAAATTATACATATATATATATATACTATATATAAATATATTATATGTACACACCATATATACCAAATATTATATTTAATAATATCAGATACATATTTTAGATATCAAAATAATGTTCTACAACCCCCCTGAGCCCATGGCACCTTTCGTGTCCAAACATCTCCAGGAGTCCTGGGTTAGCTCTGGTCATGGTGACCTGTGATGGCCACGAGTTGTTTGTTGCTACATTCTGACCATGGAAAATCAACTGGAAAGAAATGCGGACTATTTATATATATATATTGAACATCACCAACTTGTAGAAAGTGTTTATTGCCCAGTTTTATACATGGTGGTTTTAATTTGAGGCAGTTTCACAACATTTCTTGAGACGTTTCCTGAAAGCCTGAGGCTCTTGTTTGCTATCCGTTCCTTTTGATGGCTGACTTAGCACTTGGACAAAGATGCGGCATGGGCGGCGTTTTGCTAAGTCCAGCAGAGGTACAGTATCATCAACTGCGTGATGTGCAAAGTTGTTTCCGGTAGATCATATGCGGCACGATTATAAGATAGTGCCTCCGTGAAAGACATTGGAAGTCGGGAACTAGTATCAACCAAGGAATATTCATCTGAGGAAGTATAGAATCCTGTCTCTGGCACAGCGTTGGCACAACAAACACTAAGAAATAAAACACAACGGATCGTATCCAGTTTTTTGATCGCCAGGTATGGTTGACTTTATATGGGTGACAACCTGGAGCAAACTCCTCTGCAAAAAGTCAAACCGAGCTAAAGGGATAACATGATTATTATGTTAGATGCTTATGTGTATGTTAGTCTCTGTGTTCAGCTAGCACAAGTGGTCCATGTTTTTTGTTTAAAAGTACATCGTGCTTTGTTGTTGTGGTTCATCTCCATGCAACTTGTTTTTTGGTGAAGTTAATGTGTGAAGGCATCCCTATATATATATATAGTTATCATATATCATATATCATATAATCCCCTGTTTGTCCCCATTGTTTCTCTATGTGATTTGTGTCTCAAGATCAGTCGTTTTGTGGGCGTTCTTCGTCTGGTAAAGTCCTGGTCCTGTTGATAGATGTTGACCCAGGGTAAATGCTAAAGTCCCATATTCAAGGTCAAACCATCGCATGTTACCCTCCGGTAAACTAACATAGCTATTAAAAATGGCCATTTATAGTGGATTTTCCCATTAAAAATGGTGATGTTCCATAGTTATGTTAAATTACCAGAGGGTAATGTTTAAAACAATAAACTATTCAAGTTCCACAAAAATGCAGGGATTTCCTGCAATGTCGTATTGGTGGTATATCCATGATATCCCCATCCGCTGATGATGGTTGTTCCCCAATTTTCAGATAGACCCATATCATATTATACAAGCAGAATATATCCCATCAATGCTCCATTTATATTCCATACATTCCATTGGTTCATGATTCCAAATCCCTACGTTTGTTGCGTAAGTCTCCATTTTCAGTCCCACATAGTCAGTCATATATCCCATCAATATCCGATTAATATTCCATTATGTTCCCATTAAAGTCAGTGTTATTGCATCACTATTGTATTCCTGCCTTCTTATTATATCCCTATTACATGCCAAGTTCACGCCCCATGTGCAATACATTATAATAATGTTTGAAATGTCCTGAGGACATTTATTGTAATATATGTCCCATTCACCCTTGGCTGTATATCCATGTGTTGTAATATCCCATATGTCCCATGTATCCGATTTAAGTCTTTCTCTGAACATACAATACCCCAAAACTCTTATAAACAAATTGCCATTTGATGGGTATACCCAAGTCTCAGACACAGCCAAATCACAATGTTGTTGATATCCCATTCATATCCCTATATATATATATCCTTAACTATATATAATTGAATCTCTACTATCGTTGATGCTCACAGCACCATTAAGCCATACGTATATATATATATATATATGTGTACACGTACACATCCCATTCATATGGCCCATGAAGGGTCCCTGAGGCCACCAATCTTCGCAGCGAGGATCGGCGCCTTGATCAGGCAACCAAAATGACCAAGGGGGGGGTTGCGGAATAGTGGTTGCCCTATGGTAATTTAACATAACTATTGAAAATGGCCATTTACAGTGGATTTTCCCATTTAAAATGGTGATTTTCCATAGCTATGTTAAATTACCAGAGGGTACCCTATGAAAATGGAGGTTTATAGCTGGGAATGGGGGTTTATAGCTGGGAAAGTCATGGGTTTTGGTGGATGCTCAGGATTCTTCAAGGGCCAGGTTTGATTTCTTGAGGGTAAACACACAAAGATTTTTCGGGGGGCCCAACATGGTTTAATCAGGACATGATGAGGTTGTGAAGTAACAAAAAGTGGGGCGT
Source organism: Cladocopium goreaui (assembly GCA_947184155.2). Taxonomy (NCBI): domain Eukaryota; class Dinophyceae; order Suessiales; family Symbiodiniaceae; genus Cladocopium; species Cladocopium goreaui. The sequence goes on along the minus strand of CAMXCT020000082.1, from coordinate 250,943 downwards.
GCATTAGCAAAGATGATGGAGTGGTAGTTAACCGACAAGAATGGTTTGTCCAAACATGAGGTGTATCCGTAAATGGCGATCAACTATTGGGTTGACAGTGTATATCAAAACACTTTCTGAAGTGCCGGGGTGGGGAGAGATGCTGGCATAGAAACTGTTTGCTGGGGTCAATGGAGGGTAAAAGCATACAGCAATTCTAGATCACAAAATGGAAATGGTATTCGCAATCAGTCCATGTTGTTTTTTTCTCTAAAATTTGTGGATGAGCAACAATTGCTAGGTGTGTGCAAAAACGGACGAGTTATGTGTGTAATTGTATGTCTGTATGCAGCTTTCTCTCCTGCTATATTGATGGTGGTATATTTTGTTCTAGTTTTTCGACGTGATGAGTAGCAGTATTGGGTGATATGTTCATACACATATTATTATTATTATTCTTATTATTATTATTATATATATATTATTATTATTATTATTATATATATATTATTATTATTATTATTATTATTATTATTATTTATTTATTATTATATATAGCAATGGTATACGCAGATATATTTTCAACTGGGAATTCGGAATATGTACATGATATCGAGCACAATTTGTGTATTTGGAAATTAATATAGCATATATATATATAACTGGTTTATAGCTTACGGCATATATATATATATTGAATTACAGTATATATTATATATCTTGAACTACAGCATATATATATATATATACATTGAACATCTACCTCTAAAACACAGCTGTGTTTGCTGTTGGGGGGTCTAAAGCAGGAGACTTTGGAGGCGATGATGAAAGAAATCGAGGCAGACGAAGGTCTACAAGCCTTGAGCCAAGAGGCACTCGTCGTGTGTAAAGATCTACCCTCTAGCTATGGAAAATCATATTTTTTAATAGCTGAATAATCTATATAAACATGCCATTTTGCTAAACCATCCGTCACATAGCTATGGAAGATATCCATGTTCAATAGCTGAATAATCTTTTTCAGCAGGCCATTGTACACAGCTATATCAAATTACCAGAGGGTGATAGTTTGGACACACATGGTATCACCCCAAAGAGTCTCAAACCGGGGTTGACATTACATCTGTATATGGATATTCATTGTGAAAAAATATGTATGTATAAATATGTATTCATATTTAGAGTTTATTCTATGATTTGTGGATGTTGTTTTGAGTCATTTGAAGCCGGGATCAGATTTCATGCCATACTACTGAGCAATCTTATCATGTCTTGTTCGAGTGGTATGGGAAGTTTGTGGGAATATGGGGTCCGTGAAAATGTGGCCATACGTGGAGCAACCCATTTAGGTGACTTACTAATCAGATTATATATTATATATTAATAACCAGTTGCCAAATCAATGAATGATTCTCCAAGTATTTGGTGTATAAATACAATTGGCGAGACTTTTCCAGGTTTATGCTATTGAAGCTTAAGGCGATGGTATGGCCGTTTTTTGAGCCAACTTGTGGCAGTTTGGTGGGGTATAATCACTCAATCCCAGAATTGGTCGAAGAACAAAGCCTCCAGGAAACCACCATTTTTAATGGGAAAGGACATGGTTTCCTGTGCATTTTACCTTTCACATCGATGTTTGTGGCTACAGCAGGATGAACTGATCCATCCCTTGGTGAAATCTACGGTTGAACCCCTACCAGTTGTAAAACCTTTTTTGGTTTCCTGTATTTTCTTCAATCAATTCATTGGAATCTTCTATGGATCTTGAGTCCAGATCCAGTGGTTCCCAGTGTTTTCAGCTTCACTGGGAAGCCCTGCAGTGGTTCTCGAGGTGCAGCAGAGATATAAGAAGCCCAGCTTTCAATTGGTCAAAGGTGGGCGCAGCGCGCTGGCTGCTCTTGATGTTGGTAGAGTCCCCACAAAAAGCAAAGTGGTTGTAGGTTAAAAGAAAGTGAACTCTTGACCAAATGCTAGTGAGATGGCTCTGCTCACCTACTTTTGACACCCTTGCTTCCACTACTGCAGCTATCAACCTACTTTCAAAAGATCATATCTAGTTCTGTTCACAGTGATACTGTAGGTGGACAAAATCCTGCACCAGCTGGTAACTTATGGTAACTTGTGGTTGCTATGAACCACTGGAAGTCGTGGGATTACAAGGGGATAAACCATCCACCAGCTGGTGCAGGGTTTCGCAACCATCCACAGTACATATTGATAGAATCTCCGTACATATACATATCATATCCTAGATACAAAATTATCATTACACATCCTATATATATATATATACACAGATCTAGAAATCTATACATCCTATATAATTACCATCCCACACAGCTGCCGTCGTCATAGCTTTTTCCTGCCCAAGCTGATTAGCTCTGCATCTCCGTTTCTTTGTCCAGTCATGGCAGCCGAACTCAAGGCGACCTATTTGGGATGGCTCCAAACTCCCAACCATCAACCCTACGGGCTTAGTATGGTTTGATAATAGCTAATTGGATGCAAAAATATAGAATGGGAATAGGATATGAATGGGATATATTATTGATATATTAATATATTATAAAGATAGATGGATTGATGGATGGGTACATGTATAGACAGATTGGTAGATAGATTGATAGATAGATGGACGGATAGATAGATTGATAGATTGATAGATTGATAGATAGATTGATAGATTGATAGATAGATAGATAGACAGATAATGATTGCAGGTAGTAGGCAGGTGTATATATATATAGATAGATAGATAGATAGATAGATAGCTTGATAGATTGGTAGATCAAACAAATCAGTAGATGGATTGCTAGATCGACGGACATATAGAGCGATTCGAATATAGAAAAGTTGACAGATAGATTGGTAGATTGATACGTTGAATGTATATATATATGTATATATATATACCCAAGTTGGTAGGTAGTGGAAATAGTGGTAGATAGATTGGCAGATAGGGTAGACAGGCAGATTGATCAATGCGATAGATAAACAAATAGACACATATATATATATACAGATAGATGGATAGATAGATATTCATAGTGAATCATAGATAAATTGACATATATATATATATATTTATATACGATAGAGCCACACACACATCATATATATATATTATATTTATATTTTACACATTGCATATAGACATATAGACACATAGCCATATAAATCCCATGTTGCATGGATTCGGCAGGCTGAGATCGAAGGATTGGTGGCAAAGATCTCCGACAAGGCGAGGAGTGCTGGAACGGAAAACCCAGCGAGGGATGACGAGTTTGTGTGGTAAATAGCATGTTCATAGTACCCTCTGGTAAACTAACATAACTATTGAAAATTGCTATTTATAGTGAGTTTTCCCATTAAAAATTGTGATTTTCCATAGTTATGTTAAATTACCAGAGGGTATGGCTTATTTGATGTGTTTTTTTTGGATTTCTTGGTGCTTGCTATAAATAGTTCATCATGTTTATCTGACCTGCAGCATTGCATTGTGATAAATCGAATGTTTTTTCATGTCACGCTTTCATCATCCAAGGTTTTTGTGTGCTTGACCAGCCATACAACATAATTTGTTCGGTTATCCATTATAATTGGATCTGAAAACGGTGCACCCCAAAAGTCCATGATTGATCATTATGTTGCCCACTTTTGGAACAAACATATAATTTCAATTGATGAATCCCTTCAGAGAAAAAAAAGAACTTCCCACAGAACTCAAAATGCACAAAATTCCCGGTGTATTTAATTGAGTCATTTTAGCTGAATATCCCAAACGAATCCCTTCAGGCTGCAGGGCAGTCCGCTCTTGAGAGCTTGGCCAAGATTGCGGAGGAACGCTGTTTGTTTTTTTTTGCCTTTTTGGGCTAGGGATTTCACTGGATATACCATGATATAGCAGCCATTTTGGGCGATGTGATATAGAAAAATTAGGATTGAAGAGTGAATTTGGTTTTGTCACCACTTTGGGAAAGTCATATCCATCAGCATCAAAGAGCATCAAAGAGCATCAAAGATGGTATTGGTGGCCCCCAGATCTTGGTGTCTTGGTGGCCCCCAAATGGCCCCCAAATGTCATGTCATATCCACAAGACTTCGAAAGCTCAGTCCTTTGGGGATGGTAATCCATTCTGTTTGGATTCCCATGGCATGTGTTGACTCTGACACATTTAGTAACCAGCCAAGTGTTTGATCTTTTGCAGGGGAAAATTGGGAGGGATGATCTCATCAAATTTATACATACAACTAATATAATATAATTTATATAATATAATATAATATTATACTATATTATATAATATATATGATATTTAATATATATATGTATATATATATATATATATCAGGGTTCGCCCGGTCCGGTCCGGGTCGGGTGCGCTTGTTCGGGTCGGGTCCGCAGCCATGGCAATCAATACAAACGTGCTTGTCAGATCCGTCCACAGCCCCGAAAACTACTCTTTGCTTTTCGTGGCTGTGGCAGGATCTGACAAGCACATTTAGTATTGATTGGCTGGTGCCTTTGGAATTCCGTCCACAGTCCCGAAAACGCGCTTTTGGAGCAATTCTTTGCTTTTCTTGTTTTGTGCTGCTGAAAAAGCTTCAAAATCAACTGTTTTGAGGAACTTGTTGTAAATATGCCATTGCTTTGTGTTTTCGCGTCGGGTCGGGTCGGTCTCGGTCCGGTCCTCGTTCTGCGCCGTGCCCGGCGTACCCTGTAATATATAATAATATATATATATAAATTAATATATATATATATATCTAATATTTAATTTAAATAATATATATATATAATGTAGATAATATATATATATATAATTAATAATATATGTAATATAAAATATAAATTAAATTTATATAATAAAATATAAATAATGTATATAATTAATATATATATATATATATTTAATATAATATAAATAATATACCATAAATAATATAATATAAATAATATAATATAAATAATATAATGTAAATAATATAATATCAATAATATAATATAAATAATATAATATAAATAATATAATATAAATAATATAATATAAATAATATAATATAAATCGATACCTACCAGTGGTTTGTCTGGGGGCGGTAATTATTGGTCAGACAAAACATAGGGGTAAATATGATGAGGATTTAACCAACCAAAAAAATGGTGATTTCACCAGACACGAGGATCCATCCAAGACAAAGAAGGATTTAACCTGTTTAGTCGAAGGTCGTGACCCCACTGGGGGGCATCACCTTGAACAGGACTCAATGGGATTCAAGTGGTATTGAGATGGGATTTAACATGATTTAACCATCCTTAACCAACCTTTTTTCCAGGGATGGGAAGTGGCTATTCCATTCTGCCGGCGTGAGGGATCCTCGTGCGGTCTCGCTGGATTGAATTCAAATCAGGCCCCTTGATAGTCTGGCAGGAAAGACCATCGCGTGACCTTTGCCGACGCACTCCATGCATCAGCAAGCCAAGTCTTGTCCTTGGCAGTGCAGGCAGCGGGTTCACGCCACCCTTCAAAATGGGCACGGGCTTTAAGCCCACGAATGAGTGCCACTACCATGCTACGGCACAGCGCGCTGGGGTATTCCTTGGCAGCGGCTGTCCGAAAGAGGCCACGCTCATTGCGCCCAGCAAGCGCGGCCGTAGGGCGAGTGCGCCACGTCTCTGCTCCTTCACGTAGCGCCGTAGCCACCACTGGTGCAGCACCCAAATTCAATGCCCGCAAGCAAGTAGGCTTAACTCCGGCCGCTCCGTACTCATACTGCTCCACATAGTGTCGGACCGCATCCGGAAGGGCCATAAGCCATTGCTGATGAGCCTGTGTGCGCCAGACGGAGGCACGCTCATCTTGTGAATCAGGCTGTTGTTGATGTTCCCAAGGGTGCTCCATAATAGCACCACCGCCATTGGTGACCACCGCCACTTCAATGGTCCAGGTATTCATCAACAATTGTGTGCCCATAGAGCTCTGCTTTAATTCCTGCCCTGTGCATTCAGGCAGGCTCCATGGAAGAGCAGCCGATCTCAGCGGCCTCGGCCCAGCTCCATCATCCAGCTGGATGTGCTGCGCGGCCGACCATGTCTCACACGGTGGGCCAGCAAGAACACCTGCAATAAGGCCACCTTGTGCAAAACGTCGAACGTATTCATAGTTCTCTCCATTGGCCAGGTTACCCAGCTCCGGATGGACAGCGGTATCCAGGGAGAGCATACGAATGGTGACTCCCGGCCACAAATGATGCCCAATGTGCTCAAGCCACCAATGACAATCACCCACCCTTCTGCGCCCACTAAAAAGGTGGAAAATCCAAATGATCCGCTGATCTCCTTCTCGACATACAGGTACTCCTCGGCAAAGAGGTACATGTAGAGGACGTTGAAGGATAGAGCAAAGCAAGGAGTGCTGATCGCGAATAGGGTCCAAAATGACCTCCCGCACACGCACGGTAGCCGGATCTTGCGCGTCCTTCTCGACAATGTTCTGCGGGCAGAAGGCACCATCCATGCGGCGTCGCCAGCACACCAGCTTACCAACGGGTGACTGAAAAACAATTTGACTGATGGCTTCCAAACAGCGTCCAAAAAATTCCACCGAGAGATGAGCAAATCGAGAAAAACGAAGGTCATCATGCATCCAAACAGCAAGAGCCCACGCGCCAAGACCCTCGGCCGCTGGAGGAAGGCCATGACCATCCGCCAAGTTTGTCAAGCGCCAAAGGATAGGATCAGGATCAACAAATGTCTGCAAGGATGGATCTCGAAGAACTGCATCAAAGGCCATCTTGCAGTTGTGTACCCAAGCATGGTCGATCGGGTCAGTCAAACCTTCATTGCGGCACGCCTGCAACCACCGGGCATCCGCATCCAATCGAGTCTCACATTGAGTCTCCATCTGCGAGAGCACGTGAGGAATAACGGTGGCAGGCATTCGCAAGTGTCTGTCATCCTGTTTGGTTTCAACAATAGGTGCAATAACCTCCAAGGGTTCGTGCATCCAGGTGAGTCTTTCATAACATCCATTCCGATGTCGTCGGCTCTGATGAAGATGGATTTGCAGTCGATTCACCGTCCAACAACATGTCCAACACGCCGGGCATACTGTGGAGGTCATGAATTTCCTTTCCTCGCTAGGCTCACCATGTGCACTCCAGAGGTGATTTTGCCATTGTCGGACCGAAAGAAAGGTCTTTGCACACCAGCGGCATTCATAATTGGGGTGGTTACCACCGATGCCGGATCATCCAGAGCAAAAGTAACTCCTCCCTTCAGCAGCTGATGATGCAAAGTTTGGTGTGCCGTCACAGCATCGCCAATGACCTTGTTCTGCAGCAATGCTCTCTTGTAGAGTCGGCGAACAAAACGAGGACCATCGTCACGTCGATCAGCAAACCATTGAAGCAATATGGATCGAGAGGCCGTCATGGGATCAAACGCAATGAGTGTGGCATCCATGGAAATGAGCCATGTAAGCGCTTGTCGTAGTGCCTTCCACCAAGAACAGGATGCCTCATCAGGGGCTGTAACCATTTCAATGATCTGAGTCGGGGCATCAATGAAAAGATGGAATGCAAAAAGAAGACGATGCTTTGCCAGACGTAGTTCAATCGATGGCATCTGCCAACTCATCAATAGATGAACATCCGACAATTGATTGTGCGCCCAGAATCCATTGCCCACGACCGTACGGATCCATTTCAAATACGTTGTATGAAGCCGTTGGACCTGTTGGGCGGTGAGCAGTGGCCAATTCCCAGCACCGTGCAGAAGCACAGGCATGAGAAGTGCATCAAGAAGACGAAGACGCACATTAACACCAATGTACCTGTTGCGCAAGATCAACTTGGTAATCTGGCGATAAGCTAAGCCAGCACGGCTCACCCGATTTCTGATCTCAGCATCAATGCTTCCATCTGCTTGAAAACAGGTGCCAAGGTGCTCATACACAGGCACGCATCGAACATGTTGTCCCAAAGGAGGAACAGAAATGCGAGCAAAATTGGCGACCAAACATTCACGACGACATGCAGGCGCATCAGGACCACGAAAGGCCAACACCACTTCCGTTTTACGGGGCTTCAAATTGAGAGTCAGGCCATAGGATGCGCAGACTTCAATCGTGGTTTGTAAAGTCCAAGCGATGGTCGAAACCAGATCATTGGCCTTGAGTGCAGCAACCGGTACGGCAAGATCATCCACCCAGGCAACCGGAGCTGCCCGAAGTCCCAAATGTGAGAATGCAGCTTGGATCGGCAAGAACTGATCTAACTGGGTCTGAAAGTCTTGCAAGACAACTGCCATGAGGCTGTTGAAAGCAACATCTGCTAAGGGGCTGCCAGGTCGACTTCCACGTTCTGTTTGATGAACGGCATCAGAAGCACCAAGCGCATACCAAGTAAAACAATGCCCATCCCGAATGAGTCTTGCGGCTGGCTGAAGTAGCGGGGCTGAATCAATGGGAGGCGCCTTTGCCAATTTGGTACCTAGCACAGTCAAGTCAATGCCATTGTCGGTCAAGACTTGTCTCAGTTTGGGATGCAGGGTTTCAGCGCCACCAAATATCAACTGCCGGACCATGGAGTGAAAGGCACTTCGGATGTCCACGAAAATGATGGCGGAGGAAACCACATGATGCGCCGCAAGCTGGGTGAAGGCACGCACATACATGGTGGCAAACAACGTGGAACTCCGTCTAAAGCCACCCAACTGAAGCGGCAGCCGGAAATGCTCCAAGGCCGGTAAGAATTGGCCACGCAGGTGCGAGTGGACCAACTTACCAATGCCGTCGATCAACATGATCCCTCTCATGCCATCGATTTTCTGACTCACCTCTTTCTTGGCAATCGGGTGGAGGATTCCTCCCTTCCCCTGAATGGGTTCTGCGCCCAAGATCCACACCTTCATCATGAAGGCGTGGAGAATGTCAGAATGTTGGCGGCAAGCATGCTGCAATGCCACTGGCGAAACTAAGTCCATGCCTGATGCCTTGCCTGTCTTGATGCGGCAGCCCAATGTTTCCACGGCAAAACGTGAGGGCAAAGCTTCCAAACAAATTTGCAGAGGAATATCATCCAAAGCCTGGTGTTGGGCGGCATGGCATTGTTGAAGAAGTTCGCCATACGGCACACAATGTCCAGCTTCCAATGCATCGTAATGTGCAAATTGGTCTTCCAAGGACGGGCCGGTACATCTGAGATTGGATTTTCTCTTACTTCTCCACCTGGGAAGTAAAGGCTGCAAGGTTTTCCAGAGTGACTGGGCATTCTTGGAGGACTCATATCCTGCTTGCGCAGCCAAGCTTTCGTAAAACATGCAGTCATCTGTGCGAACAGCCTGCACGACTCTTGGTGCCAGATCTTCATATGCCCAAAGATGCCATGCGTACGCACGGTCACAGTCACGTCTCCATCCTTGAAAAGATCGGGTCACCTGATGGGGTTGACGCCATGCAGCAAAGAGCTCTCGAAGCAGACCACGACAATGATGACGGCGTGCAGCATTGAGACATTTCCAATGATGCCTCTTTGCATCAATCAACTGCTTGGTATCATCAGAAAGATGACGCTTGCGCCAAATTCTGGGTTTTGGGTTCCACTGCTTGATCCAATGTTGCAATCGTGCAGCATGCGTGTGAACATCAGTCGCCCATGTGACCTCCAGGGGGGCATCCTGCACCTTGCTTCCACGAGTGTGACGAGGTCTTCTGTCAGCTGGGAAGAACTCAAGCTGAAGCTCAGCACAAACACAATCATGATCACGGCGATGAAGAGCCAAATCAATGTGTGTGCTGACCCATGTCGACACGCCATCATGTGGAAAGTTGTTGGAAACTGCAATGTAGTCCAACCGAGCTGATGTGCCTTTGGGATGTGTCCAAGTGGGAGCCGGTCCATCATGACACTCCGCAAAGGTCTGAGGCAGAAAAAGATCATGGTTGGCGAGCCACGTGTGAAATTGAGCACTTTTGCCGTTCTCATCATCAGCTTGATGTGGACCAATGCAGGGGGATGTCACACTGCCAACCCGACTGTTGGCATCGGTCAGCAGAACCATTGGCCATTGACGATAGGCAGCAGGTATTGCTGCAGTCGTGGCGTCCCAAAACGTCTGCAGGACGTCCTCTTCATCATCCGAAGGTGCATGCACCACCAAGAAGAGAAGTTTGCATCCAGGATGTGCCCATCGGACCAACAGACGGCGCGAGGTGGCATGCAAGATACGAAGATCAGTCGTATCGATCTCAATGGTTCCATCAGATGTGGGGATGGATTTGCGCAACCAAAGTTGAACTCCACCTTGTCCACGTGCAGTCGCTGGGCCAGAAAGAACGTGAAACTGTTGAAAGAACGAGTGCCCGGTCATCCGAGCACGAGTCTCCTGAAGACCAATGACATGAAGACGTTCATTCATGAACTGATCAGCTAAGGCTTCAGCACGAGCGCCCAAATAACCCGAAGCGAAATCTTGTCCAGGAAACATGTTCATGACATTGGCCGTTGCAAAACGCAACCGAACAGGGTGACTTTCAGGACTGTCTGGCAGAGCTTGGAAACGACGCAACATCGCAGGATGAAAATCATCAGACGGAGGCAGCTGAAACGGTTGCTCCACATTGAATCTCCAGTGCGTTCCCACTAGGGTAGGTGCATCTTCATGATGCCGCACAGATTTCTCGATCAACCAAAGCCATTGACAAGCACATGTATCATTGCCCTGGAACGTGTACATGTCAAACCACTCCACAAGAGAGGTGGTAAAAGAATGGTGCTGAAGCGCATGTCGACAAACTGTGTCAGCAGCCTCATTCCAAGGATGACTTTGATGACTTTGGATGTGTGTCCAATAGATTGGCCACTGAAGTACAACCTCAAGTCAGTGGATCAAAGATCGCAGCGCAATGTGAACATCAGAGTTACAATGTGCAGCTTGACATCCTTGTGCAATATTGGCGGTATGCACACAGTCAAACGCAATCTCGAACCAGGGTTGAACTGCTGGAAGTGAGGCTGCAAGCTGGTGGATCCACAATGCGGCTAACACAAGAGCAGTAGCCTCCGCTCTTGGTGCTGTAGCAGAACCAAGGCAAGGAGCACTCATAAAGCCACCATGTCGCATGCCATCTTCGGTATGGACGATCAAAAAGACACCTGCAGCTGCACGGCCACTGGAGCGCCATGCAGATCCATCAGTATAAAAGGTTGCACCGAGAACTTTTTCATCTTGCCAAAGGGGCACAGCACCAAGTTGTTGCCATGTGGCCTCATGCCACCAGACCTGACTCAGATCAACTGAAGGCCGCAATCCAAGTCCCAATCGTAGTTGCTCACGCAGGAACAAAACACGTTGGCAATCAACAGTGGTAAAGCGAGGTGCTGGAATATTCGCTTCAAGGTTGATCACTTTCCAGTGTGTTGAAGCAGGTTCATGTGCTCGTCATCTTCTGAGTCAAGAGCCGCTACATGTGCTGTTGCCAAAGCAGTAGTGGCCTGAAGCTGTACTTCACGCTGGATGTGAAAAATCAAATGCATGCCATGCGTGACATCAAATCGTGGTAGGTCAGTGAGATCACGATCGCCCAACAACGTTCGACAGAGTGCACTGGGTGGAACTGTGCCACAAATGCCGTCCAAGTCAATGTAATTTCTCAACTGTGCATGCGAAAGGTCACATGGCGTGGTCAAACATAGCAGCCGTGGATGCCACGGATCATCCAAGGTGTCGACAATGGCCACAACAATCGAGCACATGGTTGGCTGCACATGTTGTACCAAGACAAGATGTGCATGAACTTCAGCCTGTCCATCATGCGGAGTAGGGTGAATAATCACTCCAGTCAACTCTGCAAAGGGATCCATCCAATCGTCCCAAATCATGACGATCTCATGATACCAGGTGCCAACATTGCCAGTAAGACGCACGTCTCGACATATTCCACTATGAGGTCGTCGGAGGTGATCGGCATACCATGTGGAGATGACAAAAGCCTCAGGAGGGCGCTCCTGCAACGCTTGCTCATTGCTAAATAGCAGCATGTGCAAATCATGGATCATCTGTGGTTGCCCTGGAGGAACCGGAACAGCACGGGTGCGAATGGCCGCGATATGCTGCATTTCGTGCTGGACACGTTCATGATCTCCATCAACTTTGTCAACAGGGCCATCACCCCCAGGATGTGCTACAGCTGAATAATGGAGCGCTGCTGGCTTTTCTGTCATGGAACTCAAAGGCATGGTAGAAGAACTCGTGTCGATCAGTGTAACTTGTTCTACCAAACATGCATCCTCATGTGCTTCAGCATGACGAGAGCGGACATCATGTCTTACAAGTCGAAGTTGGAGCAGAGAGTTGGCTGTGGTTGGCATGACACGTCTTGGAACAAATGGTTCCGAGGAACTTGCAGCCTGACGGTCTCCATGACAATGAGGTGGTCTGGCATGAAGTTCAATACTCGCTGCATCTGGGACATCGTGACGAATAAAACGCTCAAAATGTGCCACACCAGAGCGGGCAGAACACCGCCTTGTTTCACATACATGATTGATGCGCAGGATGTCAATGATATCCTCAGTACACAGCCAACGAGGAACAGAATCAGCAGCTTGTAGAAGACGATCTTCATGATCACCTTGCATTACCGCAGACAAGACAACTGCAGCTTTCGCTTCACGTGGCTTCTGTTCAATCATGACATGCACTGCGTCCAATGTAGTGGTCGCATGAGGAGGTCGATGACCAACAATCTTGATTTGCAAGGGATCCGTTCCATGAAGAGTCGACTGCCAATGCGTAAGCAAATCTTGTCCCCATAAGTGCTTAAAGCTGTCCAATTTGACCACCCGTGGTGCATTACATTCTGGATGCAATTCATGATGCACGTACCACGTCCAGACATAGAGGATGGGTCCTTCTTCCAGAAATTCCTGCATCGCTTCTGCCTCAAAGGTGTCATCAAGCGGCTCAAACCAGTGGTTGTCCATGGGCACCGGGAAGACTCTGAGCGTGGTGTCTTCGGGCACCGTGGTAGTGGATGTTGAGGTAAATGGTAGCGGAGCAGGAAAAGGAGCAACTGAAGGTCCAGAAGTAAGAGGCTGAACTGTGCTTCCCTGACGCTCAGTGATATGAATCGCCTGCAACGTATTCATCTGGGAGTCAGGCGGCGGAACACAGACTCGTAAATATGCACCATGCTGCATGACCTGAGGTGCTGCCTGATGAGCAGGCCAGACACGACCATTGAGCTCAACCAAACATGCATCATTTTGCCATGAGCAATATTGCCGCACTCCTGCATAGTGGAGTACACCTTCACGTCCAAGATGTCGAGGCACACGATGAACTCTTCTGGTAGCAGCGGGCAATGGGTGAATGCCAGCTGGTGTCAAATGAAAATGCACTTCCACGTCAATGATGACAAGTGCATCCGAGGAAGCCGTTGGAATGTCCGTCACCGATTGGATGATGAAAGAAAAGTCATCACGTTGATCTCCCACCATCTGGGTCAAAATCGTGTGAGCTTGCAAGAGACTGGCCGGGACGATTTCCAGATTTCTTGCAAGCTCCATCAGCATGGGCACACCAGCAGCATTGCGCATGAACATATGCAACGGTGGATGCCGAAGCCGATAAAAATGACAGTTGAACAACGGTCCAGCAGAATGTTCAGGCTCAGCAGATGGAGAAGATGCCGAAGGCGGGTCATCTTCAGGTGGATCCTGATCTCCATCACCAGGTCCTGTCACGAAGAAGTCCTCACTGTGACCGGTTGGCATGCCATGTGCTGAAACGCCAGAGGTCGAGACTTCACTAGCATGAGCAGCCACACTTTCCAAGTTTGGATCATTTGGAATTTGAATTGTAAAGGAATGCCCAGGCCGCATCCGATGGGTGGCATCACCTCCACTTGGCAACATACGCCATCCATGAAAAATGTGACATACTCGGCCATAGGGTCCTTGACAAGTCTGCAGAACTTGGGCCGCCTCCAGAATATGGTATCGATTCACCATAGGCGGAAATGAAGCTGCTATTGGGTGCCCACCAAGCCCATCATGGTCATCCATGTACTGTACTGTCACAAGACCAGAAAATCGGGGTTGATGAAGACCTTGCGCCAAAATCACGTCCAGGGCAATGAGTTGATCTGCAGGACCTCTCATTGGCATGGGATTTGGAAGTGTGAAGGCTGTCGGCACGGAGTCATCCAACAGGTCACTCCAGGCGTCCATCAAATACTCCACCCAATTCGCTCGTTCAGGAGGAAGACGGACAACACGATACTGGTCGTTGTGCAACCTTGTCTCATGATGTAGGTACCATGTACGTACACGTAGCCCATCCGACATCAAAGCTGTAGGACTCATCCAAAGGGGGTCCAGAGATCATACTGTCAGTAAAGTCATGTGCACGTGCAGGATTTCCAGGCCCATGTGCATGAGGTGCATGTGGAGGGTCAGCATGATCTGCGGGAATTTGGTGAAAATGCTGAAAACCGTCCATGATACTATACTTGGCCATTGGGGCAAAGCGATCACAACTAGCATCACCAGGAGCTTTGATCCAAGGCAAAACAGGCCATGCAACGGGAACATGCGGCCTTCGGGCTTGAAGTTTCAAAACTTCAGGCGTCAATTCCGTGCAATCATCCACAAGCGCCCATGGCTTACCAGGCCATTCATACAACGCTCGATGGGGAACAACGAGTCTGTGTAACTCGTGACCACTGAAAACCTCCACCGCATCATCAAAGCGAACATGAAACGGTCTTGTTCGATGTGACGTGCTATTCTTCAATGGAGTCTTCACCTTTCTCACATGCGGCATGGGGCATTGCAACTTGAAAGCAAGTGCATGAGCCGATTCAATGGCCTTCCATTCTGACATGAAGCATCCCTCATTCATGATAGAGTGGTTCCATTTCTGAACAGCAAAGTCAAAATCGGTCGCAACATCGACCGTTTGCAACTGCCCTGGGTGGTTGTACGCATTTGTCACTGACCACCGGGCCCACCAAAAGACGGCAGCGCAGACTGATCTCCATCTGTCATGCCTGAGTCGCCCTTGTCGGCATTGACTCGTTGTCTTTTGGCACGTTGTTCTTCTTGCACCAATTCCTCTGTTTGAGTTTGCAACTGAGACATTGTCTCGACCAAACTGGTCAGACCCGTTGCAATGCGGTGAGCAGCTGCCATAGGAACATCTCTCAGCTCCTCCTCGTCGGAGACCACAACCGTGCCAGCCTTCTCGTCGACCGGCACCATGTTCGCCGCCTCAATCTTGCTGGCATTCATGATGTCCCGCGCCACCACAAATGCCTCCTTGGCTTGCTGAATCTTCTCGGTCAGCTGGGCCTCCTGTGTTTGGAAGCTGGCTGTGTGTCCTTGCCAAAGCTTGAGGCTCTCGGCAAGAAAAGATCTCCACTGAGAGTGCAGCTGAGCTCGAGCTTGGACTGCCTTGTCGTAATCTTGTCGAGCATTGTCCATAGCGTTCACCGCTTGGTGCATAGTCTTCTTGTCGTGCTTGGCAACTTTCGCAATGGCATCCTTCAGATCGGTTTGAATATCGTCTGGAAGTTCGCCTCCTTGATCTTGATGTTTCTGCAGCTTCTGCACGAGGGCTCGATACTTCACAATCTCCTCGGGGGGCGGTGTCACCGCCGGCCCAGACGAAGTGGTCGTCGTGGGTTGAGCAAGATTGGGAGCCACTGGCGCAGGCGTAGAACCCGATCCCGGAGGCGGTGTGAGGGGTGGCGGAAGAGGAGGCTGCTGAGGAAAAGGCTGGGCCATCTGCTCCATTGCCTGCTGAGCAGCCTTTTTTCCCTTGCGGGACTTCTTTCGCCCTTGTCCTTGTCGCTGACGAGGACTTTGAGCTCGACCATATGTCGTCGAATCCACCCATGGTTCTTGAGGCCACTGCCACTGTTGCGAATACGCCTGATTGCCTTGTTGCCTCCGAGGCGATTGAGCACGTCCTGACTGGGCTTGCTGTCCAAAGTCCGGGGTCCCATAGGTCCACGAGGCTTTGCAGTCCCCACAGTGCCAGGCATTCTTCCTGTTTTTGCGCCCACACGGGCAGAACCATGGAGCAGCTGTCATGGCGTTGTTGATGGAACGCAGCAGTTGTGGATCTTTTGAGTGATGTGCCGCAAGACGTTGACGAAGCTGCTTCAGCTTCACCGCAGGCAACACAACCAGCCCAGAACGATGCAAAAACCACTGTCTTCTCGCCGATGCTCTTTGTCGTCTCCAACGCCTCCTGCACGTCGGCGTAATTGTCCCCACCGTAGATCAAGACAGAGAGGATCACAAAGAGCACAACCAGCATAAAGTAAAGTTCCACCAGTCGCGATGCAGCCACCAAAGCCCGATGGTGATGGCAATCACAGGGATGTAGTCCACGTCAGCAAAGGCAGCCACCCAAATGGCGGTGCCCGCAGGTCCCGTGGCAGACCCGCTAAGGCAAATGGTTAAGAGCGATGCGTGGGGCTCTTGAACCAAACCTTGGGAAGTGGCTATAATTGGATCAAATCCAGCGTATTGATGGTCAGTGGTAGGGAAACGGTCACGTGTGAGTCTCGAAGAGCCTTAAATGACATTAAACAGCATCTAAAAACAGAATTACAACATTGAACATCATGAAGCAATCAGTAAACATTATGTTAAAAGAAAAAATAAACATCATCAAACTTTCCCATGATGTCCCATTCTTAGTAACAGATCATCATCAGGAGAAGGGTCGTCCAGCCGAACCCTTTCTGGTGGCCGCCTTCCCAAAGATTTTGGAGGCGGGATCATTTTGTATGGGTGGCCCAACCGGCGGTTACCGCCAGAAAATTAAACCAGATATGGAAACCTCGTAACAACATGCTTTCACATGGACATGATCTATAAACGGTGTATTTCCCTATATTTTATTGGAGGCTACTTGTTTTTATTGAGATCACAAAAGTGACAGTTCGGGGTGTTGAAGTCAGATGTGAGGGATCAGATCCATGTAACAAACAAGTGATACAGGAAGAGGTCTCCCAGTTATGTTTGTTGGTTTACCGAGCAAAATCTAAACAGAGATTATCAACCATGAACCATAAATATCCATAAATCCTATTTAGATTGCTGGTTTGTTGGCTTAATTTCAAACCAACTTACCTATTGAGGAGGGCTCTTCCCGTGTCCCATACCATGGCTTTATGGAGGAATCGGGGGCACCACCTTGAATGGGATGAAAATTGGGATTGAGATGGGATTTAACCATGGATTTAACCATGGATTTCCAATGATTTCACATTATTTAACCATACTCATTGGTACATCATTGGAAATCATTGGAAATATTGATACATTATTGGTACCATAATCATTATTTTCCAATCATTTCGCATTGGTACATTATTTCCAATGATTTCCATCATCTGTACATCCTGAGAAAATCTGGGTCCAGAGATCCCAGAGATCCAGCCGCACAGGCCTCGAATGATAAGTCCAAGAACGTGAAGGATGCGGCGGTGGTCACCAGCAAGACCATCATGGCGCTCCGTTGGGGGCGGCGGCCATGGTGGCCATAGTGGCCATGGGCGACCTGGAGATGGCACTAGTTATGGGTGTCAAACGAGGTAAATCATGGTAGGTTTTCCCAATAGATGGGCTGGTTTTAATGGGACAATGATCTATCAGGGGATTCTCCAGGCTGCATTTTGAGAAGCCTCAAGGAATTTGCAGCCCTTGGATTGCCAGAGGGTATATAGGCTATAGCTATATATACCCATCCGTTTGGAACGTTACCTTGGGTGGGGTATTCAAACCCTATGAATCTGAGCAGTCTGAGCGCGATGCTTTATGAAATGGAAAACAAACCAACAATGAACTCATTGAAGATATGTATAAAAAGATAGTGACAATTCGCCCAGAATTGTTAACAATCATATAACGCTACTATTCGCAGCAAAAAACGAAGTAAATTGTCGGAAATGCGAACCATCACTAGGAACAGGGATGGTTTCAGCGGGATATATCGAACTAGTTGCCTGTGTAAACATCAAGCAACAGATCCATAACACATGGGGCACCTCCGGGTGTCCTGGCAGGGCATGGTCTCCCCCTTTGCGGTGGAGATGCTGTTGCCCGCCTTCCTCAACGGCTTGGCCGTGAAGGCCAAGCCACCACAGAAGGAGGCCACGCTGCAGATCATTTCCGCGTTGGCGGCCAAGGCGCCACGTGCCGTGGGCTACTTGCACCTTGGCGTTGGCGGAGCCAGGGGGAAGGGGTCTAATGATTTTCTGGGTTTACAGTTTACATAATAATTTATTTGCACTACGTATTTAATTATATATATATATTATGCATTCAGTTTAGCGCGGACGATTGGAGCACTCGCGCACGGCGGCAGCAGTGCGGCGAGGCCAGTCTTGAGGTGAAACAGCGGGCTGTTTTGTACACACATCAAAGATGGGCGAAAGCTCTGGTTGGCCCTCACCCACCTTCCGAGCATAGTCCACAGGCCGCTGCTGGGCATTAACTTGGGCACCAGACAAGCGCAGCTGGTGACAATTATTTTGTTGGCAGACTGATGCTGCCAGAGGAATACCACTTAGGGGACTCAACAGCTGACAAGAATCGTTTGACAAATCAAATTTCAAATTAGCAGGCCAGGGCGAGAAAAACACAAAAGCTGTGCGACCCAAGCCTGAGCCTCAAGTCGTGCAGGTCAGGTCGAAACA
The DNA here is from genome assembly GCA_947184155.2 of Cladocopium goreaui. Classification (NCBI taxonomy): domain Eukaryota; class Dinophyceae; order Suessiales; family Symbiodiniaceae; genus Cladocopium; species Cladocopium goreaui. Next base: position 232,248 of record CAMXCT020000082.1, on the reverse strand, counting down.
ATGGATCTAGAAATAGGGTGTGTTACGACTTTTCCTCCATGTCTTCTTCCGCTTCGTTCATGTGGCTGTGGTGCCAACCAGCTGCCAAACTGCTAGCAATAACTCCTATGCTGAAAGTGCTGAAGTCTAGCTAGCAGCACGCCATTTTCCTTACAACTTGCATGTCCAATGCCACTCAAGCTGAGTTGCTACGACTGAATCCGGACCGGTCAGGCAATCACTGAAGCACGCGCACCACCATGACCAAAGTTTCTAAAGGAACATAGCAAGGGTAGCGATGCAAGATTGCACCTTCCAGATTTCTCGTCACAAAAAGCAGGGTCATTGGACCGGCAATATGCTACAAAGGTTGTGATGCACAGGACCCATAGCGCAAAGCTGGAAGTCAGCAATGTGACGCCATTGCAGCGAGAGTTATGATCAGAACCAACATACCAGTAGCCACTGAATCCAGTGGCATGCCACCCAGCCAGACTGGAAAGTATCAAGGTAGCCAAGGTCAAGTGGTCGCTGATTGCCCTTGGAAACAAAGCAGTGCCCACCGCAAGGGGAAACAAAACATGGCTCTGGTCAAGGTTCTGCCGTCTCAGCCGCACCTCTGGAAGGACTTGACCCATCACGGCTATTATGCATTCAGTTTAAAATTTCACTTTTCAGGTTGGTGAATCGATGATAGTGATGTCATTTCTCCCCTGGTTAATCTGATTAATGAGTTCCCAGAATTGCCGGGGAAATCCGCAGCAAAGCCCTTTATTTCGGGGGAAAACCCATGATTTCCTGTAGATTTTCCCTTAGTCAAACCAATTCATTGATTAATAGAGTGGTCAAACCCATTAAATACCAACAGGTACATTATGATGAATATAGACAGAGAGTAGGAATATCTAGTAATAAGAATGATATGGCCCTATGGTACACAAGCCCCGTTTTTTCTTTTTTCCAAAGGACTCAGGACATCATTGCCTGTTTTGTGGACCCGGAGAACGGGATGGTAGAAGCAAACATGGATGATTTCAGGGTCCATCTGAGGAACATGGGGATAAAGATCAACAACATGTGAGACTTGATGGTACTTTACTCTGAAAAGTGGAATGGTTTAAACACCTTTATCCAGGAAAAAAACATGGACAAAAGATGGAGAAGAACATGCGAACACGAAGGTCAACTCCACAACATCGGGCCTTTGAGCAAAAGCCAAGCAAGCGTCAAAAGTCAAAACCAGCACAATGATGTACCATAATAACATAGTAGTCGTTTGTACATTATATATATACATACACATGAATAATTGTGTGTAAATATATAATATATCAAATAATATATATATATATATCATGTATTATATATATATATGATATATATATATGCATGATATATATATACACATTATATCATAATATATTATATATATATCATACAATATATGTTTATATTAAGATATTAAAATATTAATGATAAGTATAAATTTTGATTTTTATATCGGTTATCTACCAAAAAAATCTATGATTGTGGACAGCATCGGATCCCCAAGATGATCCCCGTGGATTTTTTTTCGCCGTCGGAATTCCAGGTGTCGGAATTCAGTCATGGCAAGATATGGCACCAATTGAAATCTTGGTTGATGTGAAACCAATTAAGTGATGTTAAGTGACTAGATGTGACTAGGTACTTCTGCTGAAATCCACATCTTTGATGGTTAAATCTGGTTAAATCAAGAAATTGTTGATGGTTAAATCCACCATTTTTTGAGACCCCCATGGTTTTTGGATCATCTGAATCTTCGGCTCTCAGGCTGGTGAATTTGGTGAGTCCTGTGGCCGACCTTACCTGTGACATCAAGAAGGAGGCACCGAGCCAAATGATGGGTTGTTTTCATGGACACCAGGGACATTAATCATGGGATGATATGGTGGGGATCTGGTGGGGATCTGGCGGGGAACCCAAGAATATTGGGTTTACAATGGGATAACTGGTTGGTGGTTTGGAACATATTGTATTTTTCCATATATTGGGAAGAATCATCCCAACTGACGAACTCATATTTTTCAGAGGGGTTCAAACCACCAACCAGTTACATATATAGTTCGAATTCTTGAGCGTTACTGTACCATCCTGGATATGATACTCAAGAAAAAAGACGTGGCCTTCTGGAAACGACTTTGTGGTAGCAGGCTCAGTACAAGAAAAGATGTAACACCGGAAAAATTGAACTTATATAAGTCACAATTTCCCTGATGACATGGCACGTGGCTCTGCAGACAAACAGATCATTTATAAAAAACATGTAACATCAAAGGTCATTCCAGGATCCTAAAATGGAGGTACTGTACCATATAAGGCCATATTTTGTGGGTATATTCCCACTGAACACCGAGTTGTTTTTCGCTTTTCAGTTTGGGGACTTTCTCGCCCCGGGGCGGCGATTTTACAATGATGCTGACAGTTGAGCTGCGTGACGGGATGGTTTCCCCATGGGCCGCGTAAGAATAGGGGTTTCAAACTGACCAGAACGGGAATAGAATGGGAATATGACAGGATATACTGGTTGGTGGTTTGGAACATTTTTTTGTATTTCCATATATTTTCGAATAATCATCCCAACTGACTTTCATATTTTTCAGAGGGATTGAAACCACCAACCAGTATACAACCAACAATATGATTTGCATCAAAACGGTTGTTTTTTATCGCCGAAGAGTTGATCAAAAACAACACGGGTAGAACATTGATCAATTGAAAAGATATGACCACAATATCATACAGTCACACAACGTCTCTATGGATGGCTTAAGAAATTGATCTGAAAATGGGCAATTTACATGGGGAATGTGATGATAAACCAACAAGGCAACAAGCAATATAGACCAGTGGACATGGCCATCAAATGTATACCAAGAAATGCAGAGAACACCAGTCTCACGCATCGAGATGATGGGGACACACTACAAGTGGTTGGAGGTGTCCCAAGCAACTCAGAACATCCCATGGGACAGAGGCTAACTCCTGGTTTGAGGCTTACAGTATATACTGTATTATGTATATGTATACATATATATATAGATACAGATATATTTTTATATGTATGTATATGTATATACCTATACTTATTATAGTAGCAGCTGTGTCAAGTTGTGTTTTCTGAATCTTCTCCATGTCCCAACCTCAGAATTGGATCAAGAAATCATGTTCAGACTTTGGTCGAGACATGTCAAACATCGCAGCAACTACATATTGAGAGCTGGTTGGTGGTTTGGAATAATCATCCCAACAGACTAATATTTGTCCATACCAGACTAATAATCATTTTTTCCATATATTGGGAATGTCATCATCCCAACAGACTAATAACTCATATTTTTCAGAGGGGTAGGTCAACCACCAACCAGAGAGTGTCGGAAAATTGAGTACCTCAAAATATCATGGTTGAGAACTCGTTTCCCGGAGAGCCACCATTTCGCAAATTTGGCCTCCATTTTTTGGACAAGCCCAGATACATTTTGGTTAAATAATAGGAGTGTATAATAATATCAAAATTACATGCACTTTATCAGAAAACAGATTTGCTGTTTCAATCCTGTTTCAATCCGCTATGAGGGATTGTCACTATTATCCCATATTGATTTTTTTTACCAATGATTCACTAATTATGGTTATCCCATGATTATCCCATGATTATCCCATGATTATGATAATTATGATAATTATGGGATAATCAATTAGCAAATTATGTCCCATGATTATCCCAACATATACGCCCAACATGTCTCAATGGACCCAGACATGGACGACCCCGCCCGGTTTCATAATTTCAGGTGAAGCAAGCGGCCTTGGAGTGCATGACAGCCATTTGCAACTGCACAGGTGGGGCGTTCTGGAAAAAAAGGTGCTGAAATCGTCTTGAATCATCTTGACTCCCATGGATTTTTCGAATCATTGCCATGGATATATGATGATATATGGGTATGGGTCAAAATTAGGTAGCCCAATTAAATTGGATGGTTAATACTAAACTAGACATTCACATCTGTGGTCCCCTAGGTCTTCCATTTTGACCCACATCCATATTGTTATTCTCCACATGTTCTGCTTACCCTCTGGTAATTTAACATAGCTATAGAAAATCACCATTGTTAATATGTAAACCATCTTTTTCTATGGGCCATTTTCCATAGCTATGTTAGTTTACCAGAGGGTACATGTTCACCTTCCCATTATTTCACTTATGCTTTCATAGCCAGAGATTGGCCTTTTTTGAGGTGACCGTGGAAAGCACTAGGGAGTTCATCTCAGCTGGAGTGATATATCCAGCATAGATCCAACAGAAATTGCACGTAACCAAGCAGAAAACCCATTAGTTGGTATAGTATGGTATAATCTGTTGTAGTCATATACAAAAAATAATTATGAGATCCTCAATATAATAACCATCTTATGTGTAATAAACCAACATAACCAGGTATGGTCAATAATTATTGTAGTTATATTGAATTCAATGAATCCTCAAAATCCTCAAACGTACATCACGATCGAAATAAATTCACCCCGCGATCGTGTAGTTAGCAAAGATCCTAAAGCTATTGGTAAATGGCAGATATTCCAAACTCTGTGTCACATGGCCGAAATCATCAAGTGCCCTTCTGACAGAAGGACAGAACGCTGATATGGCAGTGTGTCAAAACCTTGTACCCCTGGTGAACATCAAAATAGCTGGTAAATGGATGTTCATCCCACTAAAAATGGTATTAATAGGTATTGATCCATACCCATATGAACATCCTAATTTCGATTTTAGCTATCTTGTTTGTTCAGGGCAGGTGTCCCAAGGTTTTGATCCATACCATGGAGAATGGGAATGTTGCAAGAGCTTGACGGAATGCGTACATTGAATAAGTATATAATAAGTATGAATCCATCGTTGATCGGTTCTAATATGATCCTTTTTGGGTTGATGAAAGTATATTTATACGTTGCTGTATATTGCTATACTACAAGCATGGACGGATATGAACAATGGTGATTCATCACATAGTTGATGGATAAATTTACGAGAAGATTTTACAGGAAACCGTGGTCTCCAACTTCAATTTGATCAGAGTTTCCGCTCAACAAAATCCCACTCCGAGGGATGCTGTGGCAGTCAGTGGCAGACATATGAATGTTGTGTCTTTTAAAGGAATGTCGCTTACTTCATAGAATATATAAAGCTACCCTCCTGTAAACTAACATAACTATTGAAAATCACCATTTTTAATGGGTAAATCCACTATAAATCACCATGTTCAATAGCTATGTTTGTTTACCAGAGGGTATCAAGATAGCAAACATATCCCCATGTTTGGGAGCTGTGTATCGCTACCGCTACAGCCTGGTAATGTTGGAGCTGTGGAGCTCGCTTCGCGAGGCAATAAGGATCTGGAGCCGTTCCTTCCCGCCGTGGTGGATGCGGCTTCCTCCATCGACAAGACGCACAATTGTGTTGAGAAGCGACCTGGAAGTGGAAGTCAAACTGGACGGAACTGGAACCTGGTAAGTTACCAACTGGGGCTGGTAAGTTACAGTAAATGCATTAGTAAATATGCCAGTTGCAAGTCGTATTAAATCTGCTCTCATAGATGGCTCATATAATCTTATATACTGTAGATTTATCGAGGTGGCTAAGAAACTCCACTTGCAAACGGGATCGAGCCCATCATGACGTCACCCAACCAACCCACTACTCGTAAAAGAAAGAACAGTATATATATATATATATGGGTAAATTATAACGACCTCACTGCGACCTCACTGGAATCATGGTTAATAAGGAAAATCATCCCCAAATGGCCTTAATTCAGGTTAGTGAAATATTATAATTTACCCATATATATATGGGAGCCGTCCGTAAAAGCAGGTCACAAATTTATGAATTGATGCGTTTACTTTGCTTTGCGCGATTGCTAAAACCTGCATCGCGATAGGCTGAGCGATTGGTTGGCGATTGGTTATACGGCTACCACCCTATTACTACTACTACTACTACTACTACTACTACTACTAGTACTAGTACTAGTACTACTACTACTACTACTACTACTACTACTACTACTACTTTTACTACTAGTACTGCTAGTACTACTACTACTACTACTACTACGACTACTACGACTACTACGACTACTACGACTACTACGCTACTACTACTACTACTACTACTACTACTAGTACGAGTACGACTACGACTACTACTACTACTACTACTACTACTACTACTACTACTACTTTCGAGACCAGAACCATGCCAATAATTGACATGGCCGCGCGGAATCCGCGCGCGCGGAATCCGCGCAGATGTTTTCAGGTCAGAAGGACATTCAAGCTAGCTCCAATTGAAAACAGGTCAGAAACAGGTCAGAAACAGGTCAGAAACACCAAAAAGGCAGCACTTGCCTAGCATCCCATCCATCCATCCATCCATCCATCCATCCACCTCAGCTCTTATCATTGCTACTAATACTACTACTACTACTCCTGCTACTACTACTACTGCTACTACTACTGCTACTACTGCTACTACTACTACTACTACTACTACTCCTACTCCTACTCCTACTTCTACTCCTACTCCTACTCCTACTCCAAACGCAACCTCTCTCTCTCTCTCCCTTGCCTATTCCCTCACCCTCCTACCAGAACTCCTACGCCTACTCCTATTCCAATTTCCACTACCACTACTGCTAGTGCTACTGCTACTGCTAGTGCACTGTGAGTTTTCCGGACCGTTTCCGGACCGCACAAGCTTATTTTGCTCCCAAATTTGAAATCGAATGCGTTCACGCATGGATCCTTACTCTCATTACTAGATTTGCTACTACCCCCAGCACTACCACCACACCCGCTGCTACTGCACCACCCTGCACCACCACTACCACCACTACCACTAGTACACCTAGGAATTTCTGCTCTTGCTTTTAAATCCAATTGCACTCGTGTGAAGGGTCAGAAACGAGTCAGAAACCAGTCAGAAACCAGTCAGAAACCCGTCAGAAACCGGCCAAACGCAATCTCTCTCTCTCTCTCCCTTGCCTATTCCCTCACCCTCCCATCAGAACTCCTACGCCTACTCCTATTGCAATTTCCACTACCACTACTGCTAGTGCTAGTGCTACTGCTAGTCCTGCTGGTACTACTGTGAGTTTTCCGGACCGTTTCCGGACCGCGCAAGCTTATTTTGCTTCCAAATTTGAAATCGAATGCGTTCACGCATGGATCCTTACTCCCACTACTAGATTTGCTACTACTCTTAGTACTACCACCACACCCGCTGCTACTGCACCACCACTACCACTAGTACACCTAGGAATTTCTGCTCTTGCTTTTAAATCCAATTGACACGAGTTCCGCTGAAGGGTCAGAAACGAGTCAGAAACCAGTCAGAAACCAGTCAGAAACCCGTCAGAAACCGGTCAAACGCAACCATCTGTTTCCCCCTCCCTCCCTCTCTCTCTCTCTTTCTCTCTTTCCCTCCCTCTCCCTTTCTTCCCTTGCCCTGCTCCTACTCTTACCCCTCCTACTACTACTACTACTACTACTACTACTACTACTACTACGACTAGTACTACTAGTACTACTAGTACTACTAGTACTACTAGTACCACTAGTACTACTAGTACTACTAGTACTACTGCTGCTGGTACTACTGTGAGTTTTCCGTTTCCGGACCGCGCGAGCTTATTTTGTTCCCAAATTTGAAATCGAATGCGTTCACGCATGGATCCTCATTATATAATACATAACTTATATTTTATGTATATGATCTGATCAACGAAGAACAAACCCTTCCGCGATTGCTCACTGTGGTACCGCGGTTGCTACGCGATTGGCTGAGCGATTGAGGGCTGTCCGGGAAAAGGTATTTTGGACAACCCCCATATATATATAATTCTACTAAAATAGTGATAAATTAGTGTTCAATACTTTTCAAATGTGTTCTATCTGTGTTATAGGGGGATGCTAAAAAATAACAGAAACTCAACCACGGGACTTTGGGGAGTTCCACCATGTTCTTTGACAACCCCAAAAATGCAAAAAGCGCCCCAGCGCATGGAATTTGGAGCCAAGAGATGTCTGTTGATATGATATCTTACAACATCTGGTTGGTGGTTCGGAACATTTTTATGTTCCATAATATGTGGGATAATCCTTCCCATTGACTTTCATATTTTTCAAGATGGTTATTGAACCACCAACCAGACATGCTTAACTTTGATTTGAGCAGGGAATCAGCAAACAGCCATTTGTGGGTCAAGAGTTGTTTTACACACACAACAGCCACTGCCGCTCCCCTTTACATCTTTCCCAACATGTTCCCAGAATGTTCTCACCACTTTGCCATGATGTTCCCAACCTTGCCACATTCTGATCCCAACCTTTTCTTAACGTTTTCCCAGTGTTTTCCCAATCTCTCCACTCATTTCCCCACCATTTTTACCATGATTCGCCACAAGGAATGTGGCTCTAAGTCATCCATTTCCCACCCACCGTTCTAACCCTTTACCAGTTATAAATCAGTAAATTGAATGAAGACTCCCATTGATAGCCATTTGGACCAAGTTGTTTCCCCTGATTTCCCCCACCATTTTTCCCCAGGCTGGCTGGGTGCATCTTTGTGCAGAACGTCGAGGCCCCAGCCCTGGCTGTGACGGTGCCTGTCTTAACCCGCGGCTTGAACGACAAGAACGAGGAGGTGAAGCGCACCTGCTGCGGCTCAGCTGAAATCATCCCAATCGAAACGACCACGGTGACTATGGGGATCCACCTATTTTAAAGAAACATTCATATAGATTAACAAATCATATGTATATATATATATACATATACATATTCAACCATATTTGACTTATATACATATGTAAAAGTGTTCAAACAACTTATTGTACACGCATATATATATATATATATATCCATATTCTAGACCATTCATATCATATATATGACCTAATATATATATATATATATATATATACAGTATACATCTATGTATGGCACTATCTTGAACTATTTTTAACTGCATCTTTAAGTTAAACATGTCGAGTCCCGTCGTCCTTCAGCCGAAGCCAATGGTTATAGGTTGATGGGGATGAACCACCATATCATAGCTATAGTAGCTGGATAAATCCATAGACGTTCTCGCTGACCAAGAATTCTTCCCAAAAATAGGGATGCGCTGGCGCCATTATAGGTAAACGATAGCCTCCTGCCGGGGGAAGTATCTCATTTTGCCTCCAGCCATTTCTCCCACCCTGCATCTGGGCTGTTGGGACCCTCGGCCATTTTCCTGGGGATGACACTATTCTCTAAAAGGTGGTGAAACACAGAGGTGGGGACATGAAAAACAGTATCTACATCTACAGAAAAATGAACATTGGCTTAAAATCACATGGATGATGGGGATGGGAAAGACGGGCGTTATCCAAGAACTCAAGAACTGGTGAAAGACGGGGATGTAAGCAGTGTATGGGCATGGAAATCAGGATATGCATGCTGGAAACTCGTGAAAAGGGGAGGCGGGCTTGAAAGGTGGGAAAGATTTGGATCTCAAGTCACACGGACAGGATGGTTCGAAAGCACAGACATGGAGAAACACTGGGATCATCTGGGATCTAAGTTCGTACAATGTTGACACCATTGGACATGTTTTATCCGACAACATAAAACTATGGGGAACCATCAACCATTGGAATACCCTCTGGTAAACATTCACAGTTTGCTATTGAAAATGGCCCAGTCGAAGTAGTGGATTTACCCAGCTAAATAGCATGCTGGATCTTTCCATTGACCATAGCTATTGAAAATGGCCCAGTCGTTAAATAGTGGATTTTCCCATTAAACATGCTGGATCTTTCCATGGTTTTTGGTAAACGTTTTTTTCCGTCGGCCGGGTATCTTCTGTCGCTCCGTTGAGGTCAGATTGTGGACAATATGTGCAAACTGGTGGAGGATCCTGCTGAGGTCAGCGATCCTGCTGATGTTTCAATAAACAGATTTTTGGAGCAAAGAAATAATCAGATTGGAAAATATTAGAATATATTAATTAGAATCATGAAATACTGGTGATATTCAACAAGTGTTCAAAATCAGGTTCTGAAAAAACATGAAATACTGGTGATATTGAAAAAGTGTTTTTTGAATACCATTTGTTTTCCCCCAAGAAAGGCATAGCTGTGTTAAATTGCCAGTGAAGGGCTGAAACACGCTGTTTCTACGTAGCCTTTCCAGCTTGCATGTGTTGGAAGCAGCCCTTTGATGCAATGCAAAAGTCCAGACATCACTGGCGCTTGAACCCACAATCAAACCTGGCAATGGGCAATTTGTCATTTAATGATGAACATGTTGTTTAATGGAGATATACACAGGGAATTTTCCAGTGCCAGGCTGGGTTGAGAACAGGGTCGGGACCAATTGCTGACCAGGTATCGACTCAAATTCTTTTCCAATTTTCCAAGCATGACAAACCTGGGATTGTATTGTTGATGGGCAATGATCATAGGGGTAAGATTACTCTACTTATTCATGTGCACACAAAAGAGGAAGGGGCCAGGCAAGAAACATGAGTTATAGTGGCTGGTTTTCGCCAGCTTGATGCTTTGCTTGATGACAATTCTTTTGCTTCCCGGCCATGTAGGCACACGGATCCTGAATCACTATATAGATCTATAATATTCTGTCTATATATATATATATACATAGTACAATATCTATATAGTACATATTTCTCAGGTTGAAACCAGCAGTGCAACCAGTGGGCGCTTTGGAGCAGGTGCTTCCCTTGATGCCCAAGTTGGAGCCCTTGGTGACATGGAAAGCTTTGGTTTTTCTGGTCGTTTTGGTGGGCTTGGTAGGTATTTCATTACGAAATGATAGGGGATATGATGGAAATCTGTGATTTATTGGGAGTTGATTCGGGAGTTGACCAAAAGAAGATAAAAGAAGTATATATTATGTATATATAAATATAATATAATATAACTTAATTATATATATATGTTGTGGATACAAGTCGGTTGACCAAAATGTATTTGGGTTTATCCAAAAGCGGGGGGGATGCATGGCGTGTTTTCGGGTTGTGCCCCATGTCCAAAACCATGGGATGGTTCGCTGCTGGTTTAGCTCGGTGCTTTGAATCTAAGTAACTTGTTGTGTTGTATGTGCTTCCACTCCCTTTCCATTACTAGTTTCTGCACTATTTTCTGCTAAGCAGCAAGTTTCACACTGCCCATCCCCAAGCCAAGATAGGTCCAAAAATCATGAATTTACTCAAATGTATCTAATTAATAGATATATATATATATATACACGATAATATATGTATATATATATGATACATATGCATATGACTAATATTATGTTAATGCTGAAAACAATGATAAACCACTTTTTTGTCCAATCACTTTCACAGCAAAACCCGAGGTGAAGAATGCCACTGAGAAGATTTCCGACCCCGAGGTCGGAGTTGGAGCTGGGAATATATCGGGATACGTGATGTCAACATGTTGAACACTGGTGTTTCTGCCGTTGTTCAGGTTTGTTACAACTCCAATTAACTTGTTTTTGCATGTTTTGTTTTGGACATGTTTTGCCAACTTCCCCATGTTGCATGTTTTTTGCCAATGTTTGGGGGTGCAGTTGAGGTTATTGTGATAACTCTCATGGTGATCTCCATCACAAAGCACTTGCGATATGTTACGATCCAAGCCCTGTAATGGTGGCCATATCCCCACGTATCTTTATGGAAAACTGCACCGCCAAGTTCAGGCTTGCTCCAGTCTACAGTAAATCAATGGAAATGGGGCACCAAAATGTGATAAAATGTGTGGGTTCTACCTCTTTTTGATGGGGTTCCCCAAAACCATTGGTTACGGGGTTAATAATGGTTAATAATGGTTAAATAGTGATTAATGGTGATTAATGGTGACTATAGTCCCCCATGACTTTTGAAAGACTTGGGGTGCCATGATACTCATGACCCAAGGGGAAACCCTTGATGGCTCGCCCAGAAAAACCAGGCCCGAGGTGTGGCCGAGAAGGCCTACAAGACCTTGCAGAAGGCCGCAGGTGAAGGGGCCCAGTCCCTGCAACAGGTACACCTCCGGGGTGGCCGGAGAATGCCGGTTTGCTATGAAAAATATCCAGAACTGGGTGGTGGTCTCAAACATGTTTGTTAATTTTCCCCAATAGTTGGGATGATTCACTACTGGTTGGTGGTTTGGAACATTTTTTATGTTCCATAATGTATTGGGAATAATCCTCCCAACTGACTACTATTTTTTAGAGGGGTTGAAACCACCAACCAGAGAATGATAATGAATGATGTTAAGTTTTGTTAAGCTCGGATTTTGTTCAACCTGTTTGCACTCTTGGGGTGGCATATTTTAGTAGCAAAATCACATGTGGGCGACCCCCAAGTTTTAATCAAGTAGGGTTGATTCACACGGGGTCCCAGTTTATATGCCATGCTGAAGTCACAGCAATTATTTTTCCGTGAAATTGGATGACCATTTCCAACGTTTCATAGAGGTCAATCTACCCCATGGTAAGGAGTCCCTAGTGGTTTTGACTACCAGATTATAGATATGTACACACATAATGACATGGTTGATGTGGTTGGTTGGTGCGTTTTGTTCCACCTTTTTTTGAAATGAGCCCTATACAATGAATCTAAGCAAAATCGGTTTTAAAAGAGGTCATACTGGGATCTATAACCAACAGAATGATTTGGCTGTGCCTGAAAACAGGGTGTACCAGTATAATTACGGATATCGGTATAGCCGCAAGATAACTATTGAGGTGGGGAAACTTAGCTTCAAAACCATCAAATTTGGGAGTACCCTATGTGCATTCCATCTCGTTGATACATGGGGCATCATCCCAAAAAACAAACTTCATGTACTGGTGAGAAACTGGTGGCACCTTATTGCATTTTCATGGGAATATGTACTCACCTCAAATAGATTAGCTATGATTCGGCTATGATTAGCCATTTGTTCAAAGAGATACATGTTGAAACCAGCAACACATTTTCCAGACCTGTATCAGGTCGATCAGACTGTTGATCAACGGAAGAATAATCCCATCCCCTGAATCTTAAAACCATTTAAAACCCCCCATATGGGCCACCAAAATTCATAGATCCAATGCTAAAACAGTTGGTTTTAGGCTGGTATTCGAAAAGGCTGAGGCTTGCAGGGTATGCCAGAGACGATTCACTGGCCATTCGTGTAGAAACCAGAGAGCTATGTTGGATGTAAAGCCCTCCAAGGATCTATCCCCTGTGGGACCAATTGAAACTTTACATTCTTATTTGCTCAAGAAACAAACATGACTTCGTGTAGATTGTCCCTTAACCAATTGCTGGTGTCAAATAATTGTTTCACATGTCCATCCTAGGATGATGTGGAGTCCAATGATTGTTTCACATTTGGCATCCTACGAGCGTACCTAGGATTATCCAAACTGATGACTTCCATATTCACAATATTGTTTCGAAACACCAGTTCATTGTTGGTTCAACCTACTATTCACCAAGCATCAAACTAAACCGGGTTTCCCCATTGATTCAAGCCTAGTTCTTGTTAGAAGCAATGTTCAGTAAAAGCTGGTTCATATTTTAAAGTTTCTACTTCAAAGTTTCATAATCATGTTCATCCACATAGTTTCATACTATATAAATATGTTCATTGTTTGAAGTACAGTTCATTGGTGGTTTCATTTTTTCATGTTCAACTTCAACTATTGAACTGGGGTCATCTATTTTTCAGGAGGTGAATCAACATCCAACCAGATAAATAGTTTCCATGTTTAACTCATACGCGGAAAGAAAGCCCTTTCTGCTTTCTTTCATGATTTTGTTTTTCCCAAGAATAGATTCCGTTTGAACCACTGAAAAACCATGGTAACTCATATTCATACGACTCCAGGCACAGTTTTTTTTTCGTTTCGATGGTGCCATCCCTGGCGCAGGTGTCCATGGAATCGGCCAAGAAGCAGGTGGAGGCGGCCCTTGGAGATAAGAAGGCGCTGGGGCTTCAAGGGGGAGATGGGGAGCAAAGATATACTCCAGAAAATGGCGTTGAAAATGATGGAAAACACATCCAACTACATGGGAACATATAGGTACATGGAAGTAACATGTTTTTTTTGGATCTTCACCATGAGAATATGCTTCTCAACAAGCTAAGTATGGGATATCAGCAGCCATAGGGGATATTGATGGCCTATCATTTGTCACTTTTCATGTTGATGGCTAGACATATATCAACACTACCCTCCAGTTTCATCGGCTACATGGCTAGCTGGGACATCCGCTATATCTAGATTGGTATCGCTCTCAGAAAATCATCGAACTCAATGGGGGCTTCAGGGCCTGGCTGCTGATTGGAAAATCCCGGGGTTTTCCGATAAGGTCTGGCGCCTGGCAACGGAAAATACCCTTAAAAAAAACGCAGGTTTTGTTGGGAACATCAGCTTTATGCATGGACATGTGTCATTGCCATGTTTTACCGGAGGGTATACTACATGGGGATGATTACAGCCCACAATTAACGGATATCGGGATTCCGGGATACTTTTTCACCAACCTGCGCACTTTTCATGGCTCGTATGGAAAGATGAGGGGATGGTTTCCTGATTCACCATCAACATTTTTGATTATAGGTTAATCCATGTGTTGGGAGATGGTCATCAATCCATATACACGGGGATTTATGATGGGATGTGTGATGATTTATGTATTACTATTATATACTATATACTCATTAAATAAGTGGACTCCCATGGATGACCATACAATAAATACACAAAATGCTTTCACATGTTTGATTCTCAGAACCGGTGAGAATGAGCTGGAAGTCATCCAAATGGGGTGTACTAATACTGTTATTTTCAGGCAAACCATTCTTGTCAACGATTCTGGTGTTGATGTGACTGAAAATAGGGTATACTATGGTATACTGTATAACCAAAAAAAATGCATTTTTTATGGGAAAATGAAGATCAATAGGTACATATCTTCAATTATGGTAATATATCCCTCATAAATCCAGCAGGTATTATTGCAGTTATAAACAAACCAACATGAAACATATCAAACGGAATCAAGCGTTCCTTTTTCTGTAAAACAAATATTATATAATCCATACGCATATAATCCATATTAATATAATATAAGCCATAAATACACATGTATAATATATAGTATATATATAATATAATATATAGTATAAGATATACAATATAATATATATTATATATATATGCGTTCATGTCCCGCGCATGAAACTTGTTATTTTCTATACATCTGTATATATATATATATATATATTTATATTAATTAGAAGCCCAATAAAACAAGTTATATTTCATTCACACATATATACATAATATATATATATACTATGATATGGCTTATATAGAGGCTATTAACCATAATAAATGGCTTATCCCAATATATATTATAATGTTAGTGAATATGTTCGGATAATGGCCATTAACATCTCTTAACCATAATAAATGGTAGTTAATATGATGATGGTTTATTAACCCAACATTATGACTATTAACCATCATCATATTAACCAAAACCGCTAGGGCTCTGGCGACGTCTATGATGCCGAGCTGAGCCACGTGTCTGCCTTGGCGGCCTGTGCGGCGAACATGCGGGTCTTCGAGGCTCGATTTGTCAGCAAAAATTTCGGTTGTGGACTTCAATGTGAATATGGATGATATCTGATATCTATCTATCTATCTATCTAACTATCTATCTATCTATCTATCTATCTATCTATCTATCTATCTATTTTTCTATCGATCTATCTATCTATCTATCTATCTATATCTATATCTCTATCTATCTATCTATCTATCTATCTATCTATCTATTTTTCTATCTATCTATCTATCTATCTATCTTTCTATCTATCTATCTATCTATATCTATCTATCTATCTATCGATCTATCTATATAGCGCACATCAGCTCGCTCCGTTTAGGTACAGTGACTAGCGTTTGGTCACTCCAATTCGCAATATCAATAGTGGACGCAAATAAGTGAACAAAGCATTATTCGCGGGTATCGAGACTAGAGAATGCTTATAGCGGTGAATATGACAGCGATCATATACCGTAGCGATAGCAAATAATAGCATGAATTGTACCATACGGCTATGATAATTGAATCCAATGGTTTACTTTTTTTTGTGCGGGGGGTTATGCTCTCAATGGAGATCATCAGCCACTGGGAATCCCGGCCAGGAAAGCGCATGGAAGAGCGATGTGGGTCACCGGTCACGTCAAGTGGGTACGTCAAGTGTCATGTGGAAGTTTCCTAAAATGGGGGGTACCCCCAAATCATCCAAATTAGACCGTTTTAGGATTCAAACCCATGGTTTTAGGGATCGCCAATTTCAGAAACCGGTGGTCCCTCACCATTTGTTTCCCGTAGTGAGATAGATAGATCCATGGTTCTTTCATCTACATGCAGTAGAGGAGATGAAGAAAGGCATAGAGCAATTAGCCCCAAGTATTCCTTTGGGTGGCTTGCCAAGAATTGAATGTGAATCAGAAATTTCACTTTGAAGTACATGTGTTTTAATCATAAAGCATTGTTTTGTTTGGTTAACCTCCCCTTCTTACTGTTTTTTCTTGGGGCCCGATCAATGCTTGTGACGCTTCCAAACAAATCTCTCCTCTACCATGTTTTTTTGGTTAGGACTTCCGAAACAAACATGAACAGCCTTGGGAACTGCAAGTGGTGCCCCCCCGAAAAGAGTTTGCTGGCTTATAAACCCGCTTAACTATAGACATATCGCAAAAGAATATAAGCCTAGCTATGTGGCTCCCAAGATAACTTTCACAATGCAATGGGTAGATCCATGGGTCATTCTCTTGCAGGAAACATTGCCCAAAAACAACTCTCTGTTTGAAGGATATCCAAAGCCACTGATGTAGCTTGATTCTGTATATACAAGTGAGTCATACAACTTTATAATTTATGGATGTTGGATATTTTTCCCTGGACTACGATTGCTTCCAAAACCAATAGCTGAACAGTTTCTTGATGTTTATCGAAGATATGCTAAGGAGTGCTTACGCAAAAATAACTTCAGGCATCAATTGTCAGTGGTTTATGGCTTCCAGTTTTGTTTACTAGTTTTTTTGTTAATCGTGCATCTTACGAACATGTTTCCCACTTGATCAGTATACCTGCGGTCATGCATGCTGAATGACAAGTCAGAGAAGTTGCTAGATACAACAACAAAACCTGGGCTGCGATGTCACCAATAATTTCCAGTTTTCTTCGGCTTTAGGTCTGCAGTTTGCCGAAGATCTTGGAAACAAATACCCTATGGGGGCATCGGGGGATCACGTCACATGACCACATTCTTTTTCAGTGTCCAAAAATTCAGGATGAAATTCCCGGAACTCTTCCATGATTCCCCCATTTTCCCTAGGGAATGGTTCCATTTCTCCATTCTTCGGTGATGGGAAAGCAGCGTCGTCTCGTCAGGTTACCTGGCGCCCTTCGACCAAGTCACCGAGGAGCTGAGGGCCAAGATGGAGATTGCGGCGAAGCCCAAGGAGGAAGTGGAGGAGGTGCCGGGGGGGCTGGGATTGGTCCGGTTGGGGAAAAGGCTGATGGATGAAAAGTAAAGTGGTTGAGTTTACCGATGAAATGGTTGAGTTTACCTCTGAAATGGTTGAGTTTACCTATGAAATGGTTGATTTTACCTATGAAATAGATGATTTACACAGATTGAAATAGTTGATTGACCTATGAAATAGTTGGTGTAATCATAGTGACCTCATTGTGACCGAACCCCGGGATCATGGGAATCCTGGGAATTGGATTGGGGGAATCATCCCCTAAATCACCTAAGTTGAGTGAAATATGATAATTTACTCAGCAATGGAAGGGTTACCTGGCTGGTCAACGAAGAGTTTGCTATGGAAAATGGCCCATAGCCATTTAGTTTGAATAGATTGTTTGTTGATTTAGCTATTCAAAAGGCTGATTTTCCATAGTTAGGTTAGTTTACCAAAGGGTAGCTGGTTTTGGGAGTTTTTGTTGGGGATTTGATGTTTTTTTTTTTACGGGATGACACAGAGTTTTTTTCTGGCTGAAACTTTGAATGGATCTTGAGGGTGATAAAATGATGCGGATATGAGCATATAGTGGGGGAATGCAAACTACATAAATTTATGGAATGTAGAAACCAACCATGGATAGAATCAATGGATTTCAATGGCGATATCATGCGGATATCATGCAGCCGGACGCCGGATGGATACGTTTTGTGGTGCCCCAGTTGGTGAGGTCGGGGAATCCTCCCGATCTGACCAAACATATCAGGATGGGATCACTCCCAGAAAGGCACAAGGTGGTGCCCCCAATCATGTTCCTTGGTTGATAAACCCAGACAGGTAAAGATAATCCCATGTGTTAGCCAAGTTAAAAACCATAAGTGACCTAGCTTGGGGCACCACTGTGTAGTTGTGGATAGTTGAGCTTTGTTTGCTAAACCCCTGTTGGTTGAGCATATGACATATGGGATTATAGTTGATGATATCCCATAACGCCTGGAAAGGGAGTTGGGTTTTGCTGGCTTGACCATTACATATGGGGATAACATGGTCATGATTTTAGAATTGAGAGTCTGGATATTTAAGCATCAACAATAGGTAATGCAAAGGCGAACAGTGGCTGCTTAGCTCTTGTTTGTTGAGCATATGGGCTTTCACTGCCTGGTACATGGAATGGGACTACAATCATGATTGAACCGAGAATACCGCTGAATCAGCTAGAACAAAAGGATGACAGAAGGTCTTGAACGCTGCCAAGTTGGGTTAAGCATTCCCCATATATGCTAGTAGGAGAATATATATATATATAACCATTCCCCACCTGTTAATATAAGTTATATGTTAGTTGGGTTAAACCATAAAACCGAAAATGCTCTTTAAATAATATATTTGACAATACATTTGACCATATTTGACCACCGAACATGGTGTATTTTTTTTTAACCATATGCATTCCCCATATATGTTCCTGTTAAAGCACCATATTTTCGGTGGTCAACTCCCGATCCATCCCTTGCAAAACCATCCCTCGCAAGCGCAACGACTTTTTGACCATCCGCCGCAGGAAGACACTGAGGGCGTTGACCTCTACAAGGCGGCGCCCCATGGCCAACTGCCCCATGGCAATCCCCCAAATATAATCAAATATAAATATATATATATATATAATTATATATATACAAATACATATATATATATATGTAGATACATGCAAATATACACATATGTGTATATTAATATATATAGTATGAGTTAGAATGACCTCACTGTGACATCACTGGAATGACGGTGAATGTATAGGGGAATCACCCCGAAATGGCAGTATGATAACAGCTGTTTTCAGTCTAGGGAATTATTGTAATTCAGCAATCATATACATATTTAATCATATCTATCTATATATATATATACACGCATAAATCGCACCATGAAAAACGTGGCTGTAAACCACAGAATACACCTTGGAATATACACTCATGCCAAAAATCAGCAGGCCTTATGGCTGGGTTTATAATCACATCAGGACTTACCCATTGAGTCAGAGCTACATTCACGAATAGTGGGCCTCCCCAAGCTCGGAAATACCCATCCAACATAGAGAATTTCCTCCAAAGTTTCAGAAGAAAGAAACACTTTTTTTTTTTGTCCCACTGCAAAGTGTCAGAATCCGGCAAAATCAACTCATCCTTAAATTTCCGAGAAAAACACATACACCACAGTGACACCACATATCTCTAAATCGTCCTTCAGAAACACAACACCATCGGTTTTCAGTCGCAGGGTGCTTTCTCACTGGCGTATGGTACCTTGACCCTGCTGCGAGATGCCAAGATGCACTTGAAAAGGAACCGTGCCTTGATCGAAATGTCAGGGTCAATAAGATGAATGCGGCAGCATTTAAAAAAAAAAGAAATGGGTAAACCTTGGTGATGGCCAACGCAACTCAATATCTAATTGTAACTTGGGGATGTATATACATACATTACATACATACATACATACATACATACATACATACATACATACATACGTACGTACGTACATACATAC
The DNA here is from genome assembly GCA_947184155.2 of Cladocopium goreaui. Classification (NCBI taxonomy): domain Eukaryota; class Dinophyceae; order Suessiales; family Symbiodiniaceae; genus Cladocopium; species Cladocopium goreaui. The sequence goes on along the minus strand of CAMXCT020000082.1, from coordinate 212,085 downwards.
ATGCATGCATACATACATACATACACAGATACACAGATACAGAGATACACAGTTACACAGATACACAGATACACAGTTACACAGATACACAGATACACAGATACACAGATACACAGACAGACACACATGAATTCATACATACATATTCATTGTATATATATATATATATTATATTTGCATTTTTTTTATATACATATTTGTTTTTCTGGAAGGAGCTGAAGGTTGAACTTTTTACAGGATATCTCAGATTGGCCATGGCATGATGCCGTAAGAGTCAATGGAATTTCAAGCCATAAACCGATTAACCTATGGCCGATAGCAGCTTGGGATTACCAACTCACATGTTCTATGGGGAAAGGTTTCAAAATCATTTAAGCCCATCATTCATGTGTCTATGTCATTTGGGAAGACCCCAGCATTTGTGAATTGACACATTGACTAAATGATAAGCAGAAGCCCCGACGTGATGTTCAAAACGGAATCGTTTCAGAGCCGAGGCTTCTATGGTTTGCTGGGACCCAACCAGTGCGGCAAGACCACGTGACCTGGACCACTGGATCTGAAGAGGATGTTCTGTTTTGGATGGTTATCCTTCGGTTCTGATGTTGCCCAAAAAAACAACTTTTTTGTGCCACTATCATATGTTTTCTGTCAGAGCAGTACATAGGTATCTTAAATCCGCTAAAGGATGATTGTGCTGTGACGTTGAGAGCAGCAGTTTCCACATGGCGCCTTTTCTGTGCGCCACAATTTGAACACATCCGCACCTGTGTCAACACACGGCTCCGGTTGTAGAAGGTACTACTGTATTATACTGTATTATGTGATACTCGTATGTTCAGATTTTGCTTTGAATGGTGTCCGAAAGTGTTGGCTCACAACCAAGGGTAGCCTTCGGAACTTGATGTTTGCAGCATACTTCATGCCATGCCATGATGTATGCAGATTGGATTGTCCCAAGTTGTTTGTGGTTGGTCGCGTTTGGTCTACTTGCTTCCATTCAAAAGCCGGATGGTTGGATATGAACAACCGTGTTCTCCTTCATCTCGATGTTTGTTCCGCAAGTAAATCAAAAAGGAATTGCTTTTTAAAAGAAAACATGTATCCACATTTGTTGTAGAGTGTTAGAAAAAGGCACACAACATATTCAGGTATAGTTCGGCACATATCACTAAATCACCAGTCGCCAGTAGTGTTCATCTAGATATTGAGGTCAATGTATGTTACTACATAGACATGGTAAGATTACAACATGTTTGTTTTCCCAGGATACTTTTTGTTTTTTTTAATACGTCGTTGGACAAACTGCCATTTCAATTGGTATAGCGGGCACCGGAATTTCAATTGGAGTATTTATGTTTTGGTTTCATGGGGAAAAGTGACAAGAAACTCATGGTTTTGCCATCCAAAGTGATATGAAAATCTGGTGTTTTCCATGATTTTTGGTTCATCAGGAGCGGCTGTGCTGATGTTTTCTAGGCTGCCGAAGATCCTCCATGGTGGGATTGAACTCTGAAATCTTCCGAAAAAAAGAAGTCTCCTTGACTTGGGGACCCACGAAACATCCCTTTGTTTCGAAGAAGAACTGGATTTTGGGGACCCACCACACCCCTTTTTTTCGAGGAACTGGATTTTCTCAAAAAATCCTTTGGGCTCCTGAGGCTCATGCGCGCCATTGCCAATGAGCAGCTGGAGGGCTTCCCAAAGCGTGATGCCGCTGGGACTGGAGGGCTTCCTTCCGACTTCGGGAATTCTGCCAGCGACCTTCATTGTTTGTAAAACACCTCCATTTATAGTGGGTCTTCCCATTCAAAGATCCATATAAAAATCGTGGATTTTTCCAGCTATAACCCTCCAATTCGTTCTCTAAGGAGCTGAAGAGCGTCTTTGTGGAGCATGAGATCGAGGATGAGGAGGTGGTGGTTGGATCGACATGGGGAATATGATTAACGGGGGTATAAGGCGTTATATTGCGATGTCATGATGGATGTTATTCTATATATGGGATGTTATATACCCATATAATTATAATCTAATTCATTAAATATATTGGGATGTCATGGGATATAGATAGAATAGGAGTTAATGGAATGTAATGGGAAAAACACGGAAGATGTATACTAGTTCTGGATGAATTTCAGGCAGCGACCCCACTGGCTGCCGTAAACAACGTAAATGATGGGAATCCAACTCATCCGAAAAGGAACAAATGATACCAATACATATATTATGGATAATTATCCATGTATATAGTATAATGATGAATATATCCATGTATGGTATAGTTATCCAATTATTATATGTATATGGGGTATATGTATATATATACATTTTATATATAATATTATATTATATATATAATGTATATATTGGGTCAATGAATTATTATGGATAATTATCCATGTTGATCCACGGTCCAGGGTAAGGCATGCCAGGCTGGGAAAGTCATCAAAGCGCGACATGGTTGGAGATGGGGAAGCCAGCATGGTTGGATATTAGTTATTAGATGGGTACTTACATATATTTCCAATAGGTGGAATATCCACATATTGGAATATAATACCTGGATACCGCTAAATGGATGATTTAGTTGCCGCAAAGCCACCTTAGTTCGAACCTGATTCAGTGATGGCCCTGCATTCTTTTTTTTAACCCGTGCCATCCGGTGCCATCCGGTGCCAGCTGGTTAGAGGTGTACCATGGGATGCGGTGAACCCAAGTAGAATCTTTGCAGAGGCCATGGATGGTGCTAAAAAACCAGTCAGAACGCCATTCTGAGATGGGTATTTTAGTCAAATTTGCCCCAATAATTACCATGGCTTAGTACCATGTTAATGATACTATGAATCACTGGTTAGTAATGTTTTTATTTCACTGGTATTTTTTGATACTAATCACAATAATACTAATCACTGGTTAATAATATTAATAATTATATGGTTAGTACATTCAATCTGTGGTCTGTGGTCCCTTCTGGGGCTTAAATTTAATCCATCACGCAGGTGGGCGTCCAAGACGATGGCTTCCCCATCCTCTCAGTGGACAAGCCTGGTTGGTGGTGTCATGGCGAATGGCTTAAGGGGAAGGATGGTATCTAAGGTTGACCATATGTTGACCATATTTGTGTACATAATTAGATATACATAGATGTAGCATCAGATATGTGTGTCTGTAGTATTTTTTGAACTTTATATACATATATTCTTGCTAGACAGAAATGTCCATTTACTTTCATTACGAACAACATTGATGGCTCATACTTCCACGTAGCCCAAAATGACGGAATGGCCATTGGTGAATCATAGCCACAACGAGGCATAGGTTCCTCTGACTCTGGTGCTGGCACCATCTTAACTCTGTTGGTTGATTCACCCCTTTTTCAGACATGTATCAAAAGCTAATCATTGCCCTTTTTGCTCATTTTTTAGATAAATCTATGTTGCATTGAACATCATTGAACTTGTTTCAGTTTTTTCCCCAATCAATGTCTCTTGGCTGATCCTCCATAAAAGTCCAACTCCTCTGCATTTGGTGGGGATGGATTTTGAATCTTCTGCGGTTGATTCGCCATTTCCTCCGATCATCTTTTCAACTTCCAGCCATTTCTGGTGAAACATCTACACTAAAAGGACCAGGTAACACGTGATGTCTTCGATGATGTTCTTAGCCGGTTTAGAGGTGGGTAGTCCACACCTGCAACGACATCTACAAGTTGGAACCCCCAGTGAAGGAAGACACTGTGAAGGACGGCGTTTTGGGGCTGGGTAAAGGGTGGATCCACCTTTATATGTGTGTTTATTTTTTTTTATTTCGAGACTATTGATTGCTATTAGTATTGTATCTATTATTGGATATTAATTGTAATATCACGAGTATTGTATACTGCTGGGACATTTTGAAGGGAATACCCAGACTAATCAGCTAGAAATTGACTTATAGTCTTGAAGGACATGTGCGAGAAGCCATGTAATTAAACAGCCCATGAGTCACAAAAACATATTCAAAAGGCACAGCTGATTCATATCTTTTGGTCCCCAGTGATGATTCCAGTGATGATTCCAGTGATGGACGCTGCAAAATGAGGGTTCCAGTTCCAGAGATGGTGGTACTGTATATAGACGATGCTATACATTGCCAGCATTTCAATCACCGTCGTCATCATCGTCGTCATCATAGCAATATATCACAACAAATGATGTGATGAACTATGACTGGTTGGTGGTTTGGAACATTTTTTTATTTTCCCCAATAGTTGGGATGATGATCCAATCTGACGAACTCATATTTTTCAGGGGGGTTGAAACATGTTGAAACCACCAATTAGATGATATTGGCATTAGTAATCAGCCTTTTTTTATCACCAATTAGATGTTCACCATATTATATGGTTTGACCGTGGCACCACTTGGCACCACGAATCGCAGGAATTGATGAAGTCGATCGGCTTCGGATACCCGGGTGGTCCTGACCGTGCTGCGAATCTGGAACTGCCCGTGACCTCCTACTCAGGCCCGACACGAGATGAGCATCAAAACCATGCAGAAATTGAATTTTAAATTGATAGAACTGCTCAATGTCATGGCTGACAGGCTTCTTTTGGGTGAATCGGACTTGCTATGGATTCATATTAGGGCATATTGATTTTCTGGTTGGTGGTTTCAAACAATTTTTATTTTTCCTAATATATGGGATAATCCTTTCCATTGACGAACTCCATCATTTTTCAGAGGGGTAGGTCAACCACCAACCAGTTTTCCATTGATTTTCGGCCATGAACCCAGGGCCCAGTTTTCATGGGATGAGACTCCTCAGGCGGATGGAAGATGAAGATGCAGCTCTGTGCCGCACAGCTGATGAACGCGGATGTCTTGATGTTGGACGAAGCTTGGCCAAGCCCAGCGCAAGTCAGCGGGCGCATGGTGAGTTGCGAGCCATGATGGGGAGTATAGCTTGATTGGTCGTTTAATGGGACTTATACATACAAATAACTCCCGCAGTTCTTGGGGATTATGATCACCTGTCAACCTACTATTTAGATCTATTTAGATCTATTTAGATCTATTTAGATCTATTTAGTATAATGAGATGGGATAGGGGTATTTTGCACGATACAAGTTGTTTCTTTGCATGCTATCGCGAATTCGATTCGTGGAGATTCACAGACTGATCTGGATCCGTAAGCTCAGCACTGATAGATGTTAGACTCGCCACAACGCGGGAGGAGAGCCAATGAATCGACCCATGGGCCAATGGGTGTGTATGAAAGTGGGGAACACCAACATCCATTAAGCTTCCATGATTTTCTTTGGCTTCCGAATATGCATCACAGTGGAACTGTGGAACTGTTCTCAGGAGCCCACTGGACACTTGGATGTGGACAACATCAAATGGCTACTTGGTTTGATCCGTTTGAACATATTTTTGGTGTCTTTTGCAATGTGCAGAACCAAAGCTCTCATCCAATCGGATTTTTTCTATTGCTCATGTTTGATTGATTTTTGGGGAAGCTGGCTGATCATGGGATGTCCCAATTTTGAGAGAGACACAGTTGGAGTCATCTTGGCTGGCTCTTGAATCTTTGTTGAATGTAGCGAGAAGGGACTGCAGCTTTAAATGCTGGGGCCGCTGGGGTTGAGATTGTTCGTGTGGACCCAGTATAGTGCACCCAATTTTTGTGCACGCTTTGCGTTACTGTAATCATTTGGTCAGGCATGTTTTCACAAATGTTGCGCTATTACCTTTGTGCGGTCACCATTAGTTGGTTGTTGTTGGCTTCCATTTAGAGCCATTTTGTCGTCGCTATTCACGGGCAATGCAGATCTCCCCCACGGTCGGAAGGCGATGGCAACCACTCTGAGGATTGCGTACGTGCATAGCCTATAGACAGACATGGAACCCACAGATATGGCCACTTTTAACCCTCAAAGCCTGGAAAAATCTGCCCCCGCAAATTGCGGTGACGGAACTGGTCACCGAGGTTGGAGGATTGGCTGGAGTCCTTCCCTGGTTCCATCATCTGCACGAGTCACTTCAGCCCTTTCCTGGACAAAATGTGCACCCACATTATCGACTTCCAGGACTGGAAGTCGAAGATTGGTGACCCAATGGTTGAGGGGGAAAAAAAGGCATCCTCACTGAAACAGCTCCAAAAAGATGGCTGATAGGGATTGCACCTTACTTTTAATAGTAACATGGGATATACGGTTTGATGAGCACAATCACTGGGTTTTCAAAATCCATGAGCAGGATAAACTTTATCAAAACACCCATGATTGTTTGTTCTATCCCTGGGATTGATTCTGTTCAACCACCACACGGAGTCAATGAAGTAGTTGAGCTAGATATATCAATTCACTACCATGTATGACACGCATGTCCATCCTAAATCTCCTAATTGCTAGCCCTATCAGTTACAGTATCTCCCCATTTTAAAATTTTAAAGACATAGGTGTGTGCATGTTTGACACTTCTAGCTCCATCATTTGTCCCATCATTTTCCAATGAAATCGGAGAAAAAAGCGGTTTGCGAGGTCCAGCAGCTGGGCGCAGGACCGAAAGCTGAAGACCTTCAAGGGAGTGAAGGGCACCTGCCTCACTCAGTTTGTGGAGAAGTACCCTGAATCCTGGACGATTTCCATCGGGTTGCACCATGTTGCACCACCTAAATTTGAAGGTTAAGTCATGGTGGTTTTTCCCTATGATAACCATGGGTTTCAGTACTGACTGATCGTTCATGACTTGGATAAAATCTGGGGTGCACCTATTTTAGGATCCATAAACGAGCAGCGAAGAAATGTTGATTGATGATGAGTCTGATTATATAGTTCTGGGCTGTTACTGCCTGGTTGATTGGGGATTTTGAACCGACCCATGAGTGAATGCCTACAGTATCAACCAACGAGTTTTTCAAGGGATGACAGGACGGACAGAGGGTATTGAACACTGCTTCTTTGGTGCGTTTGAGATTTTAGGGAAAACATGAATCCACTGGTGAGAATAATTGTCCCATTCAATCCACTGGTGATGAAAGCTGTTCATGAAAGCTCGCTGAAGTGCTAGCTTCAAGTCCCGAAGTTGCTTCAGCAAGGTATTTGGGGGCTGAAATCTCCAATCATAAAGTTTTATAAATTTGACGGGTATGAGCATGGGCTCATCCCCCCTGGTTTGACCCTCGCTCGTCCGGGGCTGGAGTCACGTATCTTGAGATATCATGGTCAGTAGCAGTAGCACTGCATTCATGATCATGATGAGACATCATTATCTCATCATTTTCACCCTGCCGCTCCATCCCCTCCTCTTCCCGGTTGTACCCGCCCTTCGAGCTTTCGCTCCTTACCCCTTGGCCTCAAGTCTTGTATCACTTTCCCGTAAACATCGTAAACTAACACCTCGATCCGGCGAATGGCCCATGTTTAGGGAGAAGTACACTCTTCTGGACCCCACTTGCCAGGGCCTATGTTAGTTGAGGAAATAAATGGAATAAATTTATTTTGTGTTGGGAAGACAAAGTAAAAACAAGCATATTGTATAGATTGTTTTTTTTTGAGGGAAATCTGCTCAATATATTGTTATGTATTCGATTAAGTTTATTGACCTCACTGACCTCACTGCGACCTCACTGGAATAAAGGTTAGTAAAGGGAAACTATCCCAAAATAGCATAAAATAGCACAAAATAGCCATAAATAGCAGGCCTGAATGATTCGAACTTATCCAGATGTATGTGTTTAGGAAGATCTTGGTCCCAAGCCCCAGGAAAAGAAAGCCTACTTCGAAATCAGTTCCCGGGCTCAGGTGGTTGTTTTCGGAAGCCGGGAACTGCTCACCCTTTGGCAGTGGTGTTGACATTCATTGGGAAATTTCGAGGAAAAATCATTGGTATAATATGGTATACCCTCTGGTAAACTAACATAGCTATTGAAAATTGCCATTTATAGTGGATTTTCCCATTGAAAATGGTGATTTTCCATAGCTATGTTAAATTACCAGAGGGTAACCATCAAATGTTTGATGGTATCCAATGATTGGTGGATTTCAAATGATATTCCTATTATCGACGGCAAAAAAAACATGATTGATGGTACAATCAATAATAGAAATATCAACCACTAATGGTGAGCATCGGGTCTGATCCGACGGGTTTATGAGGCTCGACAAAGCAGAGCTGGGGTGGCGGATCAAAAAAATCTACGTTACTCATTTTCAGAAAATGACATTTAGATAAATTTAGATATTAGATTTCCATAGATTTCCTGGATCAAAAAAATGGACTTTGAGTCCCTACTTTCTGAATAGCCGCTATCAATCGTGGCTGAGAATCTCTACATCTTTTTGAAGGATGGTATAGATGGCCCTAATCGAAATAGATGGTTTACCTGAGTTTACCGAACTTAAAAATGGGTGGATCTTTCCATGGCAAACTGTTAAATAACCAGAGGGTAATCATTTATCAAGCTAAGGGTATCCTCCCTTTGAGGCACCACCTGAAAGAATTTTTCGGCCTTTCTTGGCGTACCCCATGGCTCCAGGATTCGCAACCCGTAGACTGGGCAGTTTGAGAACTGCTGCAAGAAATCCTGGTGTATGCAGCAAAGTCATACGTCGGTCTTACCTAGATTTGGATAGATTTCATTGAATCCATTTTACTGAGTCCGTACTCTTTACCTTCCAAATACTAATCCCCTCTGGCAATCAGTTGGCTGGAAAATCCAGCAATAGTTCGATGATTTTCCCAGCTTTAAACCCCCAAATCATCCATTTATAGATGGATTTTTCATGATTTTCCATTATAAACCATCCAGCTATTGGGTACCCTCCATCTACAGTGGATGTCCCACATTTTCCCTATGATTTTCCCAGCAGATTTTCCCAGCAGAAAACCGCACCTCTCAGGCAACGAGACCATGAAGTTCGTCTTCCCGGAACCAGGTCCGTTGGAAGGCGTTAAGAGTCGCAGCAAGGCGCGGCGCCAACCATGGAGATTTTACCACATTTATATGGACTAAGCACCCAAACATCCAACAATTGTTATTTCTTCAGTTTTTTGGACATGGGTTTGTCTGAAAATAGTTAGGTACATCAAGTCGATTCTTTGTTGGTTATATTCCCTTTATATATTCCCCTAACCCTATTATATTCCATTATAATGTCAACCCTGGATTAAAAAAACCCTAGGCTGCCTAGGCTGTTTAATTGGGAGGGTACCATTTAAGTATCAGATTATGACTATTGGATACCCCCCTAATGGCTTATTAATCTGGGGTTGACATTATTTTCCAAAATTTGATTGCTTTTGGGTCTACTCTTGGATGTCCATCCCAGTTGGCAGATATCCCTGGGGCACCAGCTTGAAGTACGGTGTCAACTTGACACCACAACCGTTTAAGAACAATATCAAATAGCCATAAGAAACAAATTGCCATCAATAAATTGGTAGATCTGATAACCACTGAAAATCATGGACTATATGGATAAGAATTGAAGAAATACCGGTGATATTGAGCACATCATTCAAAAGCGCTTGTCCACCATGGCAGGTCATCCTGCGCATGAATAACGTGAGCTTCACCTACCCCACGAAGGACACGGGGCGTCCACAAAACCAAAACCGGGCAGTCAGCGGCAGAGACACCAGCTGTATGTGACGTTCGGAAAGACATCACAAACTATATATAGTAAATGAAATACATAATATATTGATATATACATATCTTTGTCGAAACAATCCTCGTTACATAAGATGACCATATTTATATGTGGGATTTTCCTGCGGCCCATGCCATGTAGTACATGTAGCTGATGTTTCCATCAATTTTCCCCAAGTTCATCTCAATCTTCCCAGTTAACAGGTAATTCGAATATGGTAAACCCTAAACCCTAAACCATCCCCAAAATCATCATTTTTTATGGGTTGTATAAACCATCCCCAGATGGTGTGTTTATTTCTAGGTTTCCCACGTTAAATTAATCATCACCATATATCACCATCAATCACCATTGAGTCCCTATTAAAGACATTTAAACACCATTACTCACCATTAAACACCATTAAGTATCCCATGAAATAATGAATTAACCATCCTGAAGTCGCCATTTTGGATGGTGAAACCCAGCATTTCGCAGCAGGACAAGCCCACCATCATGGACGTCAGCTTGACGGTCTCGCAGGTCTCTCGCGTGGCGGTGATCGGCGCCAACGGTGCCGGCAAGTCGACGGCCATCAAGGCGGCTGGGCCGGGGGGGATAGCTATAGGGTGATAGCTACAATGGTAATCTGGTTGGTGGTTTCGAACATTTTTATTTGCCATAATATATGGGATACTGTAATTTTTCCCATTGACTAATATTTTTCAGAAGGGTTGAAACCACCAACCAGAATAGTTCATTGTTTTGGTTTCATTATTACATGATACTTACACATGATAGTTACATGATATGGTAGTTCATATTTCATGTACCATCATGTTATTTCCGGTTAATGGTTGTGAAAACTATCTATAGTGATAACTATATGGTTGTCACACTATAGTTCTAGTTTTTTTGGTGATATCTATTTGTGATCTCGTCCGCTGATGGATCTACTTGGGGGTGAACAACTCCAGTGAAATATGGCATATCCCCACTGGATTATATGGGATTATAGGGCTTCTATGTGGATAAACCACGGATCCCAAGTGGGATGCACATCCAAGGGGGATTACCTGGCTGGTTACCTGGCCTCGAAATGCTTCGTCCAGGTGTTGGTGGGTGAACAGCTGCCCACTGAGGGCACCATCTGGAAGGTGGGGATGCTGATATGGCTGTGTCCAGAAATGTTGTATACCGGTATGCCCCAAAATTGTTATTTCGATGGGATCCTAATATGGGGTCATGCATTTGGGTTTGCTTTCAATGAACTTTTATTTTTACGGTAAGAGTCATTCGAGTAGGGATCCCTACTAATGTCAAGTGAGGATTAATAATCCCCCGCCAATTAATCAACCACCACTGCCCAAAAAGAAATGGTAATTTAAAAACAGGTGGTCCCCCCTGATTAATAAATCGGTTGGCCTACCCCCGATCAATCAACCACCAGTGCTGAAATTAATGTTTTTATCCAACAATTTTTATTTCCAATTCCTTTTATTCCATTTTTTTTACTTTTTTCATCATCAGTGTTATACTTAAGGTTTAAGTTGATCATTGAAAATTTCAAAAAACAACTATTCCCCAAATGATCGATTTCTAATTAAAATCTTTATGAAAATCATCAGTTTGGATAGCTCCCAAAGGGTACCCCCCATGAGCCCATGTCCCCCATTAATAATAACCACGGTTTGCCCCTGATTAATCAACCCCCCTTTCTGATCCATGAGATTTAAACAAATCCAATGGAATTCTATTAAGATCTAATTGACGTAAGCCATATCCAAAGTTTTATGCTTCAGCATTTTATGGTTCAGGGTGCGTTTATTTAGGGGTGGTCAAGAAAACTAGCCAGAAGGTACCTACCTACCTACCTACCTACCTGGTGGGGGGGGTTATTAATCCGGTGTTGGCATTACTGACTACAGGCATGGGACACAAATCTAAAAGGGCGGTTCTGTACCAATCAACATGTGGATGTGATAAATTTATATAAACATAACCAGCAGAAATAGGGACACAGCGAATATCAGCCAATCAATGGCCCGCCCAAGATCATTTAGGCATCTAAAATGGAGGTGCTGTGCAGCATGCGGCCATAGTTCTTTGGTGTATATTCCCAACATAGGCTTCAAACATAGACCTCATATGTGTCAGGAACATTCAGGAACCAAAAAAATGTTACCTGAATGGTCCAATTTAGGAACTTGGATAACTTGGTATCTGATGCTTGCTTTCACATATTTGGTTCCCACTTACAACTTACAACTGGCAACTGGACCATTCCCCCAACAGCCAGGCCCAAGGACTGCGCTTAGCCTATGTGGCTCAGCACGCCTTCCATCACTTGGAGAAGCACATGCAGGATGTCAGCCTGGATTTTCACTTCTTACATTGGATGGTCCCTAAAATTTACCATATGCTCCATGTATGGAATATGTACCAGCATTTGCCCAAAAAATCACCCAGTTATGTAGGTAAAATGGTCTAACGACTTGGACGGTTTGGGACTACCGGCATGACTTAGGAAACCTCCATTTGAGGGGTTAGCCCTCAATTTTTTGGGAAATCCTGGATAAGACGTGATTAGTTGATTGGTATTACGTGGACAGTATCTGTTTTTCCATATTTATTCAGGATATCGAGGTGGTGTTCATTTAAGACACACGAGTGATACCTATTAGCCCACCAGATTTTCGTGGGATACAGGAAGGAAAAGGGCCTTTTTCATTTCTGTAAGTTAATTCATGTTGCCTCATCTGGATACATCCCCAACAAATCCAACAGGTAGCCTACTCGTACTAGCAGAAACCTATCTACCTAAATCCCCACGTTGGTGACATCACTGTTTCCGTTGGTAAGATCCCGAAAAAGTGCTGCCAAGAAGCCAGCCATGTTTCATGGCTCAAATGTGACATAGATTCTGCCACTTCTCCAAACCGACATCTAGCAGCAACAATGGCACCAATTGTTCATTGTATCACGCCTTGTTTCCTCCAATAACACAATAAAGTTTCATTCTCATTAATCATTAAATCACCATTATATCCACAGTATATTTCATGAGATTCCTTTCATATGCCCATTACATCCCATGTGTTACCCAAGATACGGCTGAGTTGTCATCCCAGGAGACGCCCACAGCCTACATCATGTGGCGCTTCGCGGGCAACGACGACCGCGAGTCACTGGAGTTCAAGACCGATGAGCTCTCCGTGGATGAGGAGCACGCCAATAGAGAAATGGAGCTTAACAGTTTTAAATGGTTTTATAGTCATATAGTTCACCTTCGTTATAGGAGTTGCATGTCCATTTATAGCTATCACAGTCAGAGACCTTAGTCGTAGCCATTTGTTGTTTATAGATTTATAATTAACTAATTACTTGCATTAAAAGGTCTGTTGGAAGTAATGATTTGGAGCATCCATGGTGATCTTTTTTGATATCAGCACCACGGACGAGATGGGTCAGGTCTGGTATCAAAAAGATTTCTCAGCAGTGGCTCGTGTGTTTCCCAGAAAATATCATGGAAAGTATCATGCAGGAAGCCCCGTATGTGAAAGCTTAAACATGGCACAACTATTGTTTTCCTGCAATGGTTCCCTGTAATAGACCCAATAGATCCAAGGAGCATGTTGCTTGAAGATGAAAGTTCATGATTTTTTGTTGCCTCGATGTCTAAGAAAAGAAAAGGTAAAAATTACCTCTGGAAGAGAAAACCCGTAGATCACCGCAACCTTAGTAAGAAAGGATTCTCCTCCATACGCATAGATTCTGACATCTCACCGGTGGATCATTTTGCTGGGGAATCCCAGAAATCCCAGATGGCAAATCATAGATGGCAACACACATAAACTAAAGCATCTATGTTCTCGTTTGATTACCCATGATTTATGTATTGTAAAATCACAATCTGGCTGAACATTGATGAAAATACGACTTTCAGTAAAATCACCCTTTGTTCTTTGTAAAATCACAATTCTTCTCGATACAATCACCACGTGTTTTCTCGGAAAATCAGGTTATGGTGAAATCACACTTTTTGCTGGTAAAATCACCATTTTGGCTGGTAAAATCACCATGTTTCATCATTTTTGCTGGTGAACATCCTCGCTTTCCGGTGAAGGTCTCCGCTTTTTGTAGGAAAAGGCGCGGTCTGCCAAGTGGTGCATCGACAGCGTGACGGGCAACGTGCGCCGCTGCACCGATCCCAAGGAGGACGCCAAGAAGGTGCCGGTATGGGGGTGCCCCCAATAGCTGAATGATTTAATTAGGGGTGACACCATCTGGTTGGTGGTTTGGAACATGAATTTTATTTTCCGCAATAGTTGGGATGATGATCCAATCTGACTTTCATATTTTTCAGGGGGGTTGAAACCATCCATTCGAGGGAATAACCATCCATTAGAGGGATATTTGGGGATATGGGGGTTTCCATAAATGGGGACTCAATAGCTGGATGGTTTATAAGGATTTATAAGGGAAAATCCATAAATGTATGATTTGGGGGTACCAGCATTTATGGAAACCTCCATATGGGTATGGGCCAAAAGCTATTCTTACCAATATTTGAGGAAATAACCATCCATTAATCAGCTATTTTAAGGTACCTAGGTGCCAGGGTTTTGGCTCACAGCCATATCTCCTAATAGTGTACAATTGGAATATCATGGGAATATAACGAATATAGAATATTCATTTCTTGCGGAATATTCTATTGGTAAGTAACAATGGGAATATAGTGGGATGTAGTGCCAAGTTCGTATTAATAACCCCCTTAGAAGGTAAGAGCCCCCCCAATTAAAATCTAGGGCGTGTCATGCATGAAAAACAACCAACCTGCCTGCCAAGGGGATAAGTATTAAGTAAGGATTTCAATTGAAATCAATTTATTTTCAATTGATGTTCCTTTTAAATCTAAAGGATAAGTAAGGATTTCAATTGCAATTGATTTTCCTTGTAAATCTAGATGATAAGTAAGGATTTCAATTGACATCAATTTACTGTCAATTGATTTTGCTTTTAAATCTATAAAATCTATAGGACAAGTATATAAGTATATATTTCAATTGAATTGGGCTGAGGGTGTTTTTTAATTGGGGGTGCACGTGCACATTATTTGCGGGTGGCAATCCACCTAAAGGGGTACCCTTTCCCCGAACTAAGCAAAGGCTTTAATTTACACGCTCATCTCTAAATGAGCTCTTTCTGGGAGATTAATGGAGATACAATGGGATATGTAACCAATAACAAATACCGTCAACTGTAGCTATCCAGTAGTTGGGAGCGGTTCGGAGCGCCATCCATATTCGCAATGGGGAGCCAAGGAGGTACGAATTCAGTGTTCCAAGCACATGATACCGTCGTTATTTCACTATCCCTAAAATGGGTGAACAAATTGGATTTCATATGATTTCATGAATTTTGAAGCATATCCATTTAACGATTGACGCTTAGATGTTGGTAGAATTGGTGATTTGTGGTTAGTGTGTGAGTGGGTTTCAACCCAAAAATATCGGACGAATACATATAATTAAATATTATATTATTTTGTTTAATATTTTTATATTATATTAAATTATATTAAATTATATTTTATTATATTATATTAAATTAGATATTGTATTATATTATATTAAATTATATTATACTATTTTATGTTGTGTTATATTAGATTATATTTTATGATATTATATTATATTATATTGTATTGTGTTATATTATATTATATTATATTTTATTATATTATATTATTTTATATTATATTATATTATAGTTTATTATATTATATTATATTGTGTTATATTATATTATATTATAATTATATCATATTATATTATATTATACTATATTATATTATATTATATTATTTTAAATATTATATTATATGATATTATTTTAGATGATTTTAAGTATTATTTTAAGTATTATATTTTATTATATTATATCATATCATATTATATTATATATTACATTGTATATTAATATATATTGGAATAATTTGGAAGATACTTCAGTTACGATCACCACACAACACGCACAAAAAGGGGCTTCAAGGTGAGAGAGTGGGATTTCACCAACCATGTGCTGGGAATATGACCCATCAGTCATGAGTCTATGACTGTAGCAAGACTGGGGGTATCACACTGTCATCACCAAACTGTGCTTTGTTGTATATAATGGGGCTATGTCCAAGATGTTGGGAGTTATAGAGGAACCTGACCACATGTAACTACCAAATATAGGTTTTAACCACTAAAGATATCAGCTTCAAGTAGATGGGAATTCTTGGATGGCTGACGACCACATTTTGCGGTCTCCGGACCCATGGGGGACCCATGGGGACCCCCAAACTATGTATGGTTTAGAATGGAAAATCATGGAAAATCCTATGGCAATCGATTATTTAAAAAATTTTGGGTACCCTCATGACTTAGGAAACCTCCATGAACATATCCTACTTGTACCAATAAAACTTCACCTTTCCTACGAAAATCAACGGATCAACGCCAAGGCCAAGCAGGACGAGGCCGGCGCGGTGGTTCCCGATGCCATCGTGAACCGACGTCAGAAGAAGAAGGAGAAGACCTTCGAATACGAGGCCGGCGCGCTGCGGCGCTGCGGCGGGAAAGCGGAGCTTTGATCAAAAATGGTCATGTCAACGGCGTTCAACCAATAAAAAACAGGATTCAACCAATGAAAATGAGGATTTAAAAATATATATATATAAAGATATTTATATATATAGCAGAAATATGTAGAAATGGTGGTGCCCCAGTTTGTTAGGAAAACTTGGTAAAGGAAAACTTGGTAGCCACATAAGTAGGCCAACTTGGGTTTATGTAGAATAGATAATTGAGATTCGTGAAGTATAGGTGAAAAAAACGGTTGATGAGCCAACAAGCATAGCTGGGGCTCCAGCTTGTGTGGAGGGACTTGGCTGGAGCAAGGCCCCAGGGCTAATACATGCCCATTTCAGTAAGGAATATCCGAAAATAAAGCTGGCTGGATTCTAGGGATACCCTAGTTTTTCCTAGTTTGAGAGAGACCCATCTTGAGTTTTGAGAATTTCAGCAACTCAAAACAGAGCAGGCTTAATATCAACGATGACGATATTTTCCAGCAATTAAGGCTTGATGATCAGAGGGTGTGGGTCACCAAGCAGAAGGTTCCAAGGGTGGTCAAAGCACCAACCAATGCTAGAGGGGCAAGGCATAATACTGATTTCGGCCGACATTGGGTTTCAAAGAATGACTGAAAAGGACGCTCAACATGTTGGCTTCTTATTTTTCGATGCATCTTTGTGCGATCGGCTGAGATCGGATATCACTGAGTGAATTGGCAAGTTGCTGCTAGATTCCAGCAAAGCAATTCCGATCATTAAAGCCACATGGCATCTACAAGAAGGTTCAAGATGGAACCCAGGTATGTCCACTACTGTAATGCGAGTTCAAGGCCATCCAGATGTTAGGATGTTGTTTGGTGGTTCATGCTTAATTTCATCTATGTGCGTTTGGTGTGATCAACATCATCAATACAAGGCGGTGGCCCCCCCACTTATTACAACCTTGTCTATTGCGCTCTTAACTATGATAGAGATATCCCCCATAAACCCTGTTTGGCCTAGTTATGTGCTGGCACTCCCATCCCTCATCCCTTCACCAAGTTTGCAAAATGATACACTGATTATGCTTCAATACCTCATAACATCGAACCATCCAGACCTTCTACAATGGTTCAACCAGTAGATGGGCGACCCCATTCCATCCTAAATCCCCCCGTGGAAGCCACAAACACGGGCCCTCAGTGATGCCATCGTGCCTCCTTGGACCGTCAGGTGAAGTGGCAGTTCAAGAGCATGGACCAAAACACCTGGGTGGAGAAGGAGCTCAGCTGGGGCCCAGACTCTGCTTGGTGGTTTCAATATATGGGAGGATGAGGATGATATTAACGAGATACTACGGATGGTTGAACCAGTTGAACCACTAGTGGCCACTAGTGGATCCAGAATTTCAAGAACTATTGGATCTTGGTTCCAACTAGACGATTACTGGAAAACGCGATTGAATCCACTGGATATTGAACCAAAATATGATGGAGGGTTCAAAACATCACATAGTGTTTTCCAATAGTGATATATATATATACATACATCATATATATATATATCACTACAGTATTTACTTGGTAGGTCATTGCATTCTGTATGAAAAAACACAAAATGGGAGGATGATCTTTTCAGCGTGGTTCAGCCACCAGCCATGAAAAAATCTGTGTGTTGTTCTTAAGAATAGGTTGTATATAATCCAAATTGTTATGTAACTGGTATATATATATATATATATGAATTGTCAATGGGTTATAAACTGTTACATTATGGTAGAATGTTTGATACATATATAAATATAACATAATACAACAGTTTATTGACCCTGCCCTGCTTTCCGCACCCTATTTTCAGACACACCCATGGGACTAAATTTGCCAAGAAATTCATGGCAGTTTCAGAGAGCATGGCACAACAGGTACCAGCCCGCCTTGTACTTGGCTGACCGTCTTGAGCGAGACAGCGCCTTAGGACACCTTGGTGAAGATGGGTTACCTCAAGTTGGTTCAGCGAGAAGACGAGCGTCAGGCTGATGGTGATGGATGGCTGTTTGGAATGTGAATGGGATTATAATGGGGATATAATGACCAAACAAATAAGCACCAATATGTGATGTGGTTGATGGTTTTGGATCTACCATCTGTTCAGTTTGCTTTGGAAAAAAAACGCAATATTTGAGGTAGTTCATCGAACTAAATGGGGAATTGTTCGGCTATGACAAATTACCAGGGTATGTCATATGAATTGCGTACATCTTTCAGGCCTCACCATCCAAGATATGTTTTAGGTGAGTGCAATATTCTGATTCAGCTAGTGGCCGTTTTAACATTAACTGATGTTAGATATATGTTAAATGCATTCACCTACACTACATTTGTATACATTTGTAACATGTTGGTATATAACTGTTTGAATATCACCTGAATGGCTGGTTTAGTACTCGGCCAACTGACCTATGAGTTCTTCTGTTCTCATGCGTTCATTGATGTCATTTACACAATGTTTTCTAATTCATAGTTATACTATGTTATATTACTGATTGTTTTATTTCTGAATGATGTTCATGATTTACATATTACATCATGTTACATCACATTACATCATATTACATCACATTAGATCATATTACATCATATTACATCATATTACATCATGTTACATCATATTACATCATAGTACATCATATTACATCATATTACATCATATTACATCATATTACATGATATTACATCATATTGCATCATATTATATATTACCATATATTTCCATATATTACCAAGGTCTCCTGTATTTTTTTTGTCTTAACCATTTCGGTTGTTCCCATGTCAGGCCGCCATGGCCGGCCTGATGACCAAACAGCTGACCCAGCCTGGAGTCGACACTTGGCGATTGGAAGCCAAGAAAATTTAGGGGTGTCCATAAATGGGATAACCATCCATTAGAGGGATATTTGGGGAAATGGGGGTGTCCATGAATGGGATACCCCAATTTATGGTTGGTGTATGTCATGGACAATCCATCTATAAATGGATGATAACTAGGGGTACCCCCAATGACTTAGGAAACCTCCATTGGGGGAAAGATGTTGCTTGGTGTTTTTGGGGGTACCCTCTGGTAAACATACAAAAAGCATTAAAAAAAACCGATGGAAAATCACCATTTTATAGCTGGGTAAATCAACTATTTCTATGGTCATGTTCAATAGCAAACTGTTAAATTACCAGAGGGTAACTTATCCCAACTGGGTCGAACATTTCAGGATAGTGAATAATTATGACTAATATCCATAAAAATGGGGAAAATTGATGTGTTTAATCGATAAACAAGAATGGTTCAACCAGGAAAATGATGAGGGTTCATCATGTTTACCTGTATCCACCTACAAGTTGCAAGCCATAGGCTTTAACCAACAAACACTGGAGTTTGACTGAGGAAAAACAGTGTGTAACTGGAAGAGAGCTGTCTTCAAGGATGCAAACGTGGGTTTTGAAGCCAAGAATCCAACAACGATATGCTGTTGATACCAACCAAGAACGCAGTAGCCTTCAACAATCCTGAGCTCGTGGAGCTTTCCAGATTTACGGGGAGACCGGGAGACCAAATGAAAAATTTGAGTCGAGCATCCCGTGGTTAAGAACTGTAGAGTACTGGCCTTGTCCAACCTGCCAGTACAAATGGCTGATCAGGATGGAGCTGTTAGTCGGGATGATACTTCACAGGGTTGTTCCACTTCGGGTCATCGTATGGTGTTTTTTGCGGTGCCTCCTTCGCGCAAGGAGTCTTCCATGAGTTTACAAAACCTATGTTTTGTTGGATTACGAGCAACTGAACTAATCAAATTCATTGTTTCCTGTTTCATCACCATTTTATCGCCAATTATCAACCATACCAATTCATAGACTGACCCACAACAACTCAAAAAAGTAATAAAATAGTCCACAAGGAAAGGCCACTATCGCCTGCAAAAAGAACCGAGCCCACAATAAGTGTTCATACTAGCTCACCCTTTTTCAGAACCTCATGAATATCAAACTCATCAAAACTCGTCAAAACTGTCGTCCTCAAAACGGTTCCATGTCCGTCAGGAAAAGCACCTGGCGGACTTCGGCGTGGATGCCGAGAGCGCCTCACACACGCAGATCAACCAGCTGTCTGGTGGGATGAAGGCTCGGAGGTGATGGTGATGGATTTTTGAGGCCGAAAAATGCTATGGCATCTATGGTTTGGAATTTTTTGGAATGATGTGATGGGTTTGGAATGATTTTTTGGCCGCAAATACATTGTTTGATGTGGTTTAATCATGTTGAATCATGTTCAAGCAAGAACAATGGGAGGTTTTACCCAACAGAAATTACGGTTTAACCAGCAAAACATGTGGTTAACAAGTTAAGCAGACCATACGATGGGTTCGAGTAGCAACCATGAGGACGAAGTTATGCAGGTGTTGATGGATCGAAAGCTATAGTTTCTTGTGATTTAGGGGGATGACAACACCTAATTTGGTGTGAAAACCAGGGTACCCGCAGAGGTCCAGCTGCCCTAAACGATTGCTTCTTGCACTTGACCCCGGTAATGTCATGATCTGCCGTCGAAACAGACCCCGCACTGGCGTAGTTTTCTGCGATCATAATTAGTTGAAATGAGACTCTGATATTGGCTACATACCCACAATGTGTTAGTTGTATTCCAATATTAGTATTAGCCAATATTGTTAGTCACAGTCACCGCCTTCGGTGCTGATACACCATTTGTGTTTGCTGGATCGTTGTCAGTTGTTGGGTAAGTGTTCATTTTTTAGGAAGCTGCCAAACCACCCAGTGATTTGTTCACTGGTTCACTGGGATTTATTTAAGTGTGTACCTACTAGAGAGTCTGTTACCATGGGTAGTTGGAATCCCTGTTAAATCTTCGATAAGGATAAGTTGTGGAAGGATTTGACACTATGTCAATCTATATCATACGTTTCTTGCAGATATTTAGAATCATTCATTGGTCCCTGAGTGGGGTGTTTCCACGCGTTGCTGGGAGAAATTCTGGGGACTTAGGATCATCAAGTATTTGTTTTTGATGCCCCACAGCTCGGCATCGGGGGTAAGCCAACAAACATCACGGGCTGGGGGCACAGATGGTTGTACCGATCACTATATCTCCATTAATATCCCTGATATATCCATACACGGTGGTGTCCGCCCACTCAAAAATTGGTGCATAATTCCCATTCACGTCCATTGATTATAGATATATCTACCATAATTCCACCATAAATCATAAATCTTAGTTTAAAGTTATAACCAAATCTAACTCTATATATTAATTATCACATACTATACATACTATCATCATAGGCCCCATCTTGATACATCTTGATACTAATATATAAACATAAACCATAAACTTAGTGAACGACCTGGGGCATGGAAGGTGAAGGTGGTCCTGGCCGCCGCGATGTGGCAGAATCCGCACGTTGCTGGGCCGAGTTTTCAAATCGAAGTCAGCCAATTTAACAATAGCCATAGTAGGGAAACTGTTTTCAACCAACTAGTAAATAGTGATCAGTTACTAGTGATAGTGTTTGTTTAATGAAAATTAAGATGGTATCTCAACTAACTATATAGTAATAGTGGCTTTTTTAAACCAAATTAAGATGGTAGCTTAACCAACAGGGGTCCATAATGGGGAGCTACAAGAGAAATGGAAGATTTATCACAAGAATTAGCTGCCCAGTTGACCACTGGTGGTTTGGTCTATGGGGTCACCCACTGGTTGTCCAAGGTAGGTTATTGGGGAATCCCCTGTTCTTGATGGGCAAACTATAGCTTACCGGAGCGGATATGCACTGCACTTTTATTTTGACCATGAGATTTACTGAGAATTCGCCAACCAGTTGGCTTTGGAATCCCGTTCATGCTGGTGTGATATTCTTTGAACCCCCTTCATTTCTTCAAGTTTTGTCATACCTGACCCACGTAGCTTCACCATGGCACTTCCCCATGTTTTGCACAACCTATCCCATGTTTGTCTGTTAACTCATCAGAAATCCTGCCTATCCCATGTTTCACCAGCCACCAGGCCATACCCGCGCCGTAGGTGCTGATTCTGGATGAGCCAACGAACTACTTGGACCGCGAAGGTTTGGGAGCGTTGATCCTGGCCATCAAGGACTACAAGGGCGGTGTGCTGATCATCTCCCACAACAAGGACTGCCTTGGCTTGGACCGAATGAAAAAAGGTGCTATGAAGTAATTCTATATAGTGTGTGGTGATACACATGTATAATATAATATAATATAATATAATAATATATAATATAATATAATATAATATAATATAATATGATATGATATAATATAATATAATATATTATAATATAATATAATATAATATAATATATTATAATATAATATCATATCATATAATAATATATATATATTAACTAATTATATATATAATATAATATAATATAATATATTATATTATATTATATATATATTATAATTATATATATATATTATATTATATTATATATTATATATTATATTATATATTATATTATATATTATATTATATATTATATTATATATTATATAATATATTATATTATATATTATATTATATAAAATTGTTTATACTATATATATATATGTATTTATTATATTTTACTGCGCTATATCAAAGTGTTGTGGTTTGTCATTTTCTCTGCAAAAACATGCCAGTTTTGAAGCAGGCCAAAGCTCAGGGCACACCCAAGAGTTCAAATGGTTTTCCAAAGCCATTTGAGCCTGGAATGGGTCAAATTCTGCTACCTTTTGATTTGTTCACATCTCTTTGATCTGGATCCATATAATGGTTGACGTGTTTGGCCGTCCACCTTCAGATTTTGAAATATTATTGGGTATTGATCTACACCAAATATACAATTGAAAAAAGAGAAAAGCTTGGTGGATTGGTTATGAAATAGTGACTGATACTACCAAATTTATGGGGGATTCTTATAACCCAGAGTGGGGAAACCTATCAACCAAGTAGCAAAAACTGAGGATTTTCGGGGGTTTTTGGACTTTTCTGTGCCTTGTGGTGAGGTGGCCAGCTGGGAAAGCCCCTATAGATGGAGCTTTATAGCTGGCAAAATAATCTGTAAATGTGATTTTTTCCATAGCAAGCTGTTTGATTCCTCTGGTAAACTAACATAGCTATTGAACATGGTGATTTATAGTGGATTTACCCATTAAAAATGGTGATTTTCCATACTTATGTTAGTTTACCAGAGGGTACCAGAGGTGCCAGAGCATATCCTAGTTGAGAAAATCTAGTGTGTAATGACCCTTTTGGGGTATCCCCCAATTTCGGAACAGCCCGTATCTCATTACATGTCCTACTCTACAGATACACTTCAGTGTAATGTCACAGCAACACTCAGTCGACTGAGCCCAACTTGCCAGACATGATGGCACCAGGTGGTGTTCCCCGCTTATGTGCGTTGGTCTTGAAACCCAGTTAACTATACTAGTTCGCTATATGATGTCGCTGACATGTTTCTAGGCTGCTTACTACATCATACAATATCATAATACATCACATGTTTCTTGCAGAGTATCCAGGGTTTCTCCAACAGTTCGACTCTGAGAATCCCCAACTAAAATGGTGGAAACAAATATATATATATATACAATACAATATCATAAATATAGTAAGTAATATATAATATACAAAGTATATAATATAATATATATAAGATATAATATATAATATATAAGATATAATATATAATATATGATATATAATAATATAATATGTATGTAATATTATATATATAGTACAATATAATAATAATTCTTAATAATAGTATATATATAATATTATATACAATATATACTATAATATATATATATATGTAGTATAATGTGTATATATATGTAATATAATGTGTATATATATATATATACAGTATTTAATATGTAAAATATATAATAATAATATGTATATATTATATATAGGAGGTGTGTGTCATCTTCCAAGCCGCATTTTGGTGAAGATTTTTGGCGAAATCTCCCAGGAGTTCTGCGACAACGTGGCCACCGAGAAGTGGATCATGAAGGGCGGCATGTTGCGCATCGAAGGTGAATCGGTGGACACCTCCAAGGCTTGGACAAATCCAACGTGGCCATGGTGTCTATCTGCCATAAATATGGAGGATGGTCCTATTAAAAAGGGATTATCCAGCTATTTTGGAGGAAAATCCATAAAATATGGAAAATATGGGACAATCCTTTATTTTTTGGGGGGAAATAAACCAGCTTTGATGACACCGGAGGTGTGAAACACCAACGAAGATAGATGAAATCAATGGGGATTTCATTGGGATAAGGAGCGAATGAATGGGATTGATCTTCAAAATCCACCATGAAACCCAGGATTGGTGCGATTTGCCATCAGAAAATGGGATATGGGATATGAGTGGGGATAGCATGGCCAGCTTTATCCAGCATTTTTTTGGGGGGTTGGAAAAATATATATGGAACACCCGCCATATTTGTAGCATTTTGTAGATGAAAACTTCCATGAAAGTAAATTCAGAAAACGGATATGGAAAATCCACCATTAAATTAGATAGTTTCGATACGGGAAACCTATGCGGGAGTGGGGGAATGGCGTTAGCCAACAACTTGTTGGATTCAGATTTAACTAAGCTCTGCTTAAAGGAATTTACGTTACCCTGGGGCAAACTAAGATAGATGTGGAAAATCAATGGTGTCCCTAGGAAAATCATCTACACATAGTGGGTGCTCCACATCTATAGCCAAGAAGAATCAGCAGGAACTACGTGTATTCCAGCAGCTGATCAAGCAAGAAAATGTCGGTGTCAAGATTTTTCAATATATATATAATATATATATATATTATATAATATATATATAATATATATATTATATAATTATAATATATATATATATATAACATAATTAACCAGGATAACCCATGAACCATCAGATTTTAATCATCAACACATGGGAGGTGAACTGGCAAAAGGGATGACATGATGAGATGTCATCCATAAAGCACTGTGGATTGGTGATTGCGGGTTTCAAATGGTGGAAGGATGCCCAAACGATTCTACTCTTGCTCCTGGCTTTAAAGTCAGTGCCGTTGGTTCATGTTGGTGCCAGAATTTCATAAATGAGCCGTGATCAAAGCATGGATTTTACATTGTGTATCCATAGTAGGGAATGGTCATCTACCCCTTAGGGATTTATTTACCAATTTTATATACCCTCTGGTTATTTAACATAGCCATGGAAAATGGCCCATAGAAATAGATGGTTTACCTATTAAAACCTCCATTTATTTTAGGGATTTTCCATGGCTATGTTAGTCATAACCAGAGGGTAAGTAATTTCATTGTGTGATTGATGATCATACCATTGATACCATGTTCTAAAACCATGAGGAGTTGTCTGAACAAAAAAAAGGTACCCCTGCAACTGATAGTTGATCAATGAATCTAACGCATAAGTTTATGGTAATTGCGGTGTTCTACCCATTTTTGAGCAAACCCAAATACGGTATTGTTGGTGAATCTTGGCTGTATATCCCATGAAACAAATTGTACCATTCTGTATTCAGGGTTGGTCCCATAACCCCATGACATGATATTGAAACTTCAGTGGTTCCTCGACCAGGATAACTGCAGGATAACTGCGAATATTTTTAGGCCCAGAGGAGAAAATGTTCACATCTCAGTTCTGACAATTTTTAACTAGATAGTGGGAGTTATATAAATAGCCATTATATAAATAGCCATTGTTACACCCATTAAATACCAGTTTAATAGCCATTGAAATAGCCATTGTTACACCCATTAAATGCCAGTTGAATAGCCATTTAAATAGCCATTGTTATACCCATTAAATACCAGTTAAATAGCCATTTAAATAGCCATTGTTATACCCATTAAATACCAGTTAAATAGCCATTTAAATAGTAGTTCTTTACCAAAAAACCATCGCCGTTCACCGGGTGAAAAGCGCCGTCAGGACGATGCTGGCGCCTCTGCCGGACCTGATGAGGTCTTCGATGGTGCGGGGAACAAGATCGAGGTCAAGAAGAGCGTGACTTGGGTATGGATCAATACCTATTGATACCATTTTTAGGGGGATGAACATCCATAAATCCCAGCTATTTTGATGTGAACTACAGGGGTACAAGGTTTTGACACACTGCCACTTGTCGGTCGAAGCTCCGAAGCGAATTGGAACATGGCTCTGAGAATGAGAAGGATCCGTCTCAGTACTTTTTGAGATATTTGATGTAGATAACAGTCATGGTTTTTGTTGTATATCAAACATTATACAATGTGTACAATATTGTACAATCTATGCATGAATGTGGTTATGATACTCCATATCATGATGATAGTAATAATATGAATAATCGTGATGTCGAGTGTAATTATTCACCCCGCTTCGCGTGGGGTGGCCGCCCACACCGCAGGTTTATTTCGGTCCGTGAGAGGGGCTAAGTTTCCCCCCCCCCCTGGGATCCTTCCAATGGGTGCTTCTTTCACTTTTCCCCCCGTGGAAGCTTCCCAAGCTAGGGAATTTTCGCTTTTCCCCCCCGTGGGGGCTTCCCAAGCTAGGGAATTTTCGCTTTTCCCCCCGTGGGGGCTTCCCAAGCTATGGAATTTTCACTTTTCCCTCCCTTGGAGGCTCTCCAAGCTGCGGAATTTCAAATAGCTAGACAACGACGCCTAGATAGTCCCCCAAATCCCGTGTTCTTTGAATGTGTTTCCATGTTTTTGCAATGGTTTCCTTCAAAGCACGGTACTTTACACTTTTGTCGCCATAAAACCGGTCGAAAACATCATGTTCGACAATGCATCCAATTCCCTTATCTCCCCAACCGTTGAAAATACCGCTATTTACAGTGTTTTCTTCAATTTTTCCATGTTCCAATGCCGGTAGCCAACTCCAACATATATATAAGAAATCCTTCCAAAACATTGTTTTTGACAGTGTTTTTTCCAATGTTTCCAGTCAAACAGACGGTAATTTACACGTTTTTTGCCATAAAGGCAGTAAATCCTTCCAAAACATTGCCTTCCAGTCAAGCATACGGTAATTTACACGTTTTTTGCTATAACGTCAGTCCAAAACGTTTGTTTTTGCAGAGTTTTCAATGCTCTGGCATCCAAAAACCCTGCAAAATCTTGCTATGTACAATGTTTTTTCATTTTTGGCCGTTTTTCCATTGCCGGAAAGCTACCAAAATGACCCAAAATTCCATTTCAATACCCTCTTGCGCTCAAACACACAAAAATCCTCGAAAAATGTCGAAAACACCACCGAATTCTGGTCTCGGTGCGAAACCGGTTTTGCCCCCCCCAGCTAAAGCTGATATAGCGACTGCTATATTAACAAATGTGATTGAGCATTTAGTGTAGCTGTTTGCCCCCCAATAAGCACGCCTTCACCGCCAAAGCGGTGTGGGCGGATTTCTAACACCTACAACGATCGAAAAGGTACTGAATCACTATGTTCATAGTTTACTTTTCTATGGATTTTTAGGAACAATGATTCAGGATTTCAACAATAAGCATTGGGATTTCAATGTCAGCATGAGAAAGGGTTGAACGGAGATGTGTTGTTTTCTTCGAAACTATGCCAACATATGGGGTGTTATATTTTAAATTTCAATCAAATTCTATATCATCAAAACAGTGATTGAAATTTTGGTTTAAAAATGGTGGTTTCTATAATCGATTTTTGACAATTTAATCAGCAGACTCATCATTTCCTGATCAAAACCACCACATCCGTTGGACACCAATGGGTTGGTATCCCGTGATTTCCTGCAGATTTTCTATGGTGAATCCCGAATCACCCATTTCCTTGACGAATTCTGATGAAACTGCAAAACAATGGCTGTCATTTCCAGATGAAAACCATGGTTTTTGCTGGTTAAACCAGGGTTTTTGCCCTCTTTTTGGCACCCTCCCAGTGCGTCCCAGTGTGAAATCCAAAGCTTTCATGATCTTTGGGCCCCCTGTTGGATGATTAGTTCGGGGATTATACCACCCAATATAGGGGATTCATGAGGATTATAGTAATGATAGTGGGATTTTGAACCAGATTGTGGGATTATAGTGGGATTATATAGCACTGGAACATACTGGAACTATAACTGCTATAGTGGGATTCTGCTCAGATGATCTTTGGGCATGAATTCGCAGCAGTGCACGCCTGACAGTTCCATTCAGGTGACCATGACAGAGAAGGACAAGAAGAAGGTGCCTGCGAGTGAGATTTTTCTTGGCCATGCAACTGCATTTGTTCACCGGGAATATGTTGTTCAACTTGTGGAAGTTGAGGTATGCCGTATACCGTATATCATCCCTTTTTGGACAAGCCCGACTTTGGTTCAGATTGGTGAACGGGCTTGTTTGGAAATAGAAATCCCAACGCTCAAGGTTGAGAATAAGTTTGCCACGTATCTCCCAGCTTTGGACAAAGCCATTTAGGTTTCATGTGAGCAATGCCTAGGCTAGACCCTTGTTGATGATGATTTCATCAGTCCTGGCCCATCACAATAGGGATTTGATATGATTCAACAGGATCTTAACAGGATGTTTTTCATGGGATATGAATTCGAATGGGATAATTATGGATATTTAATGGGGATGTAATGGGAGATGCAGCCAACACTATGTTTTGGGTGAAGCCCCCAACCACCAGCAGTTTGTCTTCTGAGGGATTGTGGCTTGGAATCCTCGCTGTGGTAGTTACAATTTGCTGCAAATCTCTAAAGTGTCATGGTTGTTGGCAAGTATTTTTGCTCACTTGAATTCTGATATATGCTGATAAACGTCATATGACCACAATTTTCCACAGCTTCAAAGCATTTGACATGTCACTCGTATATTCCACATGTATTTCGACATATATAGTCCATACTAGTTCCACATAATTTCCATCATGTCCATCATATCTGGTTGGTGGTTTGGAACATGCATTTCATTTTCCCATCATATTGGGAATGTCATCATCCCAACTGACGAAGTCCATCATTTTTCTGATTATGAACCATATTATTCCATATATCAACCAGATTATAACCGTATTATTAACCATCATTAACCATATAATAACCATATAATAACCATATATTAACCATATATTAACATATATTAACATATATTAACCATATATTAACCATATATTAACCACAAACCAGATATCGTTTTTCTTCGTTGAAGCCGTTGAACGCATCATCTCTGCGGCACAGTTTCGCGATGATTAGCGCCGATGTTTAGCGTATCAGGCCATCAAGGACATCGAGAAGAAGATCAAGGACAGCCTGGAAGGTGGTAAACCAATGTAGCTGTTAATGCCGAGGAAGTAAAAATAGAAGTTAATAGAAGTTTTCATAAACATCAATACTATAAAAACTACTATAGAATAATAATGAACAGTATCAAACAGGAATAAACATTAGTAAACTATACTTCAATATAGAAGTTTATGAAATTGTGTATACCTCTAGACATGGGATTATGTAACATCACCCCCATGTCAACGGAATATCTGCAGCTAATGCTTTATCAAAGAGGTACTGAGAAAGTCAGGATTCCGGGGACATCAACATGCCCAAGTCTTGGATTTTCGTGGCTAAAAAGTTTCCTTCATACACTCCCCAAGGTATTGTGCTAAATTTATCACCTCAACTCATACGGTGTTGAACCATTGCGCAAAAAAGCCGTTCCAGAGGAAAAGAGTGTTCCAAATCCCAGTGGGAACCTCTCCAAACCAAAGCAAAAACCGGTGCTTTCAGTCGTTTCAAATATCTTCTCGATTTTCAAGCCTATTTGGAGGGTTGAACCCCCCAGAAACTTTGAGTCCAGAAGCTGAACTGGAACCAAAATCGGGCTCCCCAGCAATGTTTAGTTTTACATCAACTCCAGGATTCTAGTTGCGTACTTGTTGTGGTGATTTTCTTCATGGTTTCAATGATTTGGGGATGGGTCAGCCGACTCAGTAGCTGAAGGATGGCAAGAAGAAGCAGACCCTGACTGATGAGGAGGTCTAAAGGGGCTTTCGGAATTGAAACCACCCACCAGATTATCTATATCATATGGGGGGGTGTAAAAACTATCTATCATCTAAAGTGTCCAGGTATCACTATGAAATATCACTATGTTTTTAGGACCCCTCTCGGGTGTCTATTGATTCTGGGTTGACATTATGGGTCAAAAATTGTGCCCGGGAAACATACGCATCGAGACCAGTCATTCGACTGTGTATGTTTCTTAACATTTCTTAACCTCTCCACTGGTTCAGTATTGGATCTATTCATGACTTGGGGGCCAGTCATGGGGAAGTATTTTATATTGCATTGGCTATAATGTATCCCTGTATCCCCATTTCAGGATGTTAGACCAGATCAAGCCACCATTTTTGATGGTTAAACCATCCAATCTTTGGGGCAGCCAATGACTTGAGCCCGATCTTCCACAGGTTGGTTTGGGGTGGTAACTTCACGACACGCAACGAGACGGGTTCAAGTTCGGAAAAAGGAGCCAATATCTATGGAAAATGTGGTTGCAGATGGCAACACACCACATGGGTGTATCTGAAAATGGTTAGTAGCCCCGAGATGTATCTTTTAGCGGAAAGAATCTGATCAACCTGTGAATGGGCTACGTGAATGGGGTACCTGATTTTTCGGACAACCCCCTTTGCCCTCAATCATTTTGATGGTGTTGCCCTAATGAACATAATTTGCTTGGGCCACTTGATACTGCATGTTGTCCAGCAAGCCCGGTTGAATTCTTGGAGGCTAACCATGTCAAACCATTTATACTTGAAACATCTTGAAACCATTCTCTGATAGCACTACCTCGAACTCCACAAACATGATTGTGCCCCATCCTGGCCGAAATTGTTCCAATTGTTCTTGCTACACTTGTTGCAACCATTCTGGGTAAAATTGTGTCGATGTCGTCTCAAATTCTCCACCAAAAGATATCAAAGGATTGTTTTTCCTACAAAGTGGAACCTTGCATTTATGTTGGTTGGAATCTTTTCACCTCTTCGGGGTGATATCCAGAAATCCAACAGAACTATCGTAAACCGCAACAAAAACCCAATCAGATTGGGGGCCCCTTTTATTGGGCTTTGTTTCAACTCATCCTGACGAAAATGGCATTTTCGTTCAGGGTAGATTTTTCCACAGCATTTTATTGGGCGCCCGAATCGAATGGTAGTCTGCCACAAAGCGAGGTGTGGGAGCTGGAAGACAAGCTGAATGAGCTGAAGGAGAGCTTGAACAAGTAGAAGTCGCTGGAACCTCAGCGATTGGATCATGAACCGAACCAGTGGATGGAATTTTCGGATTTCCCCAAAAAAAATTCACACACACACACACATTAATTATGATGTTATGCAGTACAAAAAATATCAGTTTTGTTACCATTAATTACTCGGTTATATATTATTGGTCTTTACTACATGTTTGTTTACATGTTTGCAATGTATTTGTTAATCGGGAACTCAGGAAGATCGGAGGTTTTTCAAAAATCCATGGAGAATTCTGAAGACAGACATGGGGGTTTCCGAAGCCATGGGGGTACCCCAAAAAATGAATGGTTTATTTCATGGAAAATCCTATTGTATAATGGATGATTGGGGGGTACCCCCATGAGTTAGGAAACCTCTAGATATGGAAACAAGACAACTCTTTATATATACTGAGTACCTCATCCATCTGTGCTAGTTTGCTGGTCACGAGGTCGAGCTGCTGATGCATCACAACGGTGAGACATTGACAGTCGGCAAAAGGGTAGCTGACCGATAGGGTTCTGACGTTGGTTTTGCGAAGACCAAAAAACTTGACCCATGGAACTCTGAGAATCCGATATCTTTGGGACTTCAGTTCTGAAATGTTCTGAATAGAAACCAAAGATTGAAATCCCATCGCTTTGGGCTTTGAAAGGAGCCGCAAAACCACCAGTTTGAACCGGCAACTTGGAGGTTTCAGCTACCCAAAAAACAGCATGCGAAACCAGGTCTGTGATAAGTCGGATCTCCGTGAATCCGCGAATCGTGTGCGCTGGATCGAACGGAGACTTCTGCACACTGCCGAAGAAAAGACCCGCTTGCCCATTTCATACATGGCATGATAATGTATGATATTTGCATAAATCGCTCTCAGTATTGTGTTTGAAACTGCCTTGTATAATTGCATAAGTTTGTTCTTTTACATTCAGAACACATAATGTATTTATATAGTACATATGTTATGTAGTATTTTAATAGCCGCTTTATTTTCATTGTAAACTAGTCTACCTTGCTTTAATGCACAAATTGGGTTCATATACTATACGTTAAACTACGGTCTTATGTTGTCATGTGTTATCGTTGTTATATATATACATAACTACATCTTTGATTGGGGCATATTTTATGACTTATTTTACTCAATGTTGCACTTGTGTGCTTCTGTTTGATGTGACATGCATATCTGAACCACTCTCAAAACACACGCACATATTCTAGCTGGGTCAGCAATGTTATCTCTATAATCTAGGTTTTCTCAAATCTTATTTTAGTCCAAATTACAATAGAGTATATCTGGTTGGTGGTTTGGAACATGAATTGTATTTTTCCATCTATTGGGAATGTCATCATCCCAACTGACTTTCACTCCATCATTTTTCAGAGGGGTAGGTCAATCACCAACCAGATATTAATAATCATACACCATATCTATTGATTATTAACCATATTATTCCATATATCAACCAGATTATAACCATATTATTAACCATTTTGATCCCCAGGGTCCCCCCAGGTTCCATCCCCCTTGGTTTGAGCGCCAGGTGAGCCAGGCAGGGGACGTTTTGGTCGGATGCAGTGCTGAGCCAGTGTGGATTTAAAAGACAAAACGAAACGACAATATGGGAATGTCAAGCTAATCAAGAGCTTTAGTTGATATAAGGATCATCTTGTTTTGATGATGTGATGGCTATCATTTGATTGATTTTTAGCTGTTAACATGTAAGGTGGTGCACCAGTTTGTTAAGTTGATAGACATATATAACTAGGCTATGGATGGGCTTGTAGGGGATATATCGAACTTTTTAACTGGCTATTTACAAACCAACAAACGTCACTGGTGGAGCACCGGTTTGTTGAGTTTTAGCAACCAAACATATTGGTGATATAGTTGATAAATGATGATAAATGATGATTGACAATCTGTAAAACAGAAACTTATTTTACTTACAACTTATTTTACTTACAACTTGTTGAGGATTATGAACTCACACATGACATGTTTTCAACCCGTGAAACCACCGGTAGATTCAAGGCTACTCCGGGGTTTCACATCAGCTGGTGCAAAATGATGCTGGATGATGCTTGATATTCATCCCCAATACATGGAAATTTGAACATCCAGCATCATCCATCCCCATTATTGAAAAAATATTATTGGGATATTGGAAATGTGTTCGGAAGTTTTCACCCATCCCCAATATTGAACATCCAGGGTTTTCCTAGGGCAGTTGGACCTAACAAGCCTATTCACATGCTATCCGCTCTCCGCCGTGGGAAATCAAGATGACCACCCTACAAAAATGATCTTTTTTGATGGTGGATCTTCCGTATCTACATGGAGGGTAACCACCAAATATGGGGACAAACTTGTGATTCCACCTACATTGTGGAGTTAAACAAACAAAATGAAGGGTTTAAGAATGGATGTATAAATTAAGTCAGCAAAAATAGGGAATCAACCAAAGAAAGTGGTAAGGTAAAGCCTATCTCTGTTCAATAAGACTGGGACATACCAACAAACATGGGGAGCTGCCCACACACTGGGGCCCTGGGTGAGTCTTGCTACCCCCGAAGGGTGCACTTTTCGTTGTCTCAAATTGCCCAAAAACAATATAAGCGCATATATGGATGTATACATGTTATGTATCACATATCCAAGAAACAAGTGGGGAAACAAATGAAAACTCGTACATCGACATCCACCAAAAAAGAATTGGTGGAGCTGTGAACCCTTTCTGAACTTGACGAAGAAAGGGGAACTGCCCTGCAAAGTGAGGCCACAAAAATCACCAAAAATCCCTCCCGAATCCAGGGATTTGGTCCATGTTTCTGGTCATGGTCATCCTTTGAGACGAGGGAAGCGAAGTTTTGACCCAAGTTTCCCTTGAAAATCACTGGGAAGCCATGTGTTTCTGAATGCGTAAAAAATGCATCTATGATCATCTATGTATCTAGATTTTGAAGATGTTTGGAAGCTTCCAAACGAAGGTTGCACAGGGGTGCTCCAACCCATTACAGGATATTACAGGTAAAATCGTGTAGATTCCCATTTTAGTCCATTGTATCCTCATTTTCTGGTGATCTATCGCATGATATTCCCATGAATTCCCATGATCTCCTGATGGTGCTAGTAACTGTGACGAGGTGATCATAAAAATCTGACCTCATCGCGAAAACCACGCGAGGTGCCGTAAAATTCAAGGGACAACTCCGAAAGTCCATAGTTTGTCAATGTTTGTCATCAGTTTCCGTCTTAAATTTGCCATAAATTGGGTGATCAACATGGATAAATCGCATAAATCCAATTGATTGTCATCAGTTTCCCCACTTAGATTGCGATATGTGGTTCCATCACTATCCCCATATACCCAAAATATATCTCATCATGGTTGTTCCATTTAAATAGACACTTGGGGGAATAAGTAGCCCACTGAAGCATTTTGAGGAACTACTTTTCAAGGGCACTTTGTTGTCACTCTGTAGGTACAGTAGGTTTCATCTTTGGGCATTTAGTCTTCAAAAATGCCATAAAGTGTGGATTAGATCCGCCATTCTCAGACACACCCGTATTGCACAATCATCATGTTTGAAAGCTATTCCTCGGTCGCCATAGGTTTCGGGGCTCCCTATCCTTAGCAGAGTGCAGGTATAGGGATGGGTCCATGGTGGGGCATCCCCAAGATTGAATGCTGACTGAATGACAATTTGAGTAGCACGTGTTGGTGAAACACCACAAATGCAAATAGTATCTTACAATTGACTGAACCCAACGAGTGCAGTGTACTGTAAGTCAGTGATTCGAGAACATGTATGAAGTAGCTTGTTGAAGATTTAACCAGCAGACATCGTGACTTGCGTTTCTGGGCCTGGACCTTATAGAAGGACCCCACCCCACAGACCAGACCCCACCCCACAGACCAGCCTTGAAGGCAAAAAAAATAACGCAGCCCGACGCAGATGTCAAGCGGTGTCCGCAAAGTCAGGAGAAAGTGGAACGCAATGGAATGCATGTCCGAAAGGGATCGCCAAGCCCATGAACCTCTCGAACTAACTAATTCACATTCCTGGTCTTGCGGGCGCCCAAGATAAAACCTCCTGGAACACCCCAAGGCAAGGGCAGAAAGCATGCGCCCCATCCCTCGAGAAGCGGGGTTCAGCCAGCCAGCGCCCAAGGGTTAGCCGCTAAGCCCCTGGGTTTGCTCCACTCTCTTTGTGGCTTCGTGCCGGCATGCAGGTTTTGATTGAAAAGAGGGCGCCCAAATGCCATGTTTTCGTTAAAGCATTTCAAAGTGGCAAAAAAAATTGGGAAAGACCCCTTCTATCTTTGGGGAAACCCATGTTTCCGCACGCGTCGCCAGGAAGATTAGTTTGAGCGCGGCTTCAGTGCTGCGCAGCTGCGACTTGAATCTTCAAGCCCTTAGAAAAGCGGGACAGGCACACAGATCAATGCCAACCCTGGACAAGTAAACGCTTTCATGAAAACACTGGTAATTCACAGACAGCATCCCCCAAATCAATCAACTGAAACTGGATGATAGCTATACAATCTCAGGCTGACATTGCAAGCACCATGCCGGGATATGACGCAAACCATAATCACCCACTTTCCCAACATATGATCATGAGACACCACAAGCATCCACTGTGACAACTTTGTTGCATACAGCGCAGCTCCATTGCCAAGCCGAACTCAGTGGTAAATTGGCGGGAGCCATCACACGCGTTGCAAAAAGTGCGGTGGTGAATGGCAGTGCACCTGGTGGAGTTGCGTCTATCAGTATAGGCCATTGGTTTTCCAGTGGAATATTCAGGTGCCCCTCTTTTCAGGCAATGCGTGCATTTTTGCTGCCAAGAGGCTGTTGATAGCCCATGGATCAGTTGTGAGATAGCCCATGGATCAGTTGTGATTGGTTTACACTTGACAATACCCATAACATGACCGATGTTCTGCCCAACTCGCATTGTGGTTTCCAGCAATACATTGGGCACACTTGTTGTGAAGCATGTGGGCTGTGTGATCCGGCAACACCCACAGTTAATTCTGATTCTTGGTGGTTTTGCGGAAAATCACTGAGGTGGTTGTTTGCGACACGCCGGGGACTTCGAGTATTGTTGATTTTCGAAGTGTTTCAGAGAGGGCTTTGCGGGCATGTGGCAAAATAAGGACATTATGGGACAAATGTTCAAGGCATTGCTTTTGAACGATCTGCGCAAATTGGTGAATGCAAACAGTTTTATATACTGTAATTGTATACAAGTTGGGCTGCAACATTGTATTGCCCAGCTACAAAAACTAGAATTTTATTGTTTCGGCACCGAATTTGATACAGTATACGTAGAACCATGCCTGCGAATTTCAAAATGAGTCTATTTATTTGCAACACGACATTTAGTCACTTTGTCCTAGAGTGACGGCGAAAAAAAAATATTGATTTCTTCGTTGGTCGTGACCTGTGTGAAAGTCCATTCCAGTTATCTTCACAAGGGTTGTAGAAAACCAAACTACTGTTCTTTGATCACGATCCATGATCCAAATGGATTCAGTTGGCATTTTTACACTACGATTATGTTCGTTTATTTGAGAAGTGACAGTGACCCAATGACCCAGTTCACCAAACGGGACTTACTGTTTTCTTCTCAGAATCGGAAAATGAGGTCGTCAGATGGTGCATCCCTCTGGTTTTGGTGTCCCCCAAAGATGCAGATGCACATGTACATATATATATAATATATATATATTATATATATGTTATATATATATTTATTTATTTATTTACTTATACACATGATATTTTCTGTGACCCAAACATCCAAAACATGTGCACATGTATGCAATGCAATGTAATGTATGTAATGTAATGTATGATAATGTAATGTTATGTAATGTATGATAATGTAATGTTATGTAACGTAACGTAATGTAATGTAATGTAATGTAATGTAATGTATGTTTGTTTGTTTGTTTGTATGTACTGTGTTGTACTGCAACCCAATGCAAGGCAACGCAATGCAATGGCAATGTGAAAAGCAATGTAACGCAATGCAAACGCAATGCCATGCAGAGTACTTTCTATAATATAGTGTATTTGCTGTTTGTCATGCATGGAATGTATTGAATATGTGTATGTTTGGT
This sequence comes from Cladocopium goreaui, assembly GCA_947184155.2. Lineage (NCBI taxonomy): Eukaryota > Dinophyceae > Suessiales > Symbiodiniaceae > Cladocopium > Cladocopium goreaui. Next base: position 174,393 of record CAMXCT020000082.1, on the reverse strand, counting down.
TTTTTCATTTTTTACAATAAGGTTTAAAAGGTATATAGATGTGTATATATATATAATTATATATTTAGAATATACACATTATATATACATGTCTTTTAAATATGTGATGTTACAAACATATTATTTGTATTTATATTTGTATTTATATTTATATATATATATATCAATTTAATTATATATATATAATTAATTATATATTTTAGATATTTACAGATATTATCATACAACATGTAGTTTTTACTTAAGGCCATTAGGGTCCCCGAAACGGACCCTCCAAGGGGACCCAACGTGATTTGTTCGCACCATCTTCAGGCGCCCGGTCAGAAACACTGGGCGGCCCTCAAAGAATGGCCCAGCACCTGCCGTCCGGAGCCCCCGGGGAAATCATGGAATCCCCAGAGATTTCAGGTTTTGATTTGGTCTCCAAAAAAATGTGTTCGAAAATATATTGCAAAGGTTCTTCATGTTCCTCAAGATTGGTATATCTCCACAGATTGGGATGGGATGGCCATCCAAACATCCCATTGATTTTAGTCAGTTCTCATGGGTTCTCTGTAGCTCAAACTCGATTTTTGCTTCGGTTGCCTCCAAATAGCAAGATTGATTCCAGCCTGGCCATTGACATGGTTTTGTGACAGCCCCAGCCCCCATTTGTTTCTGGATGAAAATCAATGAAACATTCCCACCGATTTGAGTGCTTTGTTTCTCGGACTTGTTGCTGACAAGTTCTCAATAGATGGGCAATCATTCATTACAGTCAAAAGTTTAATTTCTCCAATCGGCTATGGGTTGGGCCATTTGATGTTTGTAAAAGTTCGATGATGAAAGCTTCAACATGTCCACCTGGAACCCCAAAAAACACCAAAACGAAAATGTATGTGTTCCCCCTTTCTAAGCATGTTTGATGCAGGAGTTTCAACTGTTTTCTATTTAGACAATAGCTAGGTACAACACAGAATGGTCGGTTTGATTTCAGGTTTCATTATACAATGTTTGTTTCATATTGTTTTGACTAGATTAAACTATGATAAAACCGTGCCATACAGCTTCCAGTTAACCAAACAAATATACATTCGCAGCGGTGGATCCAATGGCTGCAGCAAACATCCCACTTCCTGATAAAATCAGACATCCATCAGACGGCAGATGTCGCCTATGGAAAGTCGTCGTGGCAGCTGGCAGGTGCTCCTCAGTTGTAAGTTCATTGGTTGGTGTTCACCCAGTCAACGAGTTCGATGTATCTATATATTATTATTCCCCACATCTTTGTGTGGGGTTCTTGTTTTTGATTCTGTATCCCGGGCTCCTCCTCCGCCTTCTCCTCCTCCGCCCTCCTCCACACTTTGTCCACACACACTTTATCAACAAACACTTTGTCCAAAACACTTTGTCCACACACACTTTGTCCACACACACTTTGTCACCACACACTTTGTCCACAAACACTTTGTCCACAAACACTTTGTCCACACACGCTTTATCAACATACACTCTTTGTCCACACACACTTTGTCACCACACACTTTGTCCACAAACACTTTGTCCACAAACACTTTGTCCACACACGCTTTATCAACATACACTTTGTCACCACAACACACACACACAACACGTGGCACTCATGGCACTGGGTGGCGCGCTTGGACTGGCTTGGGCGCCTGTGACGCCGCGGCACTTTGCGTGGCAGGCGTGGCACAACCTGACATCCACCTTCGTTTCACGTGGCAGGCGTGGCACAAACTCACATCTACCTTCGTTTCACGTGGCAGGCGTGGCACTCATGGCACTGGGTGGCGCGCTTGGACTGGCTTGGGCGCCTGTGACGCCGCGGCACAGGCGTGGCACAAACTCACATCTACCTTCGTTTCACGTGGCAGGCGTGGCACTCATGGCACTGGGTGGCGCGCTTGGACTGGCTTGGGCGCCTGTGACGCCGCGGCACTTTGCGTGGCAGGCGTGGCACAAACTCACATCCACCTTCGTTTCACGTGGCAGGCGTGGCACAAACTCACATCTACCGTCGTTTTGCGTGGCAGGCGTGGCACTCATGGCACTGGGTGGCGCGCTTGGACTGGCTTGGGCGCCTGTGACGCCGCGGCACTTTGCGTGGCAGGCGTGGCACAACCTGACATCCACCTTCGTTTCACGTGGCAGGCGTGGCACAAACTCACATCTACCGTCGTTTTGCGTGGCAGGCGTGGCACTCATGGCACTGGGTGGCGCGCTTGGCCTTGGGCGCCTGTGACGCCGCGGCACTTTGCGTGGCAGGCGTGGACCTTCGTTTCACGTGGCAGGCGTGGCACAAACTCACATCACCTTCGTTTCACGTGGCAGGCGTGGCACTCATGGCACTGGGTGGCGCGCTTGGACTGGCTTGGGCGCCTGTGACGCCGCGGCACTTTGCGTGGCAGGCGTGGCACAAACTCACATCCACCTTCGTTTCACGTGGCAGGCGTGGCACAAACTCACATCTACCTTCGTTTCACGTGGCAGGCGTGGCACTCATGGCACTGGGTGGCGCGCTTGGACTGGCTTGGGCGCCTGTGACGCCGCGGCACTTTGCGTGGCAGGCGTGGCACAACCGTGTGGAAGCGCACCGTGACAGCTATTTGTATGTCACTTGCTGTTTCTGCACTGTCCATGGACAGCTGTTTTGTTGCAATTTCAGCGTGATCGCAACTTCTGATACTACCTGCCAGGTACTGACCTCATCGCGTACATGGTCCACGCCGACACCCGCACTCACACACACACACAGACACACACACACACATACACACACACACGCACACACACACAGATAAACACACACACACACAGACAAACACAAACACACACACACACACGCACACATACACGCCCACGCACACACACACACCCACACACACACACACATCATCCAAACGCCAGTCGTGGGCCATCCGTTTTCGTGATGGTCTGCGCTGTACGTTTGCGGACACATAATCAATGGTCACGCATCGATTGCCCTTCGCCGCACTTCCTGGCGTGGGGCATCTTTGATCGTGGCCGCACACCACACACACATACTCGCACACACACACACACGCACACCCACACACCTCACCCACAAACACAACTCATCCGTACACAACTTACTCACACATACTCGTCCACACATAACTTACTCCACACCAATCCTTCACCATCTCTTTTCTCTTTCTTGCTTACCCCATGCCGTCTTTGCCTTTCTTTTGTTGCTTGTTGGAAGAAGTTGACTTGTGGGGTTATCCGGTCCTTTAATTAATATTTATATATATATACACACATGTTTTTCCCTCAAACTTTGCTTAGCCTAGTTCTGTCAATCAAGTCTCTCAAAAACTGGGGCACCACCATATCTGCTGGTGAGTTATCTTTATTTTCCTATGATTTTGCTGGTTAAAATCATGTAAAATCACCATTTTTTGTTGATAAAACATGATCACCACCTCGTATAGTTCAGGGTTTCCAGGGCCTTCGGACTCAGGTCCGACCTGCGCTGCGTGGCGCCTTGCGAAGGCGGTGTCCAGCTGCTCTGCAGGGCGAATCAGTTCTGTGAATTTCAGAATGAGTATGGATAGGATCATGAAACGAAATTCACTTATCATAATTCTAACATTCTAACTAACGAGATTGATTTGAAGGGGTTGAACATGATATTTTGATATGTATATATGGCTATCTATTTTGAATCTATATGAATCTTGTTGTCATCAACTATCGGGATCAACTGTGCTTTGCTTGAACAGTGAATGTTAGAGGTTATTCTTGGGCGCCTCTATTTGGAAGTGCATCCCAGCTAGTGACTGATTAATAGCCAAGTCATAGGCAAACGGGTTGGTATTTGATGGACTTGTGCCTAGTCACAGAGGCGTATACAAACGAGAACTTGTTCTTGGCCCTACAGTGGCTGGCGGGACTTGATGGATTGATGGTCACTGGCATACAGTATCAATTTTCAGCGGAGTTCGGGTACACCAGCAACCAATTGTAGCTGAAAGATCCTGGTTGCAGGTAGCTAAGAAACCTACCACCCCTGGAGAAACTAGCAGTACCAGTACCCTCTGGTAAACTAATATAACTATGGAATATGATGATTTTTCCATGGCCATATTAAATAACCAGAGGGTAAACCGCGGGTAACCCTTCAAACGACCTTATCTACTTGCCTGCGAGCGAACTGAAAGGGTCATTCATTCCACATGCGCAGCCTCAACCCATCGAAGCACGCCAGGCAGAAATCGGACGGTGAGGCACGTCTAGATGTAGTTATAGTCTACATAAAAATGCAATGACAAACCACTTTACGTACAGACACAAATAGAGGTGTGCAGGCCACCATCAGAAACTCGACAAGAAAAATGAGATTTATATACCATTATGTATATATATATATATGTGTGTGTATGTATACATTATCAGATGATTTAAGCAGCAATTGTGTGGAAAGCAGGCATCAAACGAAGTTCTCTGTTGGACTGCAAACTGTCTACCGTGTTCTGCCATGGACTAGCGAGTTCATCCCTAGTGGACACAGTTGAAAGTATTGACGGACGTAGTTGTTACCCTATTGCCAAGCAGCTTTGGCAGAAGAGTGATGCAATTCTGGTTTGTTTGAAGAAATTGAAAAAGCCATCCTCATGAGACCATTCAGAACCACGCAGAATTCCCATAGCCCCAGGTCCCCCGTCGTGCAGGCACTGAAAAGTGAAGCACCGAACGGTGTCAGTCAGGGCCTGAGCGATTTGAACATGGTGTTTACACCGGGAAGAACAACGGTGGTGGGTGGTTTCAAATACGAATATTATACATATATAAATCATATATATATAATATAATATGTATATCCATATATAATATAGATATACCAGCATATTTCAAGTGCTCTTGTTTTGCAGCCACTTGAGGTAAGAGGCTGAAAAGAGGCCGCGTACGGTCTTGAAGGTAAGATTTATTGTCTTAAGTGCTCGTTTTGCTAAGTGATCCTTTTGACTTTTCCTCCAGTTTCTGGGGTTCCAATGCAGTCCGCTTGGTGATCCACAGTGCTGCAGGGGATCAAACGGTGCACAACATTCATGACAAGGAGTGACATGGATAGAAGATAATTGAAGATGCTCTAATTTTCAACAGGGTTCAAAAAAATCACCCTCGGGATATTTTGAATGTTTTTTGTGCGTGTCACTTGCGTGTCACTTGCGTGTCACTTGCGTGTCACTTGCGTGTCACTTTTTTATCATTTTGATAAAATTTTAGCTCACTATGGCTCCCTGGTCGTAGGTGGAATACCCATAGTTGGTAGATTAGTACATTTCCTAAGAGAGACTATGGCAGATTTCATCCAAGTTGATGACGCGATATGATACGTGATTCTCCACAGTTTTAAGTGACCTTTACCTTGTCTAAGGGACCTAGTGCCCCGATACCTCTTGAGAGGGATGTGACCCTTTTGATTAGGGCCACATATCCAGAAACACCAGAAAGGTCACAAAGAACCGTCTGGTATATAACATTATTTTTTTGATATTATTCATATATAATTTCATATATACATATATAATATGTATATCCATGTATAATATAGATATATACATATACACCTGTTTGCCGAGATTTCAACCATCAAAATGGGATGATGATTCACAGTGGGCCGGTATGGTCTAGTAAATAAGGCGCATCCCTCATGACTACCCACCCCTGCAGTTAAGGGGATGAGCTAGGGTGTGGTCCGTAAAAACACCCACGGATGACGATTCACAACGGCTTTCATATTTTCCAGGCGGGTGGCTCAACCGCCATCCGAACTGAGGGATTATCTCAACACTTCACAACGCCAACCAGAAGGCATGTATCCAACAACAAGATGGATGCAACCAACACATAGGAAATGTATTGCATGCCCTATCCTGCGGATACTTTGTGGGACACCCTGTAGAATACCGAGAAGTGAGTGTTTGTACCTTGTACCGATATGACGCCTTCGTGGAAGTAAGTACTTTGTCACTGTGCCAAGCCGGCCTTGGGCACCACCTTGCATGTGCAAGCTTCATGAGTCCTCAGTGTTGTGATAGCACATTTTCAAAACTTGGCACATGATGTTGATTTCTCGAAACTTAAAGATGGATGGGTTCCGACTTCATAAATGTAACTAATTCTCACGGTGCAGCAAGCTACCCCAATGACTCAATTGATCTGAAAGCCCTTGCGCAAAGACTTCTGATTGTGAAGACTGTTCATATGATGCTTCGACCCTCGTAGATGTATATAGTTATATAGTTGCTTCTTGATTTTGTTCGGCTTGCGACACGAATACGTTGCTTCGCGAAACATTTGCGAAAGTTAGATATCATGAATCATCTTTACCATCGTTGTAGCAAGATTTTCGCGAAGGTTCCATGAAGGATGGGGTGAAAGTGAAAGTGCGTTTTGAGAGGGACAGCCCATGAAGCCGTTTAAAAAATAAGCGCGATAAGTGATAAGCAAGAATCTGTGGTGAGAAGGGATTCGGTGATGCTGCACGTCTGCAAAGCTATCATGAAGTAATCTTCGGTAATCTGGCAGGTAGTAGTGACTGAGTTTTCTCAGAAACATTGTTGCCCAATTTTGTCTTGCGAAAGATAAACATGGAGTTCGCGGAAGTTTCATGAAAGTGACATTCTATTCGCTAAGACTGGCCGCTTCTGGATGGAATAGTTTGGATCAACTGCTGCATGACAAAAAATGCGGGGGGATCTACAAGTAATTATGTTTAAGCTTTTGGAGCCCTAAATAAAAAAGCCCAAGAGCATGTCGGAACTGATAGAGGCACTCCCTGGCCAGTTTTCAACATTACATTTGGATACATTTGGTATTTGATGCACTCAGGCAGCGGAACGTACCCAAAATGGAGCCTTTTTTGGGGGTTATAATGTCAATTGTCACATGAATAAAGCCTGGGTGATTTACTGTAATCAGTTTGCAAGCAAGTGAATTATATGTCCAGTTATGACACAAGTTAATACATGTTGCAACATGTTATAACGGGAGTGACCATACTTCCCCTACCTACAACTGGGGTTATAACCTGCTGACTAACTGGGGGCACCACCAAAGCCGGTGTTGACATCATAGGGATTCAATCAACCTCACCCAGGTCGATGCCCTTTCCAATACTGCATGTTTTTTTTCATGGGGTCACCGAAATGGAAGGATTGGTTGAATCAAGCGTTAAAGAACAATTTTGCTGGATTCTCCACATATGGTGTTGGGCAAATCTTCATCAAAACCCAATTATATATATATACACATATACAATCCTATTTTTTCTGGTGGAAAAACGCAGGTTGATTGTGAAACCCCCATACTTGGATGATGATCCCAGGAATCGCGGAAGTGGTTGAATAGCCCTGGTGTGAGGCGTATCCCATGTAGAAATGGGTGAACTAACCCCAGCTACTAACCAGTTACAAGGACCGTGAGGTGGCTTTATATACTACATATATTACTATATCTATAGGTATGTATTTAACATATATATATATACATATATATATATATATACATATATATACATATATATATATACACGACATATATATATAATATCTATACGGATATATTATATCTATATTTCATCTATGTATCTATACTACCATAATACTATATTTATCTATATTTCTATTTATCCATCCATCCATCCATCCATCCATCCGTCCATCCTACCATCCTACCATCCTACCATCCTACCATTCATTTGTCTATCTATTTACATATATACATCTGCTATTTTACCATATATCAATTACTGTATGGATCCTCCAAGTGATTACCCATTGGCTATGCCTAGACGGCGCTGTCGTTGCTCCAAAGGCGCTTCCTTGCGCGCTGCGGCCGCGCTCTCACCGCACCGGGGCTTCTGTGACTTGGTAACGGTTTTCCCATGGGTGTTGTTCATTAAACATGGGAGGTTGAACTATCTCAATGGGATTTCATGGGATATTTTTCATGGCATGTCTGAAAAGTCTGAACATACAAACATGTGGAGTAATCATCAAAAACGGTGGTTTAATCAAGGAATTATGGATGTGTGTCTGAAAATTGATTGTTTAAACATTAACTGAATGGGATTCAACAGGATACTTGATGGTATATGTATGGTAAATGTTACTGTAATCATCTTGATATAAATATGATATCTGGGTGTGTCTGAAAACTGCGAGGGTACCCGGTACTGAATGGGATATAACTGGGGATATAATACGATTTTAATGGGACAATAATGGGATACATGATGATACATGTAACAATGGGGTACATGTATGATTTTACTTGTCTGAGAGTGGGGTATACCCATGAATTGGCCATTTTACTTGTAAACATGATGATACTGGGATGATGAACCACTGGAATGCGGGTACCCTGGTTTTTGGACAAACCGATATTTTGGATGATGCTACCCTATTTGAGTGTTTTTTGAATCAATTTCGGAACGTACTGCATCCACGCAACAAATCATCCTGGTAGAGGAGAACCTCGAGAGCACAGGACATGTGTTGATCCGATGAAGTTCCTTCGGCGGTTGACCCGATGGTGAAGAACGCCATGGTGGCACGACAGTCGGGATTCAAACAACAAAATCATGGGAATCGGCATCAAGCTGCAGGGAACTGGGCCCGTACAAGTGGATTCAACTGGTGGAATCGGCTAGGGAATACGGACCTGAAAGAATGAGTAACACAACCAGAAAGAATGAGTAACACAACTACACATTCCTAACAAAATGTTTGTGACCGGAAAAAGAAAACACCCACAGAAAAAATGATATGTGACCAAGAATTGTGACAATCTCGGGCAAATGCTTCCACAAGAATGGGTGAAGAGAACGGATGGTGAAAACCTGCCAAGCATTTTCTTACCCCAAATTCAAAAAACATCAGTGGAGTAGTTTCACATTCGCTTAATTTTTGGGAATACTGCTAATCACAATTACTTGCAGGAATCCCCATCAACCAACCATTATTTGGCGGTATCTTCCAATAGGTTTCAGTTCCACTGCTCACTCGGGTGGATTTGGTAGGCCTGAAGTTTATGTCAACCATACTTTTCCAGAGGGGGATTCACTACTACACACTGTTGAACCAACACTTTTAAGGGGCCCAGGTGAAGTTATAAATGGGTAGAACCATGGTTATACCATGGCGAGTTCATCCCACTTGGGATACAACCCCTTAACTACTCTGAGCTCTGTTTTTTTTGATCCACTTTTTGATTGGAACTGCACCCCCAAGCCCTTTAGGCCCAGCCGAAGCCATCATGATGAGTCGAACATCCCCAGACGTTGGGTGAAATTTCGTAGGGGTATAGACCACTTACCAACTGAGTGGATGCGTTTTAAGATTGAAAGGGAGCCACGCACCTGCAGTTTTATGGCCATATAAATATATCAATGGCTATGATCACAGTGCCAAACTATACATATATATATATGTACATATCATCACTTAGGAGAAAATCATAAATTATATTTATATCACCATGATAATACCATATTGTATTATCACATATTACCATGTATTATCATTATCTGGTTTGACCACCGAGATGTTGTTTCCAATACCCGAGAAAGCTGCAGAAAGCCCGTGAACGACTGAGACCATGGAAGTTCGCCTCCGAGGTGCGATTTAGGGGGGTTCCCCAATAGCTGGATGGTTTTGTAATGGAAAAACGCAAAAATCATGGCTGATTTGGGGGATCCACCATTTTAGGAATCATATTGTTCTCACTATTGTTATTGATTGAATTGTTATGTATACAGTAATTATGATTATTGTTATCGAAATCGTTATGTTTTATTAGCATTCTGTACTATACTCATCAATTATATGTGTATTTTGTATTATGTACTATTCCAATTCTAGTTAATTATACATGTTTTGTGCATTATTGTGTGTTATGTGTGTTTCATTCTTTTAAGATAACGTGTTCTTATTATGTGTTTTGATTAGTAGCCGATGCAATAATGATGGTTCGCATGTTGAATCACTAGATTACTTGTTATAAAATCAATGTTTAGCATAGCGAATGATTTTTTTTATCAAAACAGTGTACGTATAGTATAAATTAAGTGTGTTTTTAAGAATATTTATAAATAAATAAATTAATTAATAAATATATATATATACATATGGATCAATTCTGATGACTGCACTCTGACGTCACTGCAATCATGGTTAGTCAGAGGAGTCATCTCCAAATGGCCTTGTTTCAGTTATTTTCAGTTGAATGAATCATTATAATTTAGCCCCTTAGATATGTATTATATTATATCTATGTTCTATATATATATAATATATATATATATTATGTTGTTAAATGAACTTGAATGGTGGTATATAGCTGGATCATCAAGTAAATTCTCCACGACTGCACGCAGGCGTCCGAGTCGTGCGCAGGCATGCTGTAAAAATGGGGATGCCTCGAAAATGTCCATGTCATGTGATATATGTGTGTTGTTTTTCATAGTTGTGGTTAAAGAGTGGATTTGATGTTTTTATACCCTATGGCCCTATGTTTGGACAAACCCACTTTCAAAATCTTTCAACTATGTCGTCCATTCCTGGGTTGATCCGTGAAATATTTTTCAGGGGGTTTGAAACCACCAACGAGTGACACATTTGGAGGAAGAATTGGGTGTGTCACAAGAAGAAGCTAAACATCGGAATATCATCCTGGAGAAAAACATAGGATTTATCTGGATTTATCGAGCATAGATTCGGCCAAATTGAAATTTCAATAGCATTCAATAGCAAACATGGGATGTCACACAGGAGATATCAAGTGTTAGAGTTGTAAACCAACAGAAACCTATGTAGTTTCACCCACATGTTGATTAATGAAATCAGCATATCTGTTGTTTAAACCCATTTTTTGCTGGTAAAATAATCATCATCCTTGTAGGGATTCAACTTGTTTACCTTGTTTATCATTAAACCCACAGAAGCTAATCATAAACCCACTTTAAATCCACAAAATCTGGTTGATTTAGACATATTAAGACCATTAAGCCGTGATTTTATCTGATGGCATCCCTATTTTTCACCATTTTCGTTGCTTAAAATCCAGCATTTTCTCATCGCGTCCCCATCCTTTGGGCCAGCCGCAGACCACGTCCGGCCGCCTGGCTTGGGCCGATGCGCCTCCGCTAGACGACGAGGTCGAGCCGGAGGTTGTGCCCGCGGCTGCAGGAGACGGCGGTTTCTGGCGGTTTCCATGGGAAATCCCCAGTGGTCACCATGGGTTTCAATCCTAAACCATGATATGGGGGGTTCCGAAGTCATCGGCTAAAATGGATGATAAAATAGGTACCCCTCTTTTAGGAAACCTCCAGATGTCATCCATGACGACTGGATGATTTGGGTACCCACGCTTTCGGAAACCACCAAAATTGGTGCTTGAAGCTGCAAAACTCTTGAGTTTTGAGCAGCCAAATGATGAAACGTTGGGTTCAACTGCTTAACCATCAAACAAATGGGATATTTGAGGTTTAAGTTGATTTGCGTGTCAATCGCCAAATGGCGAATATTTTCTGAGGGGTTCAAAGCACCAAACAGACATCGTATTCCTCAAAAGATTGATCCCGCCTATATCCCTACATCATAGATTAGGGTTTGGACGATGGTGTCATTTTACATATATAGTGGGTATGCCTTTCTGCTGTCAAAAAACAACATAAACAAACATCATCCAACAACTATAACAGACTATAACTCTGTAGCTTACACAATAAGATTGGTAGTCTACATCCGCGAAAGGCTCTATGATCCCATTTGAAAGAAACATATGGACCGCATTATAAATCATCTGAGATAGGAAAGTCAAATCGATTTATCAAAAGGGCAAGCTCTTTTTTGGGGGGGGTCTGCTTGATCATTTGGATTTCAGCTCCTGGCTTTAGGACAACAGCCAACAGCTGAGCCCCTAGAGACGGAGGAGCCGATTTCAACGGGAGACCCTGGGACACCACTGGAGGCCCCACGGTCATGTGGGGTCTATGGTGATTTGGAAGATGCCAAGTTGGTTCACAACTGTAGGCCAACGATTTATGCTGCATTATTCTAGAATATTCTATAGCTATAGCAGCTATAGATTAGATATAGGGTGATAAACCCAGCAACATCACTGGTGTACCCCCACTTCCAAAAGAGTTTCTCATCATTGCTCTACTTAAAGTGTGACTTTGGCACATGTTTGTGTCGCAGGTAGCTCCAGCAGATCTGAGTGAGTTGCAGGGATCCTCAGATGGCGGTCCGGATGGGGATTTGGAAGAGGCTCAATCGGTGAGTGGATTATTTGGGATGTGGTTTGAATTTAAAAACATCTTGTGCGAATGTATATTGGGAATTAGTTGGATGTATATATTTTGATCCATAGGGAGCAAACAGGGCCTGGTTGTACGATGTTTTTTCATCAAAATAGTGTGGAATATGTTGCTTTTGTTTCTGGATGGCCAGATAATACTTTTGGTGATGGAACTGGCACCATGACTCTCGCTTGCTAGCGGGTTCATGTATGGCGTTGTAAGCATGCAATGCGAAGTTCATCCATGCAGTGGCTGCCAAACCCCTGTTGGCTGATCATTTCTTCGGGGATTATAGTATACTACCATTCTATATATATACATATATATATATATATATATTTATTTATTTATCATATATACTTATATTTATTGCGGGGGGTCGTTACGCTTCATTGTGCCTGGTGGAATTTATTGCGGGGACTGTTATAATCCATTGCGAATCCCTCTTAAGAAAGCAGCGGGCAGTGGAATCGACATCGATCTTTGGAGATTCATGGCTGTTTGGTCATGCCACCATACCTTCAGCGGGAGAAAGGATAGCAATGGAGCAACCTACGTTTGGCTCGTGGTGCTTCCATGTTTGGGGACCACAACTGCATAACATGGCTCAAACCATTGGCTATCGTGCCAAAGATATCCAAAGATCAGGTGGAGTACAAGGGGAAGTCAAACATGGTAATGGAAACTGGCGCAATTATAGAGGACTTTCCCATTTAAATGTCCAGTGATTGGAATTTCTCAGCTAGCCATGTTTGATGACACCGGAGGTTATACAGAGACTGATCAACACCCTTCCACATTGTCTTTTGGAGATTTGATTCGAGGCTTTACTGGTATATTAATCCTATATTAATCCCATCCCTGTAATACTCCGAAATGGGTCGGAAACATGTCTATTTTTTTTAAACCAAACTCCCTTGTCTTTGAGGGGTGTTCAATATGAACGGGGGTAAGGGATTATTATTTGAGCAATCCCAAGTCTTACAAAATGTGACTATGGATCAAAATTGTCTACAGACGTGTTGGGTCCATTGGTACGCCATCATGTTGTTGGTTGGTCTTGCTCGCACTATCCTATTTATATCCTCAATTGTATCTTATTGAATCCCAAATCCCTTCTGCTGATGGTTAAATTAATTACTAGTTTCCACGGTATTTCCAGTAATATCCTGTTGATATCCGACGATATCTCACTAAAATACCATGAATAGCCCATGAAAACATCCCATTGGTACCCCGCCCGTTTCACCACAAGGACGGCTAAGAGCTCTCCATCCTGGAAACGCTTGGCCCTGACCTTGGGTTTCGCCAGGTGATTCCAATGGTAATTCCAATGGTGATTTATATCATCAATGTGGGTAAAACAATGCCATGTTTACCATCCCCCAGTCACCATTTTTATAGGTGGTATAGTATAAACCATTCCCAAATGGGTGGTTTATGGCATTGTTTCAGCTACATTATTGGATCTGTATTCCACTTAGTAAGTGGTGTTTAATCCACATATATATATAACCCCTATAATCCCATATATATGTTGGGATATTCCATATATAATTTGGGGGGTATAAACCATTTGCTAAGTGGGGCCGCACATCAAGGTTGGTTGCAATATACTTCAAGGATATGTCCTATGATAACCCGTGGCAACGTTGTTTAAGGATATACTTAGATGTTCACCAATGGACATATAACAATCAATAATACGTAACATTCCAATAATAATACTTTGTATTCTATGTATATATATATAGAGAGAGAGAGATACGCCTATAGAATCAAATGTATGTACAGTATATAGAGGCACATAGATGGGCGTGTGTGTGTGTGTAAAGATCCGTATGATCCATATATGTATTTATGTATTTATAGGACTTACATCCGCATTTTCACTAGCTGTTTAAGCGTAAGTATGCAGTATGCATCCACTGAGTACATCCCCTTCCGCTGAGGAAAAGACGGTCACGGAGTACGTGTCCAGACGCAACGTGACGTCGTCGGGGATTCTCAACCGAGTGAAAGGTGGTGCTCCCCAGTTTTTGTTTGTTGCTTTCTAAGCCCATATAACTCATATAACATCATATAGCTATAGATTCTATATGTCGGTAATTATTTTTCATTTCCAACCAACCATATACATATGATGTGGTGCCGCAGTTTGTTTGGCTTGTTAGGCAGCTTGTAAACATGAGTGGATGAATATAAAGCCAGCTTATGAGTGAGGGGCACCACCTCGTATGAGTAAATGTTGTGCTTCACCGAAACACAATGGGCTAACTAGTCGCAATCCCCGCCCCCATGTCAATGAAAACCCCAAGAATGAGTCACCAATTCAGATCTGTTGCCAGAGATTATTTACTCACAGACTTTGATGCATTTTGCTGACTGGATATACATGTGAAGTTGAAGGATGATAAAACAGTGCAAACTCTTCTAGATATGTAAGGAAAAACTATTATATATTTGTTCAGAGATAGGACCCGACTGTTTGATGGACTAGAGTGCTGGACAGATCCTTGATCCTCTCCATTGCAGTGAGGTCAGAGTATGAGCAGGTTCGACAGCGCTACGAGGGGCAGGGAGTCTCAGATGATTGACTCCCAAATTTTTTTGGGTGTAGTTTGGGTTATTCATGGATACAACCTTGGTTAGAAATAACTCATAAATTGGGATCTAACCTTCATGATTCTATGCTTTTAACCCCGCTTTTCAGAGGAACCCAATCCCCAAGCAGGATCATCACCATACAACTTCAGTGCAACCAATATGTTTGATGCTTTCAAGTGTCGAATCTCACATGTGTGTTGCTATACGGTTTTGGAGTGGTTGATCTGTTTAAGGTGTGATAGCTCAAAAAAGGTCATTTGCCATCAGATTCCCCAAGAATACTGTTCAAATAACCACAGTTCCGCTACATAAGTTCCAGAAACAACGCAATCACCAAAATTCAACTCCAACGCTCTCTATCTCTCTCTCTCTCTCACTCTCACTCTCTCTCTCTCTGTATTTTAAAAAAATATATAACATAGTATATATATATATATGTAAGATATTCATATCGTCCGTCTTTCTGGCCTGGGCGCATTTACAAGAGGCACTTGAATGAGCTCAAGACACTCTGCGAAACGCTCGGACCGGTCGGGCGGCCCGCCTGGCGCGGAGACCCAACATCCACGAGGACCAATTAGACAGTTTTTGAAGGGGATTTCAGATATGGAGGTTTCCTAAGTCGTGGGGGTACCCCTAAATCATCCATTTGTAGATGGGATTTTCCATTAAAGAAACCATCAAGCTATTGGGGATTTCAGAAACATTTGAGGGAATAACCATCCATTAACCGTCCAATATTTAAGGGAATACATAACCATCCATTAGAGGGATATTTGGGGATATGGGGGTTTCCATAAATGATGGTACCCCCAAAATGGATGGTTTATCATGGAACATGCTATTAAAATTGGTGATTTGGGGGTATCCCTAGTTTAGGAAACACCCATATCTATTTTGGGGCTTTAAACATTCAATATCATTAAAGATTGTCATGTTCAACTTGCGCCATTGGGGTCCATGGTAGGGTTCTCCTTCCTGAAACTTAACATCCCCAAAGGGATTTGGTCCATCATTCCTTGCTGGAGTTGTATTTGACGTGTGCTGAAGATCTCCCGGAATTTGAGCATATGGCAGAAAATGTCGACAACCAAATCACTGACGGTTATGACGAAGAGGTGTCCCTTTCCTTTCAAAAGTCCTTCGTCTACAGTTGCGAAGTCTCTGTTGAGGAGCGCCTTGCACTGCAGGGATTGGAGTCTTCTACTCCCCGAATGCGGTTTTTACCACCAGGGCAAACAAGTGATCTGTTCTACCAATTCTTGGCCTGGACAGAAACACGTTGGCACGAATCAAAAGGCCAAAAGGGATTGGCCGGAAAGATGTGAAGAATGAGGACTATGTTCCATCATGGGCCTTGTGGAGAACATGGACCCAATGAGTGCAATGTGCTTCCAGGCCAGAGCTGAGTTGCATTCGGACTTACCGCAATTGTAGTTTTGAGGTTCCATCATTTCCAGGGAGAACATGGGGAGCCATCCTGAGGTCGGATCGACAAGCTGAGCGACGCCCCAAAACGGAGCGAGAAAAACGTGGCGGCCCTAAGGGGAGTGGCGATCGAGGAGGGGAGCACAAGTGGATCCACAAGCATCCATAAGCCATAAGAATCTGGCCATATCATAGGCCATATCGAAGGTGTATGATTAAGTTTTGAGAGTTGGGGGTGGTTGATGTCTTTTGAATTCTTTTGTGCCATAGCCATATCATATGGCTTTGCAGAGATAATGCCAATAAGTGGTAGTGGTTTGCCTGCAAGTCTGGAAATACGCCCGATCACAATGCGGCAATCCAGGTGGAATTTAAGGATCCTACATGCTGGTCCATCAGCCAATTTACCTCAAGTGGGTTGGTGCGTTTCAACAGCTGGATAGGCTAGATGTAAGGGACCTGCTCCACTGCATCAACTGAGTGCCAGACATCACAAGTATATCATATATCGAACACATTGCAGAATTTCGGTGATCATTTACATCAATCAAGACATGTGAAGGGTGAAGTTTGGATGATGTTCCAAAAGTTGTGTGGATTCCTGGCTTAAAAAAGCTCCTGTCTACTTGGTCCATTTGTTCTGTGCAAAGCATGGTTTCTGCAGCGTTGCGGAAGCGCTGCATTCACGTGGGCTGCTTGCTGTGGCTTGGGGCAACCCTTCTGCACAGGCCTTCATGCTTTGGGAGGGCAAAGCAACAACCTTTGTCAGAGCTCCGCGAACGAAGCGGCCTTGCAATCCGTAAGAGTGCCAGAGGTCGGAAACTTGAAGATGGCATAGTACTCAGCAGGCAAGAAAAGATACTTGTCAGCAAAATAGCATCTGCAAGTGAGAAGAGAAATTGGCCAGCAGCCAGATCGTTTTTTGCTGGCTATGTTGGCAGTGCAGCACCGGTCTATTCAGCTGCAATGCATGCAGCATTCAGATCTCGGGAGTACAAGGATGGAGCGAAGATCTTTGAACAGTGCCAGGCAAATTGTGAAATCATTCGCCCTCCTGTTTTTACTGCAGGCATACGCATTTTTGCAAAGCTGGGAGACACAAGCCGTGTGGACCAGATTTGGAATGATGCTTTGAGCGCATGTGAATTTGATGATATCCTTGGATCCGCCCGGATCGCTGCAGCTGCTGATGCTGGGAATGTGACAATGGCAGCCGAAACCTTGGATGAAATGAACAGAAGCAATCTCTCAATCCAGGTCCATCACATCAACTCTGCCATACGAGCATGCTGGGGTGAGGGCAAGAGCCAGCACAAAGCTGCAAAGTACTTGTTTGACCTCTTGCCTAAATTTCGACTGACTCCTACTATTGTGTCATTCACATCTTTGATAGGAGCATACCATACTGCAAGCTTGCAGGATGTATTGTTGGCATATAACGAGATGAAATCACTTGAGATAGAGCCAAACAGTGCCTTCGCAGAGACTTACATGTATTCCCTCTTGCAGGCGCGCAAGGGGATTCGTGTTGAAGAACAGCTGCATGACACATCTGCTGAGCGTTTACAAGCTGCCCGAGATGCTTTGGCTGAGTTCAAAGGCTCAGGACTGCGGTTGTCAAGAGTTTGCGCAGACGTCTACAAAGAACTGTTTGTAAAGAGTGTACAGTTCAAGCCGTTGCCTCTTACAAGCATTATGCACTACAGGCATCATTGCTTGACAACTCCCACACCGCAGATTCGGGGGCTCCTCACTGCGATGGCAGAGAAGGCGCAGCAAGCGGCATTTGAATCCCTTGCACCCCACCGCGACGGGTCCCTAATTCGGGCCGTTCGCTTGGCCGTCGCTGCCGAGAAGGCTTACGACGCGCCGAAACAAGTGAACGCAAAGGCCATAATTGAATTGGGTCATACCCTACTTCGAGATGCATGCCTGCAAATGAATTCGCCGCGCTCTACGATTTCACTCCGTCCATTGTTTCTGTATGCACAAGGCGCTCCTCAGCTTGACCCTGAGAAGGTTCTGTGCAACTGCATGCCCAAATTCAACTTCCCCTAGCATGGGTCTCTAATGGTCTCTAGCTAATGGTAGCAGGGGACAAAAGAGGCCTGCAAGAGATGGGCAGGAAAGTTAGAAACACAAAATTGTACATAAATTTGTACATAAATACATATAAATACTTATACTGCTGGTTCAGTGAATTTGGGTGAAATAGGAGTACTGGACAAATTTGCCTCATTTTTTACACCGAAGCTGTCAGAGGTTGGCCAATGCCGGGAACTTCCTGTCCCCAAATCATCGTTGGTCAACCAACTTTGCATCCTGCGCCAAAGATAACCGGGCTTTCAAAAAAAAAGACGTTCAGGGACAGTGCTCGGAGATGCTCGGAGTGTACCAAAGAGCAGATGCCACAACTTGAACACTAAAGCAGACTAGATTTTTCTTCAAGGGGATTTTAAACACATCTGGTTGGTAGTTTCAGACATGTGCAATTTCTTCATTCCCTTTCTTGTTACTTTTCATTGTTGTCAACCAGGCATGATGTTTTGGATCCTGTGTCGGGTGGCAACATGGTGCTCCTGGTTGGTGGTTTGACTTTCAGGTCTCCCTGGACAAGTCACAAGGCCTCAAAGCAACGCCTAAATATGACGGATCATGCAGTCACCTTCCATTGTTTGTTCAGATCCTGGCACATGTGTGTGTCTGTGTTGGTTTCAGTTTTTGATCGTTCGATGTCAATGGTTTGTTCTCTATAGCCCTGTTCTTGTTGGTGAATACCACTGTGGCTATGCTTTGTAGGAAAACAAAAGTATACTTATTGGATCTTATTGGTTAAACATGTTTGTTTATTTGAATTACTGCCTGAACCTCACCCCGGAGTTTGCAACATCTAGAAGCGTCTGCAGGTGGTGCTCTGAACTTCCGCGAGCTGCACGATGAGAAGGCGGATGCCTGCCATGTACAAAGGGGTATGAAGAAAAATGAGAGATGTCAAAAACCATAACTGGTTGTTGGTTTGGAACATTTTTTATTTTTCCATATATTTTTAATAATCATCCCAACTTACTAATATGTTTCAGAGGGGTTGAAACCACCAACCAGATAAAGTTTTGGGTTCCAAATTTGGAGACCAGTCCAAGATCGGTACCAAGTCAGCAAGGTCTTGCAAATCGCGTATGTGTGTGAATGTTTGAGGCACTCTGAGGCTGAAGGATTGATTGTGTGAATTCCATGGCAAGTTGTTTATGTGCAGTTCATGTACCTAGACATATAAGATGAGTTTATTCATGTTTTCTTACATACGCATGCCAAATACCCACATGTATCCAACATATTGGGACTTGTCGAAGGAAGTTTAGAAGTCAAACTTCCGACAATATGGACAGATGGAAAAGCAGAGGTGTGAAGAGTCAGAGAAGAGAAGAGCAAAAGAGAGAAGATCAGGGAAGAGCAAGAGTCAGAAGAAAGACGATGCAGGTGCGCGAAAAGGTAGGAAAGTCGCGAATCACAGTGCTTTTCCAATGATTTGTGGTTCCGAAGGGTCGAAAAGTAAGCCCGCTAAAGCGGCGGGTGCGGAGCCATCTGGCCAGATCAGTGGATTCGCTCTGCCATATGTGATTCACAACAACCAACCTCTCCTATAGGTTGCCTTTTTTTGAAACTTCCGCCACCGCCTTGTGCGGCACTACTGGTATACATATTCTCTTAGTAGGGGCTTCACATACCTGATTCCTTCCGTCTCCAAGTTTCAGAGGATTAACGATCAACATTGTTGAACATCAAAACATGTGAAATGCACCACTTGCTGCACAAACACAATCTCAAGCTACTCCAGTCTGACCCCAAGATCAGATAACCCAATAAGGGACCTGAAAATGAAGACCCAAAACAAAAACAAAGTGTCGTTTGGGGGGTTTAATTCTGGGGGAAAGGATTGTACTTTGTATTGAACTCCTTCATCATATTCAGTATGTTTAAATGCCGCCTCTGCTATCGACTATCCCAAGATCACAACTGGCTTGATGCCAAATTCAGATTTTTATCAACCCCAGTTGCTATATATGAATATATATTTTATTGAATATGTAAAGTTGCGATTTTGGGACAAACCCAGGCCTTGAAAAGTGCTCAACTTGGTTCCAGCCCTGACTTTTTCACGACCTGTAAAGGGGATCAAGTGACCTCAATTGTGATGTGGAAGCAATTCCTCTTGGTATTGCATTTTATAATTACCCCCAAATCCAAATGATAAAATCGTGTAAATGGGGGATAGTTTATTCTTGGGTTTACCCAATTATGAAGCAGACCACACACGTCCCACATGTTTTCAAGGCAACGTTCATACGAAACTCCAGTGTTTGGTAGTTTCACCTGGATGCAACAGTTTTTTGCAGTTTTTGTGAATCCAAGACATGAAACTTGGATAAGAGGACGCTCTGCGTTGGGCGCCCCTGTATTCAACAATAGAACCCATGCCGTGGGCCCTTGGGTCTCGACATCACCCACCCCTAAAAATGTATTTTAGGGGGGGGGAGGTCAGGTAAAAAAAATACATTTACCGTTCTCCAAGAATTTGATTCCCCAGGACCCCCCCTAAATACATTATTTGACCGGTGGGTGTACGTTAAATGTAGGATCCATGGGTCGGGATATCCAACCCCCCCCAGGATCTTTTATTTTGGGGGGTGGTTTAATACATTTTACGGGTTTGGTTTTTCCAGGATCCCCGGGAATATTTAATTTTTTTCTGGGAATACCCTTCTTTGAAAAATGTATTTTAAGGGGGTTGGGTAGCCGAAAAGCACTTGATTTTTGGAAAATGGAGGGAATAGATCTGGCTAAGGTAGTCATTGGTACCCCCTGCAATGCATACATTTCAGAATATTTAAGATCAAGTATATTTCAGCATCCCCCTTGGAATTTCCTCTACAGGATCGGGAACGTTAGGTCCTGGAAAATGGTGCATTTTAACCCCCTGACTTAATAACTAAGGGGTACCTACCCAGTGTCAACGCTTTCAATTTTATAGAGGACCTTGGGGCCTCTGATTCTATAGAGATTTCATGTTGAATACAGCACTGAGGACTAGTCAGCAGAGAGTCTTAGGGACTGCGATTCTACAGTGGGATATGTTCTCTTTGGATGCATGTCATGTTCTTCAATTTTATAGAGAAGTATTGGCAGAACCAATTTCCCACAACAATGATCATCCTTGATCATCCTTGATCATCCTTGATCATCCTTGTATATTTTGGAATCATTTGGAATCTTGACATATTTTTGGAAACTTTTGGATACTTTTGGGATATATTGGAGATTTGTTGGAGATCTATCATCAGGGTTTCATCAGTTATCATCAATTATATTCAGCAAATATGTACAATTTTGACATTTCAATATCTTACAAAAGCAGCTTTTTCTGGTTTACAAACTATAAAAGTGACATTTTTCATTTTGCATCATTTTCCCGTTGTGTCTCCCCGTTGTGTCTCCCCTTTCTTTCTCTCCGTTGTGTCTCCCCAGTGTGTCTCACCGTTTTTGGGTCGAAGTCCTCGAGCCAGCCTTTCCGCCTTTCCGCTAAAAAAGAGCAAACGGAACAGAGCATTTTTCACCAGTCTATGAAATTGAAGGGGTTGACAGTGAACACTTGGAGCCTTTGAACTCTATAAATTTGGGAGTGCATAAGGCAAGCTAGGCAAGAGTAACTAGAGCATTCAGGTCAGCTGTCAATGAAGGAGGCTTGGGGAACCTGATTTTAAAGAAGGCCAACTAACCCCCCCAACCATCTACGAGAGTGACTGGGCGGCAAGGATTCTATAGAGATTGTCAACTTGAAAATACCTTGGAGTCTCTGATTCTATAGGTGCATTTTCAGAAAGAGGGTCAGGGCTTCCCGGATTATCACTATAAAATTGTCAACACCAACACTCTCACTTAATTCAAAGGGGGATATTTCAGCCATTTTATGGCCCATGTGTTTCAGTAGGTTTCCCAGGATAAAAAGATCAATTGGATTGAGGTGCAGACCCCCCCATGCTTGCATACATTTAGAAAAGTTTATGTATCCATTGGCTCTTGTCAGTGGTGCCCCCCACAAAGCATACATTTTCAGGTTCAATACCCCTACCAATAATACATTTCCAGCATCTGGCACTCATACATGCCTCATTTTGAGGGGTTACCCCCCCCCTAGTTCCCATACATTTTTGGCAAAAAGTGAGGGGGTTAACCCCCCCCTTATGTTCATACATTATCAGAAATGTAGGATCCACCCCCCCTACTCCTGAACCAGTTGGGGTCGGGGATGTCTCGACTTGAGCAGAATTACTGTGGATCCAAAACATGTCCCTTGAGCGGCTCATTTTACTTGACTCGTGCACCTCAAATCTCAGTGCCTGGATTCGGTGACCATCCCAGGGAAGTGATTGTTCGAAATGAGTATCACCCGTAATATCAATGATATCGAATTTGAAGGAAATGAAGTAACTGATTCCAATATTAAAGCGAGCCGAGGGGATGTCATTAAATGAATCACATCTTGATCACTCACAGGCCACTCATATCCGCTACAGAATCCCTGAATCTGCATGAAGTTCCTGAAGTTCCTCCTGGTGATTCCAAATAGGTTTTAGATGGTTTTAGATATTTTTAGATGGTTTTCGTGTTCACCCATACAGCCCGAGTATTCCACCATTAGACATGGGATGATAATCGAACCATGGTCGTCTCACCCAGGCACTTCTTCAACGCAGTAGCTGCAGTCCCAGACAGGCCGCAGATTTGGCCTGGGATATACACTGGGAAAATCATGTGAAGTCATGGGATAGATGGGATAATGTGGGATAAGAGGGTATAATAATTAATTGAATATATTTTGATATATTTTAATATATCTTAATATATCTATATGAGCTACAGCCAAAATTTAGGTTAATGAAGAGTAGTAAGAGACATCTTTATTTTTTGGAAATTGAGCTGGGGTTTGGAAAACGATAATACACTCTTCACAAAACGACAACACTTGCTTATATACCAAAACCTGAAAAACAATAATACACTCTCCAAAAATTGATGACTTGGAGCTATATACCAAATATTGACCGTGGCCCATATATATCTTTATATATATATATAATCTTAATATATTTTAATCTCAATATATTATCTTAATCTCAATATATTATCTTAAAATATATTCTCAGTATATCTTAATATATTTGCTTAATATATCGTAATATTATATGGTGTGTCTATAAAGGTTTGTGTATAATTACTGTATACTAAGTGTGTATACCTTCACAATGAACGTATTTTCATAGGGATGCTGAACATCAATGCGATTGTCATGGATTTTCGGGGCGGCCTATTTTCACACAAAAAATGTGTGGGTTTAGAAATCCAGCCGATTTATTATAGTTGGACAGTTGGACGCATCACCTGTGGGAAAGTTATTTGGTGCAGATCAACCAGGTCATCTAGCATCATCCAACACCTGTCGTTTGCACCAGCACAAGCACTAAAGACCAAGGCTGCCGCAGCTCAAAAACGTGGTTCAAACTCGAAAAGCCTGGTGATTCTTTTTGTGGTGAACGAGGTTTTACGTGTTTGACCAGACATTATCTCAGGGATACTGTGGATGTTGCAAAATCCTACGCCACCACAAGGATAGTTGAAACCCTGTCAGTAATGGGATAAAGCATGATAAAGCACTTATGAACTGGTGCAGGATTTCTTCCATCCACTGTATCATGGCAACTCATATCTCGCTGATTGGACATAAGAATCCCCTACTACTTTTAGATGTTTTAAGTTTTAATGAGAAAACATTATAATGAAAATTGATGATGATTCTAGATCACTGATGGAAGTTTATAAATGATCTATAACATAGTATAATTGATGATGAAATTCCATGGAAATTCCATGGCTCATATCCACGTCAGGCGCCTCGGAAACCCGGTGGCGGCCATAGCGGCCATCAGAGGTTGGGACCTTCCCAGTGACTCTGGGGCTGAGCCGTTTATATGTTTAAGTGGGATTTTAGATCCTCTATATCCTCTGAAAAATGTCTATAAAATGGGGACCTATGAGGTTCCCACTTCTACAAGGGATGATTTTAGTATATTTAAGTGGACATAGAATCAACTATAGCATGTTGATCTTTTTACAAGTTATTGAAGATTTGCAATGTAGAGCGTGCAGCTTCCAGTCATCAAAGAAACATGGTTGGCTGGGAAACTCCGATGACCTACTGAAGGTAGAACAGAGGTCCGCAGATTCTTTGTTTCCGATGTGCGTGTGTCTGAAAATAGTGTACCCCTAAACCCAATGGTTAATGATCATTATCCCTATTAAATGGCCATAATTGGGAATATACCCTATTTTCAGACAAACCCATGTACATCATGATCGGCACTTGAACATCCCAATTTTGGCTGTACGTGATGGTTCCCCTGGCCTCAAGAGATTATGGTTTGCTAAAGGGCGCGCATCTCATCCCACATGAAAAAGAGGCCAGTGGATTTGCTGAACCCCCTAACTTCGACAATAGGGAGCAAGGGTGTTTCTTTTGATATGAGTTGGGATGTATACCAAGTCGTGGTTCTTTTGAACAGAGTAAAACTCACCGTGCCCACTAAGGAAAAGATCTATAGGGGGACCCCAAATGGGAGGAAGTTGTTCATCGGTCAGGTCTCCAACGAGTCGAAAGGGCAGCGAAAAAGGTGGGGCATCCGCATGCCCAACGGCTGTGGCGCTCCCTCATGATCATGTTCCATTTTCTTTAGATCTTTGGATTGTGTTGGTTCTTTTCTAATCCCAATAATTAAGAAAGAACAAAACACTAATTCAAATCTAATTCAATCGGATGTTATTTTGCTATTGCGGGGGACGGGGATCTGCGAGATCCAAGATCTAACCACGGCTGGCGGCTGATGATCCTGCGGCATTTTGCGATGACAGTTACCTGTAATCTTGGTGATTGGTGAATAGTAGGTATATGACATATTCGTTGTGACAGAATTATGGGAAACCTTAGTCAGTACTCACACTATATCCGATATTGCCCTTTGAAGACTTGGAAGTTGTTCTTTGAAATGTTTATAATATTGTGTATATATATATATACACAGATAATACATGTTTTAATGATTATAATTATATATATATGATATCTATATGTGATATATATATATATATTATAATTGTATGTATAATAAAGTAAATGGTTCAGCTTAATCAATGCAAGGAGGTTTAAGTGTGGTTCCACACAAGTTCTGATTTGATCAACTTTTCTGAACGGAAGGGACTGCGTTTCAAACTGGGTACATTGCATGCTGTCCATTCAGGAACCGTGGAGGGCCCCGCAGAAGAGGCTGATCAACTATTGGGTTTGGAGGGTACCCGCGTGAGAAGTGAATGGTGTGGATAGACTTTTGCTGAACGAAACTTGTCAACTTGTCAACCTATCTCGAAAGTGTATGGTGAACTCATGAAACCTCACTGACAAGAAATGAGTAAATACAAATCTTGGAAAAAGGAGTGAGGGTCGAATGTCGCTTTTGTATGTTATCAAACAACACCTTTTTATTGCTGAGTTGGGCTATGTTCTTCGGCTGAGGTGTGCAGTATACTAGTGTTGTTTTTGTTTACCTGTTGTCGCTTGCCATGTGCTGCTCACAAGCAGCTGCTTTGGTGCAAGATGTTGTTTCGTATTGAAGTTGCAGGATGTCAGTGGTGTCTACGTCTACTTACTTTCATGATTGTGTCAAAGGGAATCAAAGGGAGTATCGTTAGAAGCTGGTCTGGTCCGAGCAATGGTTCAGCTAATTCCAACACACATGATGAATTATTTGCTCTTGCAACATGTCAGTAGTTGGAAACCCCCTGGTTTCCAGCAAGTGTAAGAGCTGACTTTTGCAGCTTCTGGAAGGATGATCCCCATTGACCAGCACGCATGTTTTCCCTATGTTCAGGTGGCTTGAAACCACCAGATTTGATGGTTGCTGTTGGTGATCAACATACTGATCAGTTACCTTTGATAATCATATATAATCATCCCAACTGACGAACGTTTCTGGGATGTGCGGCTCAAAATGTTGAGGAACAAAAGAGTGGATGGTTGCGCTCTAGCAGTCCCCAAATCCACATACATGTTCTGAGAGGCATTGGTCCATTGATAGAATTACCCAGGACCTAAAATCTTGCCCTGCATTTCCAATTCCAGATTTTGGAGCCACTTGAAACGATTGAAACAAGACTTGGCGTTTGCTCACGCCGCTTTGTGATGCATCTTCGCGAGAAGATGAACCGTTCCAGCCATGGCATCTTGCGGTTGTAGCATTTTGCATGCGTGACGCGCGTCGCAGACACGGCAACCTGGGCGGCAAGGTTCTTGAGTCCACGATTTGCAGACAGGTTTAGTCAAAGGATAGGTAAAGGGTTTTGTCAAAGGATGGCACAACAAAATATGCAATTTTGATTGGTGATTTCATTGTGTGATTCTGCAGATATTTAGAATGATCCAAGAGGACTGCTACGACTGTTACGTTTCAGGGAGGTTGAAACCACCAATATACTGTATATCTTTAGCACTTCACCTAGATTACCATTGAAGTTCAGGTTCTCTTCATATCTTCAGCATGCCAACCCCTGACATATGAGGCAGTGGAACCCTTCGTTGGGACTACTATGACATTTTGGGTCTGGAGCAGGCTGCTACCTCCTCAGACGCTTGGATGAATTGAGTCTCAGAGCGAGGGGTCTGCCATGGAGTGAATCTCTTGTGCCAACGTCCTGCTAAGACCCCTATGATTGAATTGTTAACCACTTCCGGATTCCAAAAATCTGTGGCTAGTCATCAATGTTTGAGATGACCCAACCAAGAAGCAATGCTTGTTGGTGGACATGTTCAGAGTTATTGGGGTTGGTTACTGATTTGCCCAGCAATCTGACTCTCCACAACTTTTCTTGGTGCTTTCAATTGTTTTCAGTTGTCCATCGCTTATTGGATAAAACCATACTAACCCCAAAGTCACAACCCCCTGCGTTTTTTCTCTTTGAGAGGTTGATTATACCAGCAACTATCACTTTTCAGTGCCCAAAGCAGCTGCCTTAGGGTTGACATAAATCCTGCCACAGGAGATTCAGCAGCAAAAATAGGCATGTCACCAAGAATTTATGGTTTCTAGGCCGGACAAAAGCAGCAAGATCTCTAATTTGTTTTGGTGGTTTTTGATTATGTAGATTAGTTTCATTTAGTGTCGTAATGTCGAGCGGGAATTTCCGATTGGCAGGTTAGATTACCAGAGGAATTCCCATAGTGCCACATTACAATTAGGGTATGTTAGGGTCACAAAGGCAGCCTGGATGCAAGAGTTCTCGTTGTAGTTCGCCATGCCGCAGTTTGCCATACATCGCTTTCTCTTATGTTTTGCAACATGTCATACAAGAATCCCTCCCCTACTACTAAACGTCCGCCCAATCCATTGAGGACAAGAAACACCCAAATAAACCTCAATTTATCAACAAATATTCACCAAATGGTTTCCAAATAATTGCCATTGACTGACCGGTAAATGTATTTGTTTCTGAATCTACACGTACATACCAAAAAGTTAAGGACATTGAAAACAATTCAAAACCATCATTGATATAGATAAGATCATCATGACATAATATCATATATATATATATGTATTATATAATTATTAATAATATATATATATCATATGTATATATATATATATCATATATCATATATCCATAAACCCCAAACTCCTTTTTTAATGTTGCTGCGTATCCTCGATGCAGGACATCAAGGCGGCCTACAAACGCCAGGCCTTGCGGTCTCATCCGGTCTTCTGGCTGGAAGCTGGCCCCAGGACTACTCTCCGGTCATCAAAGGTGGCTGGAAAATTCAGTTTCAATGGAGCTTTAAATGGGAAAATGGGTGAATCATCCATAAATACTTATAAATATAGGATTTTCCATTGCCACGTTTGATTACCGGAGGGTACTGTACTAGTAATTCACCAAGAATTTGTTTGTATTCCGGTTTATGTTCACAAGCGCAGCGTCACAGACGCTGCTGACAGATATGGCACATCCACAGCCCACTATGAATCTGGATCGTTTCCGTGGGAAACCATGCTGCTTTTTTTGGGGAGTCTCAGTTTTAGATGGTGGAAATGGGGACCCAAGTTGCCATAGTTTGAGCTTTCGCAAGCTGTGAACATATTGCCATGTGGCAATATTTTCACAGCATTGATTTAGTTTTTGCAAAAGCCTGGTTTAACATCGGATGTATTCATAGTGTTCATATGGCTTGTCTATATTATACATCTGTTTGGGGCCCATCTGGTGATATTTCAACATGTTATGTCAGTTTATTGGGATCATCCCATGCCCCCAAGGATAAGGGCGGCAGTTCTGAGCAGTTTCGCTTGGTGGTGTCCCTTGGAGGAACTTCCTGCGACAGTGGAGAGGGAACGGAAAACTGACCTCTTCAAACTAAAAAGAGCCTCTGGTTGGTGGTTTGGAACATTTTTTATTGTTCCATATATTGGGAATGTCATCATCCCAACTGACTTTCATATTTTTCAGATGGGTTGAAACCACCAACCAGGCCTTGTTGGTTGGTTATGAAATGAGGGTTGTGCTACTCACTTCTGTCGAGGATGTGCATTCAGGTCGGGATACCTATGATCAACCAGTATTTCATGGGATGGAATAGGAGTGTTTTCAAGGCTCATGTGGATAGAATCAAGATCTGCCTGCATCAATAGTTTTCTTTAGCGTTCATGTTGCCTGTTTGGAACCCCTACCTTCATTGGAAATTGCTTTAAGTAAGTGTTGTTTCTAACGTGATGCCCCCTTCATTCTCATGTTTAACGGCTATACGTCTATATGGGTATACACACTCCTTTGTTCCTACAGTGTTACACTGGCTTCTTCTACATACATCATGTGATTAGATAGATTGAATTCAGATTGTAAGTATCTACGGCTAAATATGGCCATACTAATATCTATGGCCATATTCGTATTTAATTTCATATTATACATACATCATGTGTACAGTACATCTGGCTGAACAAAGAAACGACCCCAAATGCCACGTCTCTGGAATGATGGATCAGCTGCGGGATGAACATCCCTCACTGTGTTTCATCGTTGCTGATGATGTTTACATATCCATTTTAAACACGTTAGATGTACTGTAATTTTCTTCTGGTGCAACAAAAAATCTGGAATAAGTCCCTATCTTTGTTTGTGTTGGTTAATTGGTTAAGCCCAATTTGCCAACTAGCGTTGGTAAGTCTTATTTGTGTTAACTCAACGCAATTCTTGTTGATCAAATCTCAATCTTTTGGGCTACATTGACTCCGTGGTGTCGTTTGAACATGCGGAACCCGAGCTCTTGATCATTATTTGTTCTGCATGAAAAATGCCATTACGCTTTAAATGCCGACATGTTTCGACACACGCACATCATCAAGTTGGATACATACTGTATGGAAGTGTCCTAAAATGGTGGGGCACCCCAAATCATCCAAAAGTAGACCATTTTAGTATTGAAACCGAGGCTTTTGGGGATTCCCTTTTTTAATGAAACCTGTGTAGATGTCTAAAATCCCATCAGTATCCCATTGAATCCCTCTTTGTGGATGGTTGAATCCCCCATTTACCAGCTGCTGTTCCAAGGAAGGCTTTCGAGGTCCTGTTCAATGCTTCTGCGCGGCAAAGCTACGACCGGCAAAGACGGATTCAGAGGTGGGCCTCGGTCACGTCGCAGATGTTTCAAACGCGGACATGACCCTCATCATGGCGGATTTAGCATGTGGTTTTCCAATGTTTTCCAGTTCGTTGGGTGACTTGGCCACATAACTAGGCTACCTAGGATGGCTTGAGGGATAAATCATGATAAATCCAACATCCAACTGACTGGGTTTAGAAACCAACTGGGATGAACTGGGGGTGTCACCTTGCAAGACCTGGAAGACTGGTGGATGTTAGATGATCCCTGTCATCTGCAAAATTGGAGATGGATGCTCTCTTTACCGATCACTAAATAGTGGGTAAAATATGGTAAAATGTGGTAAAATGATGATTGACCAGGGGACATGGGATGTAGAGTGTTGCAAACTCCTTAAGCTTTGGTAAACGGACATAGCCAGGCTTGTTGACTCAGGGATGACCCGAGCGGCCCGAGAAAGGCAACTCATTTGCCAATCCGTCAAGTGCCATATCAACCACGACTGGATAGTTGTGATTCCGGTGACTCGCATATTAGTTTTCAGCCATAACATGTGGAGGTACACTATCCCATTTACTGTAAATAAACACATGTATACACATTTATCATCATGTATTTCTATAAATTTATATCCCCATGTTGCATCATTTTGCCGGATAAGGTCAGCCATGGGAATTCCAGCCCCAGCAGCCTCTGAATCGCAGGCACGAGTGTCCAGCCCCCCCCCCTGCCCCGGCGTCAGCGCAACAGCACAAGCCAAGCCGTAGCGCTGCAAGCTGTGGAGCAACGCAGGAACCAACCTCCGTTGGAAGGCTGCTGGATCTGGATCAACATGGTGATATAGTGTGATATAATGTGATATATTGAATGTGAACTTATCAACAATTCAGAAAATTATAGATATGTTAACCGACTGTTTAGTATGGTCTCAAAAAAGGGGGACTCCCTGCATTCCCGGGCTCCCGATTTGAGACAATGCGATGCGTGTTTGGATGCCGATGTGTGATATTACTCTACAGAGCAATGTTTCAGTTTCAAGACTATCCATCTGGGTAAATTATAACGACCTCACTGCGACCTCACTGGAATCATGGTTAATAAGGGAAATCATCCCCACATGGCCTTAATTCAGGTTGGTGAATTATTATAATTTACTCAGATCCATGTTGAAGAGGGAAGTGGCTCAAAATGGTCGATGAGAGGGAGGTAAACCTGAATCCTCCTGAATCCTTTCGTTCTTTGCTGTAAATGGCAATTTTTGCTAACCACAAGCAGCTTAAAAGATATAAGTGTTAAGTGGACGAACAGACATTGACCATGAAACTGGAATGTTGATCCAACAGAATCAGATGATCAGATGGCCCGTATTTTTGTGGATGCATGCTACCAAGCTCACTGCGACATTGGTTAATGTATCTTAATGTAAGGGTAACTATTCCCCAAATGGCCCAGCAATGCCCAGCATTTCGAGGCATCATGGCACCACGCAGCTGCGTAGATCTAAGCCGCAAATTTTGGCCAGATACCTCAGTCGATTGAGGCCAGGCTGCACGTTCCATGGGATTTGGAGAGAACGAGTTTCCCTCCTTAAATCCCAGGTTTTGCCTGGAAAGAATGAGAGTTTTTGTAGTAAAGAATATCAAAGACTCCTATCTTCGGGCGGTGATGTAAAAAAACATACCCTACCATATTTAACTGGCCGTTCTGCCATTGAAAGTGACCATGTTTTTTGTTGTTCAAGCATCTAGAAATTTGTAATTGTCCATGGTGATGCCCCAGTACCAGAGGGTAATAATTCTAACAATCACAGGGAGGATGGGAATTCAAATTGTCAAACTCAAACATAGTCGATGCCAGTTTTGGAATATCTCAAATCTAATCTGATTCCCTCCCAGTTTTGATCAAAATTCCCAAAACACGGATATCACTGCGATATATATGGTATAGTCCTCAGTATCATATAGTAGTCAATATACCTAGGCTTTTTATGAGAAGCCTTTGCCCCTCATATATCTAGTGTTATATATAGCGTTGTTATGCCGTCCTACCATGTAAACCCAGGAATAAACACCCTTCTTGGTGACGGTTCTATGTGTTCGATATGCTTGTCCATTCTGATGCAGATCATATCCAGCTAAACATGTTTTTGTTTGCAGGATATATTGGACTGGAAATTGGATAATTCTTAGGATGTGCGTGGTATTTCTGAACTAAAATGTGTTCGCTGCCGGGTGGGAAAAAATCAAGAACATGCATACATGCAAATATGGAGTGGGCACTGCAGTTTGAACAGGATTAATTATCAGGATTGGTCTCAAGAAGTTCGTATGTGCTTTGTCACATTACTTCTACCTAACTGAATAAGTTGTCCTGGGCAGCGGGCTCCCCCCACTTTGATCACTTTGGGACTTGCAAAATCTTGTAAACGTTGGCTACGTTTGGCCATTATTCGGATTATTCATGGATAATGTATGGTGTACATATGTATGGTCAACCTGGCAATGAAAAATCGCCCCAGTTATATCTCATTAATTAATTTTAATGTGTTTTTTGCTGGTACCAGATGGATTGCAAGAAGTTACCTCAAAATTATCCATGATCACCCACACGTTGGAAACGTAACTACACAAATAACTGGACACTGATGGTTCTTTCTTGCTTTTCACAGCAGTATTGAAGATTCCCGACGTCAACAAATTGCTCTTGACAAACAGGAGCCATGGTCTATTGTCTAATCCTTTGAGGTTTCAGGTAGATGCACACATACAAGGGCTGACCCATACTCAGCTAAGTTGGTAAACATACTTGCAGGTGAACTGTGAATTTACGGTGCTAACTATAGCTAGATTGGTGGATACCCCCCAAAATTGTGGTTGGTTTATAAGCCCAGTTAACGATATATTGCCAACTAACCCAGCTATGGGGCACCACCGGGCAGTATCCGACCATGCGGCAGGCGATGTTTGGCTGAATGTCCTCGAAGAATTCGGCAGGACGTCATCTCCAAGATGTGCCGCGGCGTCGTTTTGACAGGAAATCGATGGAAATCACCAGCGTTTTGACAGTGAAACGCATGGTGAAAGTCCCAAATTATCCTTAATTTATGAAGGTTCAATCGAAAAACACATGCTGGTTCAAGCCCCAGAAAATCCCAGTGTTAACCTGGGTCCAAACTTGAGTACTACATGATTTCATGTGATTTCATGGGCAAATACTCTTTAAAGACTCCAAAGAGAAGTCCCAAGATAGGAACAAAATCTCTGGTTTTATGGATGTTTGAAAAGGGCCTTTTTCGGTTGACCCATGGGGACCCCCAACCTTCGGAGAGTCTCAGGTCTCTACTGCTCCGGCAGAAACTGCTGGAGCAAATGGAAGCCGCAACAGGCAGCTGCGGTGCCTGCCTTCCACATTGCTACTTGGCGTTGCGGGAAATGGGGACATGACGTGAGTATTCATGTATGATATGATACAACAGACAGATACTAACTACAGCCAAAAAAACATGTTGATTGAAGGGATGCCGAAGATTGATGAATATTGGGCAATACTGAGCATGTCGATAGGAATCGATAGGAATGTATAGCTTTTCTCAAAAAAAACAAAGAACACCAGAATTCCAACAGTAGGAATGAGAATCCCAACCGTAGTCGATTCGGTTTTCTATCTTCGGGCGACACATGGCGACACTTAAACCTGTACAGAACGATCAGCATATTGTTTGTTCGTGATTCATATAGGGATTTGCAAAGAAGCGTCACTGATCCTTCTGGGTTACGCGTGTACTGTAATTGCCATCAACAACGTGGAGATTCAGAAATCGGCGGCAGAAGTAGAGGGAAATGATGACGTCAAAATCAAAGCTGAAAAAGTGATGATTGCCAGTAACATGTCCAATTTGCGGTTCATCTTCGCACCCTGAATCATGATCAGATGGCCATGCAAATGGCCAATTTACATCAATTTACTTGCTGTGTTATATATATATATGTTATATTATATCTTATATTATATCTTCTATTATATATTATATAATATATATATATATTATAATATATTTAATATATTATATATTATATATACACATATATGTATAAAATCTATATGTGTATATATGTGTATATATATATATATATTTGTAGGATGTGTATTTGTATATATATATATTATGTCATTATTCTGTAATATATTGGATGCGTGTTCTTTTTCGGGTAAGACCCACCTCCAGAGGCGACCCTCCAAGCGCCTGCTCGGAAGTGTCGCCTGTCTCCCGCGATGATGAGACACCAAAAAACTCCGCGCCAGCGTTGAGCATAGAAAATCAGGTGGGGAGGTGGGAAAAGATGGGAAGTTCCAAGCAAGAAAATATCGGGGATTAAAGTCATGGGAAAATAATATTGGATGTAACGGGATGTACAACAAAGGATATGATATGGTATCGTTGTTTTTCCCATAAGTGGGGGATACAGACATTCCTGGCCATGTGAAAGCGGAAAATGACAAGGAACCATGCACAGTTCAAAACATGGACCCCCTTTGATGACCGCAGATTTGGCTCATCTTCATGTTGAAGCCATCTTTTTTTTGGGTGTCCAGCATTGATCTATTCCCACAGCCACATGGTGATTTCTCAAGATTGGGGTACCCCAAAACCAGGGGTTTCCCCAATAAAGACGACCCATTTTGATCACTTGGGGTCCACCATGTTAAGGTGCAAGGAGGTCCGCTGCAGGAGGAGGTGGGGCTGTGATCGAAATGAACTCATCAGACCGGTGATTCATCCAGAGCCACGTCAGGCGGTCGCAAATGTCACGTTTTTGCCAGGGATCTCATGCGATCTCACCATCATGTGTTTCATTTTGTTCTACCCTCTGGAAATTCAACATAATATAATCTCTTGAAAATGATGATTTATAGTTAATTGATGTATGATTTATGTTAATTTACCTATCGTCTATGTTGATTTATAGCTCTTGATTTATAGTATGGTTGAAAATGATGATTTATAGTTATGTTGATTGATAGCTTATGAATGCTTATGATTTATAGCTCTTGATGTTGATTGTAGCTCTATAGCTATTGCATGATTTTTTTACTACAAGAAATGGTGATGTTCAAGTTCGCTATGTTGGTCCAGGTCGAGTGCCGGGTGGACTTTCAGGGTCCTGCGAGCAGCGCAGGCGCAGGGTTGAAGCGGCACGGGCGCAAGCTGACCCTTGGACTGCGGAAAGGCACAAGGTGGTACCCCACAGTCTCCCAGTTATGTTGGTTGGTTCATAAACCACATTAACTATAGGGAGATATCTATAAATATATATATATACATAATATATCTCATATATTATACAGTGTATATATATATATACAAAAATGGAGGATCCCCAAAACCATAGGTTTCAATACAAAAACTGTCCAATTTTGGATGATTTCGGGGTTCCCCTCCATTTTAGGAAACTTCCTATCTATATATATATATCATACAAAAATCCTAGTTAAGCTACGCGCCCATAAACCAACTTGGCTAACTATCGGGCACCACCTTGTTTTTTCTGGCCTAGACAAGCATAAATCCCATGGCCTGGGCATCTTGGGGGATGGTCATCAATCATCAATCCACGAAGTCCACCATACCATATTATAACCATGCTATGGATTCCCATGTTGGGATGACCATATCATACCATATCCGTATTGCTTTTACATGGGACATTGATGTTTTCATCATGGCACATGTGAAGGTTTGTTTGATGTGTCCATTGATGGGAACATGTTTGGCACCTCATTTTGAGGCTTTACAATCCATTTTGCCGGGTGCATAAATTAAACTTAACACATCCAAGCCCAGCCCCATAGTAGAGTCCGACATAGTCCGACAAAGTCATGGGGTTACTGCTGTTGTGTCATGGACCAAATGGAACATATCAAAACATATCAAAACAACAACCGCAGCCACGAAAGTAACACAGTCTCTGCTTGGTGGGATGACTTTATCCCAACAGAAGCCACATTTTTCCATCGAGGTATCGTGGTGTGAACACTCTAAAGTCGAGGGGGTTCATGCCACTTGGCAGGATATGTTCCGATATCTGCTGGATATGAAGAAATGGTCATGGCTTTTGGGATGGTTTTTGGCAAGTTTGTTGCCTTGAACTTGGTAATGTGGAGGGAAAACAAATATCACTTGAAACAGTTTCACGGGCCTCACAACAAGGGTCATCTCAGATGAGGGTCTGAGGGTCAGATACATCTGATTTGGGCCCTACGTATCCCCCATCTGGTGCATCGTTTTGTTGCAGCCGAATCCCGACCAAGACATCCTCATATTTTCTACATCTCCATATATTAGTTGCAACAATTCAATATGTTTGCTGCCAAAATCACATCTATTCACATCTCTATCTAGTGTTGCTTTAACCAGCTATTTATTCTTGGTTCACTCACCATGTTTGCTTAGTTGAACTCCATAAGACGTGTGGATACCATAAACAGTTCATGAACATCATAAATATGGCAGATATCTTAGGTGAACTTCGGGATTTCTCCATGGTTTTCTTCGCGATTTTCCAAAGGAACGGTCACCGGGTCGCGAACATGTCCCAGGTACTACGAGGCGCGGCTCAGTGTGCGGAATCTCACCCTGGCTTCACGTGCCACGCGGACGTTGGAAGAGGCTGTGCCCTGGAGCTACTGGAAGGTTAACAGTTTATTGTTTGGATAAATTGAGGTATGAATCCAGGTATGAGATGGTATGAACATCTATCCATGGGTGTATAAATATACATATATATGTTTTTTTTGTTATGGAGTATTTTGTGCAAAACTGTGTAGTTGGTTTAGTTTTTTCTTGCAATATTGGTTCATAATGGGATTCCTAGCTGAGTTCACCCATCGACGATGTCAATGAGGGCAATTCACTACCGTTTAGTGGTTCACAATTAGGCAATTACATATATATATATAACATAATATATAAATATACAACATATATTAATATATATATACATATATAACATAATATATATATATATATATATATTATAACATCTATAAATATAACATATATAACACACATATACATATATAACATATATATAACACACATATACATATATAACATATATATAACATATATATAACATATATATAACATATATATAACATATATATAACATATATATAACATATATATAACATATATATAACATATATATAACATATATATAACATATATAACATATATACAACATATATATAACATATATATAACATATATATATAACATATATATAACATATATATATAACATATATATAACATATATATAACATATATATAACATATATATAACATATATATAACATATGTATAAAATATATATAACATATTTATAACATATATATAACATATATATATAACATATATATAACATTTATATAATATATATAACCTAGATATAACATATATATATATACCATATATGTATAGCATATGTATAACATATATATATATAACATACATATAACATATATATACACAACATAAATATATGTATATAGATAACATATATAAAATATATAGATATATAACATATATATAACATATAATCATATAACATGTATATTTATATATATAACATATATGTGTATAACATATATATATATATGTATATATACGTGTAGCTGTTTTGTTGGTTTAAAACAAGGGACTATTTTTTGGGAATACAAGTAGTTTGGATTTATGTTTATAGCTCATTTTAAGCAGCGTAAACAGGAGAGCATAGTGGCAGGTCGTAGGTGTCAAAGGTGTAATCTGCTACCAAGCGATGAATCGCGATGGTTGGCTCACCCAGTTGTTGTGGAGACTGACAGTTGTGATTGCGGGTTCCTGGTATGCAAATCCAAGTGGGGAGAATTTGCAAGCTTTGGAAATCGGAGTAACTCCTCAAGATTGGAAAAACACTGCTGGAAAGGCCAACCAGAACTGCGATCAAAGCTAGCATTAAAAAAGGATAAATTAAGCAATTTGACTTCGTCATGCATTTTTTCTAGTTTTGGATCATCGAAATGACCGAGTTTTTGATGAGTGACCGGGGATCCTCCATATTATTTGGATCGGGCCGTTCAGCCTGGATCTGCGTAATTTGCAGTGGCCCCAGGGCAGATCATCCTAGACTCGTCAAGATTGTTCGATCCGTTGACTGGAAAGATGAGGCAAACTTTCAGCGCTCACCAGGAAGCTTTGTATGTTAGTAATGCAGTTTTACGGTTGCAAATGTGATTGAAATTTTTTGATACTTCAACTCTGAAAGCGTAATTCTTGATAGGGCTTGCATTGGTGGTAGTTTCGCACCGCAGTCAGCTTGACCTTTTTTCCACATAAGAAAGGCATCGAGCGAGCCTCAGGTTTTTCTCCCGTGGAGATTGCTGGGTGAGGGCATAGCCCGCTGGACAAGGTAAAAACCAAAGCAGAGCTGTGGACTGCTTGGAGAGGCATCCCACTTAACAATCAGGTGATTTAATCTACATATACGAGATCAGACGAGTTCATACGAGTGGGATGTATCCTATTTATTGTTAGGTGAATTGACCATGGTATGTATCGTATTTATATATATATATACACCATAATTCAACAGGGTCCCACACATCCCAGGTGCACAATCACACCTTACTGGCGACTTTTCGTCAGATCTTTTCAGAGAAGGAGGCGGGAGTGAAAGACAGCACTGCAAAGCTGCGGCTCGGTGACAATGGGGACGATGACGGAAGGTTCAAAATGGGGACATCTGGACGTGTGTGTGTGTGAAAGAAAGAAAGAAAGAAAGAAAGAATAAGAAAGATGTTGTTTCTTTCTTTATTTATGTCTTTCTTTCTTTCTTTTTTCTTTCTTTATTCATTTATGTGTCTTTTATTATGTATGTGTTGTTTATTGATTTATGTATTTATTGTTTAATATTGTTTAATGTATACATTTATATATAGACTATATATGTGTGTGTGATTATATTATATATACGTATGATATATATATATATGGTATGATATGATATGATATGATATGATATTATATATATATATACTGATATGATATGATGTGATATGATATGATATGATTTACATACTTCTGTGATGAATGTGTATATATATATATACATATGACAAGTATATGCGCATACACAACTTTGTGTGCAGGACATCAGTTGACCAAATCATGTGGTCCCTTATTTCTTTGTTTTTCTCCTTGTTTCAGGACCCCGATTGAAATGTTGGTCCAAATCGATTGACTTTGGAGGCTTTCCTCAGGCTGAAAGTTGGTTTGGAGAAAGAATCCATACGTATGGGGTTTTAGAAAATCACCTTCACCCAGAAAAAACATAGCATTGAATCTAGAAACTTATGCTCACTGCAGAAAAAAGGCAACCACAAACACCATACGTTGTGGGCCACCCGATTTTGAGCCCCGTAAAAATTGCCATTTTTGATCTCCAAGGACTGCACAGAACCTGCAGAAAGCGTTGGAAGAAACTGAAGGTCTGGCAGACGTGTGGCTGAGCCTGCAAGTAGCGCCTCGGCGATGCCCACAAAGGACCTGGCCATAAATTCGTCACATACTCATAGAAAAGGGTATAATGTATAGATCGTGTAGATATATATATATATACATAATTATGTATTATTAGTATGTACTATACACACTATATGTTGAGAAACTGTCACATTAAACATTAGTAGGCTGCATTTTGCTTTATTGCTTGGAGTCCTTGCTCAGCATACTACAGCTCATCCTTCAAAGCTTCCCCAGAATCGAGAACCTTCGCAGTGACCGTATTGAAGGCATATATGAATTAAAGGGATGTAACTATATAAGTTATATATACATGCATTTATCATCGTTTCTATAAATATATGTTTATCATTTTTCCCTGTCACCCACTCTGTTTTTTATGTGTTTCTACTGGTGCATAATGATCCCTAGCAATTCCCAGCCCAAAGTGCTGGAGAATCACCCACTCAACAACTTCGATGTATTCCCCAATTTCCCATAAATCCAAGTTAAGCCTAGTGATTTTTGACCAAGCTACCTGACAAACTAGGTCCCTTTGGCCCTCACATGCCCACATTGAGGTGATGGATGCCCGGCCCTGGGTGGGGAAAATGGTGACGTCTCCGCGCACGCAAGAGATTTCGAAGGCGATTTCGATGCTGGGCGAAGCGTCGGAAGATCTGTCTTTTCATGGTAAACACCAACTGGTGTGTCTGAAAATACCATCCACAATAGGGACAGAATCGGATATATATATATATATATATGTATCATATATATATATATCATATATTATATATATATATATATCATATATTATATATATATCATATATTATATATATATCATATATTATATATATATCATATATATATAATGATGTTTTATATATAATATAATATATACTATAATAACATATAATATAATACAATTTAATAAAATATAATACAATATATAATAAAATTAAATTTAATATAATATAATATAGTATAATATAATATAATACAATATAATATAATATATTATAATATAATATTATATAATATATACTTAGTAATGTTCTTTGAATATCAAGAGATTTCAAATGGGATATATTATAGTCTAACCAAACACGTTATGATTAGTGTGTCTGAAAATGGGGATTTTACCACCAATAAATTGCAAGATTGATAGGAAATATGCTAATTCACCAATGGATATGGATTTCCAG
Organism: Cladocopium goreaui; assembly: GCA_947184155.2. Taxonomy (NCBI): domain Eukaryota; class Dinophyceae; order Suessiales; family Symbiodiniaceae; genus Cladocopium; species Cladocopium goreaui. Next base: position 133,518 of record CAMXCT020000082.1, on the reverse strand, counting down.
ACAAACCCTAGTTTTTTGGTATAAAAGTGGCTGGGCTACATCCCAATACATTCCAGGTTTTTGGGGGGTTGTATGGGGTCTGGAAAATACCGCCTATTTGGACAAATCATGTTGCGACCTCGACCTGGGACGTCGCTGGAATGTATAATTGTGATAGAACTATAATGAACTATATGTATCTGGGTAAGCAACCTCTGAACCTCTAGAATCCATGCCGGCTACAGGAGAGGGTTCCCAAGACATGCGAGAGGAAAGAAACACTGGGAAGCCAATTTTGCAAGGTGGTGGCCAGCCAGTTGTGTTTGTTGATTTATAACTTCGCTTTGCATCAGTGAACTAGTTCGATATGTATTCCCCAAAAAACACCATCATAACCCATCTTAGTTGGCCTAGTAATGTTTAAGAATTACCTAACAAACTGGGGCACAACCCTGCTTCTCGATTGAATCATCATGTTGGTCGGTTAAACCATCATTTTTGTTGGCTAAATCACTATTTTTGTTGGTCAAACGACCTGGTGTTTTTTTGATTCCATATATCTTGCGCCCCCGAAGCTTCTGCACGTGAAATCGCCCAGGATGTGGATGCAAGCCGAAGTGGCAAGACTGGAGGGCTGGTGACTTTGCCAGAAATTTGGGATTGGATTCAACAAACATTTAGAATGTTAATAAAGCAATAGGATCCACCTTTGAAAAGCCTTTTTGTAAAGAAATATGGCGGGGAAATCCTCTATAAATGGGAAATTCATCGAACGAAATGTGGAATTTTCCAGCCATGTTTCATTACCGGAATGTAGAGGCTACATGAGCCCCAGGTAATACAGCTGTCCCTTCTGCAGGGTCAAACCACACGGAACAAACACTTCGGGAAGCCGCATAAAATTTGGAGAAGTACTGAGAAGTGTTCCATGATAACTTGGGAACATTGGTGTATTAACCATTGGATGGATGATACACCCAAGGTATTTAGAAATTGAAATAACCCCTGCTGGTTTTCAGAATCTTGAAGGGTTTTCACATCCCAATGCATTGGAAATCCGTTGGCCACATATTTGGCAGCCGAGGCCTGCGATGAGTGTCGCGGACCAAACTGCTGGAGTTCAACCTGAGATCTGGTGGATGGCAAATTTTAACAGCCAAGGAATTGTAATATATATATATATATAATTAATTATATATATATTATAATATATATATAATATGTCTCACATTTGGATGTTTGTATCGGCCTCGATCTTTGCGAGCACTTTCATGATCTCGCAGACTGCTGAACTGGCTGATGGTCTCAGAGATGTTCTGTTGCGATTCCACATGGGATGATGATCCCCAATGACGTCCGTGTTTATTGTAAGGCTGATTTCTTTGAAAGTGGGGATGAGTTTTAAAAACCCATCAAAAATCATCCAGTGATAAGCTGTGGGATTGCCTGAATTCTTCCACATTGGGAATCAAAGCTTGGAGCACCTTCCGGAGCATGTCTCCTATCTATATATATATACTATATATACTCCTATATTTTCTATGATTTTCCTATTTAAGGGTTATATTTGGGGTTATTTCGAGATTCTTTGATTTATAGTATTAGCATCATATTCTCAAATGCAGATGGAATTGATATCAATTCAGTTGTACGGTTATACGTATTATACATAAACATGAACACATGTTTGTCACACTCTAGTGCCTTAAGATTTCTGAAGATAGGGGGCAAGTTCCATATTGGAGACATGTCCTTGGCGCGGGCTCGCGACATTTCCTTTGAAGAAAACACGGCCATCTTAAGGTCATGAGTCATGTTATATATATATATATATATATATGTGTGTGTATATGTATACATGACATATGTATAATACATTATAATACAATGTAATATATATATATATTGCTATACGTATATTGACGTTTAGTTATGTTTGGTGATGTCTATTTATGTCTAATTATGTATACTGTATACTTGTGTGATATCATTTCGCAGCCACTGTTTTTTGAGGTGCTGTGTGGCTGGAGTGGATGCAGATGGGCCGCCGGGAGCGCTTCAACATCCGCAGCAAGAGCTTGAGCCAGGCGCAACAGACGATCTGGGCTGCAGAGCAGAGCTATCGACCGCAGTGGACCAAGCGACAGGTGGGTGATGGGGAATGGGGGAAAGTGATGACAAATGCTGGGTTCTATGAGTTGTATGGAGGGTTTTATGCAAAGGAGGGGACTATGGGGTGATGGGAAATGATCGATGGGTCTAGAATGACGAGGTGAAGCACAAGTGAAATGGATTTGGAGATCCGGAAATCAAAGATAGCAATGGGAAATCCCCATGAATGGGTTTTTTACTGGGGTTTGCATCTATAATACTATAAATGGTGGATGTTCCTCTGCCATGTTTGATTTCCACAGGGTAGTGGCGGGGGTTTCATGTTCTTGTTTGAACAGGAAGCAGCCATTGGGAAGATTGGGCGAAGATGGGGATGAAAAAGCTTGGCAAATGGTAGGTCAATGGTGGATGATGAATCAGTTCTTAACATTTCTTAACCGTTTGAATGGAGGTTGAGGTTGAGGTGGAGAATGGGTACAGTGGACTGGTGAATAGCAGGTTTTCACAGGGTATTGCGTCCACTGGAAGACAGGGGATGGGAAAAGTGAGTTGCTGAATGCGCTGAATGCGCTGGTTTCATCGGTTCGATATTGCTCCCTTTCAATACAGGAATGTAAAATGCATATATAAATATGCTATAATTACTATAATCATATGTTTATATGATTTTATATGCACACTATCACTACTCCAGTGTGCCACTCACAAAAGGGTATTCAAGGTAATTAAGCCATGACCAGGGGAAGCGAGAGAAGAGACTTGGCATGTTGCATCTTCCTGGGGCTTGGTTGTCGTGCCAGGAACGTCGCGCAGCTCGAGAATGGCGCCAGCAGCAGGAATCTGAGCGACAGGAATTGAGGCGTCAAGAACAGAAGTCGCGCGAAGAGCAAAGGTGGCAGCTTGACTCTGTATGGATGGCTGATGTTGACATTAGTGGGATATTAAAATTAATTATGAAGGGGATAATTTAGGGAATAGAATTTGGATATAGAACCAGCAATATCACACGTGAGTGTGTCTGAAACTGTTTGTTGGTGATAGCTCAACGGTGATCCATTCTGGGTCAACCAACTGGACGGCTGTAGGAATTTTGGATGAATGAACGAGGATTAATGAATGTGAGAAACCCAATAAACCCACCATTGGGGGATGATAGTTACCAACCATTTATAGTGATTTTGGGAATGAGTTGTTATTGGGTTTACCACATTACAAGATTCCTACTTGGATAATCGTATATAAGGTCCCGATCAATGGCTACTCTCTGGAAATCAAACGTGGCAATGGAGAATCCCCCAGTTGGATGATTTTTAGATTATGTTCATATTAGACCCTCCATCACGTTTGATTGCCGGAAATAATATTTTGATCGGATATATATATATATACAGATTGATCTGACCAGATAACTTCTACTCTTGTGAAGGGTGCGTAAGATTTTCCAAGCATGGGGACACTTGGGCCGCAAAATTATGACTCCATGCGTCGATATAGGGGAAAAAAGTTTGAGATTTGACTCGAGCACCCAAATTGAGAGTTAACCTCCTAACACTTGAAAAACAGAATAGGAGTTGACTGCCCAAATTTTGAAAAAATATGTACAACATTTATTTGTTGGATAAATACATTAATACGAGGCAACTATTGGCAAAACATGAGAAATACTGTAGCTTCCCCAACCCCCAAAAAAAGGGAACAGAAATTTAGGTCGTCTGCTGTTACTATACTATTATTTTAGAAGATTTTGAATTGTCTATTTTTGGGTTACAAGAACGGCCCAACAAATCAGATTGACCATGCGAAATTTCTACCAGACTCTCACCGAGAAGATGATGAGATTTGATTAAAACAGCAACAAGTGTAGGGAAATGCTGAGATTTACAATGATCTGCAGAATTGGCAGGTATGGTGATTATTCCATGCCTAGCTGGCACACCACAGATTTTAGTTCTCAACCAGAAATTGTGCCCAGGCAACGGCTGGTGGAGGGCAGGCTAGCACGACTCTTGCTGCGAGCTGAAAATTGCGCGCAAAGCCTGGAGAACAAGGAGTACGGCAGAACAATCCAAGACTCTGGGCGTGAATTTCGAGGGCAACCCCAGAGCTTCACTGCTATGGTTTTTGACAACGACAGCTGAAAACGTAAAGAATAGTGTTAGTGGTTGAAGCTTTTGAAAGCCAGGGATTCACTATGTGTGTACCACATCGGAGGTGATCCATCTTTTTTCCCTACGGAGTTGTGGTTTTTGGACCCGACCAAAGTGTGTCAGGAATGGAGGAAGAAGGTACGTTTGGCAACCAAAGCGGCCAAAGAGAAAAGCATGATGAGCCAACGTGCAGCGGCACGCGCTTCAAAATTGCGGACCATGCGTTGGAGATGGGTCCAACAAAATCCAACAAATATGGGTTGGTATGAAAATAAGGGACCCCTGCTGTCCAATGGTGTGTATATGTTGAAATATCATCATGTTCCCTGATGTTCCCTGCTAAGATTGCCATGGCTTTAGAAGGTGCTAATCATACGCAGCATTTTCAGGCACAGCAGTCTTCAAAGTCCTAATTCGAATCAATTTGGATACGTTTTGGATTGATGATTTTATCATATTTTAATATAGTTTATGATTTTTTGGGGCCTCACCTCTTCCACTGCCATGGCGAAGTCATATTCAACTCCTGGACGAAGAAAATCTGATAAAATCGGAATCCCCTGGAAGCCAGTTGGCCTTAGTCTATATGCATCCCCTCTGTATCAGGTGGAGGAAAAGTCAGTGGTGCCTCCTTTGTTGAGTGCCATGCTGCAGTGAGGTTATGGGGGAGTCCCCAAGAATTCCAAGTTATGGCAGCTATAGCAGGGACTCCACTGACCTTGCTGTGAAGGTAAGAGAGCGAACCCCAAGAACGGCTTATGACTTACAATTCGCAAGAACTCACAAGAACTGCCATTCTAGATGTGGGTGGGTAGGCCCTGGTGTCAACGGTTGGTTCGTGATGGATAATTCTGTTTGGGGTATCAAGAGGGTCAACAAGAATCTGAGACATTTGATACCCAGCTGCAACATATTAGGAGGAACCCCAAATGTGATTGGTTCTGGACTTATTTCCAATTTTGCCCCCCCAAGTGTTCCATTTGTAGATCCCTTAGATCCATTAGATCCCGTAGATAATTCCATGAAAGATTGGTTTGGGCAAGAAAGTTCCATTTTGCGATCAAAAACCCTTATTGTATTGAATACTTCAGTGGAGGGCAGAACTGAGCGGACCCTACAAAAAAAAAGGGTGTACTATTTGGTGCTAAAGCCACTATTTGTGATATTTGGTCCCATTCGACTTTTCAGCAATTTTCAACGGAAAGGATAGGAGTCGGGGTGTAGGGGGGGAAATGTCAGGGGATTGAAGGTGCAGGTCCAATGTGCGCGACGTGTTGAAGGGATTTGAAAGGCTTCCGAGGATCGATAAATATCGTACAGTATTCAACCTCTGGGATTATGATAGTTTATAGATGTTTATAGTATCCCATAAATACACTATAGTTTATCATCTTCTACCAGGATTCATGAACCGGTTGTTCTCACTGCGCCCAGAGATTCGCGCGGACAGGAGTTGGGTCCCTAATTGTACATAACTTCAGCGCGGTTCGGCCGATTCTGGTGATGATTTTGGGGTAGTTGTGGACTTGGAGAAGGTTCTGGTGGTGATTTGCATGGAAAAATGGAGTAGAAAATTGGACAGACCTACTGCTAGAAAACTGCTTGGTGGTTTGGAACATGGATTTGATTTTTCCATATATTGGGAATTTCATCATCCCAACTGACAAACTCATATATTTCAGTAGGCTCAACCACCAACCAGATATTAATAATCATACACCATATCTATTGATTATTAACCATATTATGCCATATATCACTGGGGTGATGTTAGCATAGTCAAATAGTACTTTGTTTCTTTGAAGTTGTAGTTTCTTTGTTTCACATGATTTATAGCGATTATCCATATAACCCATTATCAATGTAATCCCAAAACCCAAAAGCCTATGACCCAAGGCAATTTTTCAATTCGTGGGATATTACTACTTTTTACTTTAATAATCCATCAATAATAATGGATCATAATGAATGGTATCAATGATTGATACCATTCATTATGATTCATTATTAATCTGAATTATGGGAACTACTAAGAGACTAAAGTTCAATTATAATAAATATCATTTCCCTGAGATTAATCAAACTACTGTTGGGATTCACCTATTACCCCATTATATTATTATTCACCCCATTATTCCCCATCATCAATCCCATCAGCCACGCGGTGGTGGCTTCCTGGTGGCCTGCTCCATCCGCCTGGGGCCTCAGGGGTCCGAGCGGAAGGAGCGATGTCACCATCTATCCACAGATTATACACTAGTCAGTCAGTGATATTATGATTCTGGAATACTTATTATTAATAATTAAATTAAATTACTTGAAATTTTATTCAAGTAATAATAAAATAATAAGGAGTATTCCAGAATCATAATATCACTGACTTCCAGAATGGATAGATGGGTGGTTCATATGTAAGTAATCTAGATTGTCATTGGGATTGTTGAATCTGAAGATGGTAGTGGGGATTCCCAATAGCTAACATTGATCAATGGCGGGTCATTGATGATCATAATGCGAAGTCACCAGTTGATACAATGGCCCAAAAATGATCATGAGAATCCTGGGTGCCATGGTCCACCACCGCAACCCATCCCTGAAAACGCGATTAGTTTTCCTCATCTTGTGGACCATCCCATCGCTCGATTGAGCTCTTCTAAGATCCTTGTTGCTACAGGCAACGGCCATGCGTTTCCCAACGCTAGCCCGTACTCGCGGACGCTCAACTCCATAGTCTTCTCTGAAGACCACCCTTGCAGCTCCGCTTTCTCCTAGCCACCGTTAAGATGGGGCCATGTTACACTATGCATGACATAATGACCTCAAACCTTAAACTTGGGATTAGCTTATTAATACAAAAATTATGTTGATTTTCATTAGCTAGTTTGAAAATAACCAGGTAATCCCAAATTCACTGTTTGGGCTCATTATGAGTGAACAAACATGTAACCGGCCAACTACGAATTACAAGGATAACGATAATGGCATCGATCATTGTTATATCGATTGCATTCGATTGCATTATTTTATTGTTTTTCTGTTTTGCCAATTGGCACACCCAATGCTACTATCATTGCTGTTATCGTTTACCAACAATCCTTGACTCAGGTGTGACCCTTCCTACTACCTTGGCTCTGCCGGTGATCCTTGGCACGTGGGTCAGCTCGGTTGTTGGGATACCATGTTGATGGGTGGAATAAAAGTAGTTAATTGAATGATCCGCTATAGTGATAGTATCATGTTTAAAGTTATTAGAATGAATGATGCTATAGTTACTTATTATTATCATTCTAATTAAACATGGTACTATCACTATAGCGTATCGTTCAATTGGTTAAACAGGTACTGGTCCACCGACAATAATGATTAATGCATTTCAATGACATGGTAGTAGCCTGTTGCAATAATATTTAAAATATGATTATTTGTTCATGGTCAGTTATCATCCCCACTATTACCAGGAAGAACAACCAGAATCAGGTGTCCTTCAAGTTCAAGAATCTCTGATGGCTGGTCACCCAAAACGAATCAGCGCCGGATCTGGCCCTCGTGAGGCATGGTGTCCTTAGATAAGTAGGATGGATTATTATGGCATCCCCACGCAAACTGGATTAGGTATTTCCATTGAAATTTGGCCCAGCCAAGTTGCATGTTCAAGCTGGGTTGTCCTTGAAACTTGCTGGATGCGGCCACATCGATCACCCTGAGTGGGCCATGAAAAAATAAGTTTTGCAAAATTGGAAGTAGTTCATCAAGATATCAATGACAATGTTTCCCATGCAAAATTGAAAGTAGTTCATCAAGATATCAATGACACTGTTTCCCATGCAAAATTGAAAGTAATTCATCAAGATATCAATGACACTGTTTCCCATGCAAAATTGAAAGTAGTTCATCAAGATATCAATGACACTGTTTCCCATGCAAAATTGAAAGTAATTCATCAAGATATCAATGACACTGTTTCCCATGCAAAATTGAAAGTAGATGCGGTTGGGGAACCAGCTATCGCGGAGATCTCCACCCATCTCCACGACCTTTTCCATACCGGCTAGTAACCTCTTTCGGGCACCGCATGTCTTTGGGAACTCAGGGGATTCAGCTTTCCTGCCACCAAAAAGTGTTTTCAAATGCTCCAACTGACCGATGCATGATGCTTGATAATGAAATGTTTTTGCAGTCCTCCCCATGAGATTCAGGAGAGTGGTTCGTCGCTTCATAGGCAAAGGCCGAGGAAACTTAAATTTTCCTTGGCTATTCAGCTGTCATGGTATCATATCTAGAATGAGGGTAGTCACTGCGGAAAACACCAACTGTTTTTTTCATCAACAACCCATTATCGGTAGAATGACTATTGGAGGACCATCATAATAATAAGAAAGAAATTGCTAAAAAGACAACATGCACTGCTTTTGCGGCCAAGGTGCTCTTGCGGCTGTGGTTGGTGCAACCCACTATCCAGACACGACGCCTCTTTTGAGGCAAGCCACCGAAGCTCCAGCTGTCGAGGATCTGTCAAGGAGGATGATAAGAGATGCTGGTTCAAATGGTTCATACAGTAATCGATGATCAAAAATCGATGATCAAAAATGATCACATATGATAATAAGTAATATCATACTTCAAGTACAAATAATGGTGTCATGACGATGTGGTAATGTTGTTTATCAGACTTGAAGTCAAAGCATCAGAATCAGGTTGGTGAAACCTACTACGGGGGCCTTCCACTGCACGTTGTAATACCCTCGTGCTCTCAACCTTGGTTGAATCAAATATTAAAACGATTATGTGACTCACATCAATGGTTTTGAATCATGTTGATTCAAATGCTGCTTAGGAACAGTCTTAGGAGGCTCAAAAAGAATTTTCTGTGTCGTTTGAAAGTCATCCCAACGACGTTCTCGAGAACAAAGGTTTCGGGACGCCATCGAAGTATCCTGCGGACTACCTAGGTTGATTGAAATTGATCAGAATAAAATGGCATTGGCTGAAAATCATATTAAACATCCCTTAAACAATTCATGCGATTGAGGCACAGATTTTGCAACCTTAGATCGCTTGTCAGCCTTCCCTCTCCGCCTCCCAATGGAAGAGAATGGCTGACATGGAAAGCCTGATCCATAGACGTGGATTAGCTTCTCCACTCCTGGGATGGAAGAAAATGGCTAGACATGAAAAACTGGATGAGTAAATCGCCCTCTTTTGCCAAGAAACCTTTGTACTTCGCACAGTCTGCAGATATCTTCTGAGGGTGGTAAAGATCTTTGAGACGTTGACGAAGCGCAGGATCAGATTCGCTCATGTAGAAGACTTCGGTTTTAAAGCCAAGCTTCCTAGGCAGGTGTTGAACCAACGGGGCTAATCGGTGTTATGACTTCTTTCAAACTTCATTCAATTTGAAATGACATTTGACAAATGTGTTGTTTTTTCCGAGAAACTTGCAACATGGAACCAATGGTCCCAGCCCGGCGCAATCTTCGGCAAGAACGAGTTTTTTTGTCGGCATGGCCCCTATGATAGCCGACAACCCCTTAAAGTAAGAGCCAAAATTTGAAACGATAATCAAACGATGACAAATGGCTGGGTACCAATAGGTTTCCCCTGTTCCTCAATGACTAATGCATGGCATTCAATCTTTTTGGACCCCAAACTGAGCAGCTACGCGCGCGTCAAGCCAGGTCTAAGCCATACCCACTTGGAAACACATTGCTTAAGTGCAAACAACGTTTGATTTCAAAACTCCTTTGGGTGTGGCAGAGGTTTTGTGGGGAATCACATCAGCTTCTTCAACTTGTTCAAGACATTTCCAGCCTTCTTGCTTCCGGCCTTCAAGGGTGACAGTGAATGTGTAACATTGAACTAAATTTGGGAGTCACTAAATTTGATGATCACAACCAACATGAACTAAGGATAACTAAGGGGCACCTTGGGGCGTCCCTTTGCCTTCGGCTTTCCTTTCGCCTTTCCCTTTGCTTTGCTGGCCGCTTTGGCCTTAGCCTTTCCTGCACCCTTTCGGCGTGGCTTTGGATCCTCCATCTCTTCGTCCTCCTGCTCTTCCTCCTCATCTTCCTCCATCGGGTCGTCATCTTCTTCTGGCTCTTCCTGATCCTCTTCCTCGTCCTCGTCACCTTCCTCTTCTTGCTCTTCCTGTCCGTCGTCCTCATTATCCTGCTCCTCGTCATCCTCACCTTTGTTTTCTTCATCTTTTTTCGGCTTTCCCTGAACAGTTTCTAGGTTGTTGTCATGATCCTAAATGTTTGAAACACAACCTCACAGTTGACGCTGACAGGTGGCCTTCAGGTTCTTCGACTTTTTCTTTTGGACCAAGGCCAGAAGGGTTGGCTCGAAGATGGGGGATTCGGGGTCCAGCATTCCTTCCCAGCATTTCAACTCGAGCCTTTTGTACAGCAGCTTTGCCTTAGTTAATCTAATAACTTTGATAATTATCGATATCCGAGAGGAACAGCATTCAATGATTGACTCAGAATTGAATTGAATGCATTGTTTTTGTTCAAAGACACAGCCAAACATTGTCAAGTCACATGGTCTTCGGTGAAACACACACCAATATAAGCTACCCTTTGCAAGATAGCTTCCCATGCTGTCTTTCCATCACCTTGACGGACGATGATGACACTGAGAAACATTGGGTCAAAGACTTGTTGGTTTATGATCGGTGGAATCATGTCAAGTTGTCCCATCTGTCAATTGATTAGGAATAACCTTGTCAAGCGACAGCAACTCAAATCCAACATGGCTGAGATGTTGAACTCATGGAAGACTTCAGCGACCTCGGAATTCATTAACTCGTTAGTCATGACTTGGGCCAGGCTTGGTCAAGAGTCGTTGGTATGACGAATGATTGGTAACGTTTGAAACTGTTGAATTTTCTTTGGATTAATCTGTCCCATGTAAACCTACGTCACCCTTTCCCACGTGCTGTCAAACGTGCTGTCAAAAGACCGCTTCGCTAGGCAGAGAGTGATATGCGACGGGCTCCACGTCAGTGTCCTTGCGTCGGATGCCTTAGTGGTGAGATGAAGTTTGGCTGGGGTGGATTGGTTGATATGATCTGGAACATATTTTTTTAATCAAAAGCATGGCACCCTTCTGGTGGTCGGCGACAGGTTCATCAGCACGCCCACCCACAGCGATTCGGTTTGCAGTGCCATAGAGCAGTTTCTTCTCCCCATAGGTCACCCTCCATGTTTCTTTCTCATCCTTAGCTGGTATATTTGATAAAAACTTGGTTTCAGATAAGCGATTTAGTTACTAGTCAGCAATATGTTGATGCAATGAGCCCCAATAATCTGATAAATAAAATTGAATCATAGCCCCATAATAATAATGTTTTCAGGTACAGTAATGTTTGATACTAAAAGACATGGATGAATCATAATCTGATTGCAAGCCAAAATTAAATCAAAGTATCGTCCCAATCTGGCGCCAAGACTGGGCCGATGCAGTCTCCATGACTTGTGCCTCCATAGTGGCGTCGTTTCTTGTAGACCAGCCCCGCCTCCTCCCCAAGAATGAAGTGGAGGCGCTCCAGTTGACCCACCACGCTGCCCTTATTTCTGTTCTTGTTCTTACGGATACTAGTCTCATCCCACATCAGGAATTTCTGGCTTTTCCACTTTGTCATTGAGGTAGTTGCACTCGGTTTGATAGCCCCCAGCAAAGACGAGGAAAGACCTCGGTTCATCATCTTTACTCCAAGTTCATCATTATGTTTGGGGACACGCAGCTAGCTCTGATTGACGCAAACCTCAGTGCCACATGCTGACAAGATGCCTTCGCGGCCTCCGTCCATGATGATCATGCAGTCGCCCGGGCGCATTGTGCCATTTTCAAGCCTGAGGCCGAGTGCGCTCATGAACAGCTTCCCATGACGACCTTCACGCAAAGGTGGCACCCGCAGGCTCGGCTGGGTGCCAGCTTCACCTGCTAGCTTTGTGTCCTTATTTGGATCAAACATGGTTTCGAAAGTTCAACTAAGATGAAGACTGCCATTTAATGTGTGATTGTCAAACATACATCTACTCAGGCCTTGTGAATGTTCTCACTGCCAAGAATCAAAGTAGATCACCACCGACTTGAAGATTTGGTTCCTGAGCATGGGTTCGGTTAATCAGTTAATCTCAGCTTTTGACATTTGAAGGGCTGAAGAACATATCATTGGTTGATTTGACTGACTCATTCTAACAAGTTGTGTCCAGATTCGTCTCTGGATCGATTTCCCCTTTCCACTTAGTGAAAGAGGTGGTTTCCAAAGCAGCTGTCATGGCCTGAACATTGTCCTAGCCAACGGGGATTGTCATGTTGGGTTTAAATGTAATGGGCTGACCCGTCATTCAAATGGATAATAAATCTGAAAAGGGTGGGTCCTCCTCCACGATGAGCTTTACATGGGTTCGCACCATATTGCAGGCCTTCAGCTTGAACCTGAGTTGGCGTCAAGCAACGAATTTTTGGGCTATGTTTAATGATGATCAACCAGGGCTATGTTTAACCATGATGATCAACCAGGTAAGTACCCAACGCATCCAATCTTCGCAATGACTCCTCATCCAAGTCCAAAGGCTCACCATCTGTCGACTGGTTTTTCGTTCCCCTCTTTCTGGTCTTCAGGACTGATTCGGGAACCTGACCAATTCAATCAAAATGGCTGACTGAAGTTCAGATTGCCGAAGTAGGTATTGACTTAGTAAGTAAAGCCCTGCTGATAGTACCACCACTGAGCCAGCCTTCAGGTGGCCGGTTCCTTTCTCATCCTCCTCCATCTCCACAGGTTCTTCGACCAGTTGGACGTCGTCCTCGTCGTCCTCAGCATTCTCCTGCAGGCGCCCAACAGGAATTATCATCAGGGGAAGTTTATCTTAGTTAGTTGATGTATGTCATTGTTGTTGGTTCATCAATCAACTTACTCGTACAAGTAGGTCCTCACCACTTTTCTTTTTGGCTTCTTTGATTTCTTTGTCTGCCTGCCTCATGAACCGTGATATCAACAAACTGATGGGTGAAACCTGAGATTTCCAAGTATGAGACACTTCGTCATTTATTATTGATCAGATTTGATGGGCATTAAGCCAAGAAACTCTTGGATGGTTCCAATGCGGTTCTCGATCTCAGAGTGTGCGCACCATTCACTCACCTCAGTGGTTGATGTGATGCAGCTGAATTTATGAAAGTGTTTTTTTTGCCATGAAGATATTTGAATGTCAATTTCAATGCCAAAGAACCGATTTCCTGTGGCGTACCATGTTTTTGAAGGTTGCTTCGAAGGTGTTGCTGAACAGGCAATCCTGACTGCGATAAAGACGAATTCCACCCAAAAAATTGTAGATTTAAACACAACAGTTTTGACTCAGGAACATGTGTGTCCTCCAAAAAGGACCAAAATAGTTCCGCAGACTTTGGCCAGCCTGGCTGCAAAACCCACCGGCTAACACCCCAAGTGACATGGTACCAAACCGGCCTGCTCTCCAGGTCAAGTCTTTCTTCTCGTGGGAATAGCCACATTTCCTGAAACATCAATGGTTAACCCTGTCAATGATTGTTCAGGCATCTATGATAATCGTCATTACAGTAGATAAGAAACATTTTTTGTTTTAAATCATTAACTAGTTCCATGCACTTATCAATGATTGGAAAACTGCGTTATGTTTGGAACTAAAAATGATTTATTCAAGTTAAGGCACGCCCGGAAAGAAGCATGGTCTTTGCAAACCTCCCGCATCTCGCTGATCAGTTCAGATTTCCATCCCCATTTCCTGAACAAGTGCTGGTGAGTCTGAGGTTTATAGTTGTCGTTCTGAATCGAATGATTGAAACAACATTTAATTCATCAGTATTATAGTCAGTGCAATCATACTTGACATATTTTACTTGAGGCAAGAAACGGAACATACTGGGCAAACAGATGCTCGCGAAGGTCAAGCTGCCCAGTGAAAACGTCACACGTCCCCTTTCCATGCAGGGAATTGTTGATTCCCCTCCAGGTCAACATTTCGGGCCCAACATGGCCATTTTTCCAGCCATCATACCTTAGTTGGCAATAATGTGGGGTTCCAGTATCCAATCAAACCATTTGTTCGGGCCACAGTTACAAGTGTCTAATCAAACCCAAATCCAATTCAAATCCCGTTTGCATCAAGCTACATGGCACAAAAACACCATTCCACATTGCGGGGAGACTTGGCTTTGTGCACTATGACCTGGAGCTTGGTGTAGCTATTGAAGGGGTTCGCATCACTCGGACACTCATCTGCTTCCAGGAGAAGATCCAGAAGTTTGGTGTTGGAGAAAACCCGTTTGTGCAAGGAGACGGCGGTCTCGACAAACGATTCAGTGACCTGGTCGGGAAAGATCAAAGGGTTGTGTATCGGGGTTTACCATAAATCAATCAACCACAAATTTAATTGAATTGAATTGAATTATGAGTGTTTTTACTTTCAGTATCATGACTGACTGGTTGAATGTGAAATCAAGTTGAACCAGCCTTCTCATTGTCATTGCTTGCTCTGAAGTGCTCCATGTACATTTTGGAAAAAGCTTCGCTGCCTTTGCTCAACCATCGCAATTGATAATAATATGTTGAACATTTAATCAACATCATCAGTGATTAACTGCAGCTTTGTTACTCAACGCACCATGGATCTTCTCAAGGCGTGCTTTGCAAGAGATCACCGAAAACATTTTTTGCAAACAAGTATGCGTCATTGTCTCACGGTCAGACATGATATCTTGCCGAAGGTTTGCGGCGAGAAAATATATGTCTGAATCGCTGGTCGCAATGGAGTATTCAAACTCCACCTCAGTGAGATAGCATGTTATTTTGACAAACTCAAATCCATCAACATTTGAAGTGTTACACAAATTCTTTTGATTTGCAATCTATTCATGTCCCCGGTGGGTGGAAGTTAGGTGCGACATGTTGATGGTGATGAATCTGATTAATATCGGATAATCAATTATTCATTTTCCAATGATTCCTATTTAAAATATCCATATTCCTTAAAGTTGAATAAGATGTTTCTATGACAGAGTCATAATCAATTGATATCTTTTAAGTCTTTATGATTATGGGTTTAAGTTATGTTTTCATTCATTTCTGTCATAAAAACATATTATGTAATTGTTATCCCTTATATGTGAGTCCAGTGGCAGAAAGCGCATATCGCTTCCACTGAGCAATCTTCTCTTCATCTTCGTTGTCCCTGAACATTGACCTGGGCTGCCACGATTATTGATTAGTCATTTTGTTGAAGGTTCATTGACTTGAGCATATTGACAAACCATAATCATATTCGAGGGGCAGCACAAAACCCATCACGTTTTCCACGGGAGATACTGGCTTGACCTTCTGGGGGTCGCAGGACAAATGCCAGTCTGGCGATATGGCAACATGAATCCTGGTGTGGAACCGAGCTGGGTTTTCGTAGTATCTGGCGCCCAGCTCATTGATACTCTTTTGTCTCAGTGGCACCTTATCTTTTCAGCAGGGACGATTTGATGTTGAATCTCAGCCACCATCAACAAAATTTGGCTACTGCTGACTGATGATGACAATCTGAACTTGCTGAAAAATAAGATTGTGACACTAGGGTCTGCATTGAACAAGAGGTCACACTTGAAGATCGATTGAGAGCATACATAGCTGGACGAAGGGTTTGCCACGCCACCGGGAAACAACGCAGCCTTCAACTGGTCCACGTCAAAAACTGCCTCAGATTACTAGTACTTAGAATCACATTGCTAAATTGTTTTTGGATGGTAGTAGTAGATGTTGAACGAAATCACTGAAACAAACTTTTGATTTTCAACATCATTGATTTCAAGAAACCTGGTTTGCGCCCATTCCCAGCGGCAGAGGCTCTTCATCGAAGATGCCTGGCCACGTGTTCCTGGTGAGCTCCTCAAGGGCTTCAAAAGTGGAAGTCATCAGCTCCAAGTTATACTTGGCTCCTGTCGGGGCGACCGGGAAATAACTGTTTGACCTGAGCCTGGGTAGAATGAGAGATGATAATAACGAATGATTCGTTTTAAAGGAATCACTAACCTGGCCTGTGGAAGCCAAAGCTGCGGCATTCTCTGCATCTAGAAGCGGGGCTATGGCGGCTGAAGCCTTTGGCTTTGCCTTCCCCTTGGCTTTGGGTTCTAGATCACTATTTTTTTTTTCGGCGGCATGGCCCGCCGACTGCCCGAATTGATCCAAAATCCGCTACAGCGGTAGAAACGATTGATGATCTGATTCAGGTAAACAAACATTTGGGTATGTCTCAAATTGACGTGCTTTTTTCCCCTCTTTGAAGCAAACATTATTACCCTTGGCAGGGGTAATTTTTTTGGACCCAAAAGGGCACCTCATTTTGAGACATACCCATTTGAAGTTTCATTAATTCAAGGGGTACTAAAAATAATTCCCATGATCGAGTATGGTTGGTACCACTAGTGATGGACCCGTTAGTTGCAACTATAAAGCTGTTGGCATTGGCTTGGACGTTGAACCCCACCATTGATTGACACCCTGAGGTGAAAGATGACCACACGGTGCGGAAGGCCCCGTCATGCGGTGCCAGGGTTTCTGAACATGTATCATTTAAATCCAGTCATCGTAATAATATCCGTTAGCAATCCCAAAACCTTTATAGTAATTTGATGACAGCACATTCAAATCAGCATTCTGACGGTGAAGAAACAATTAACTTGCCATTATGTTTTGAACTTGTGATCTATCTTGATAGGATGACAAGTCATTTGACCCAATGTAGGAGGAACCATCAACTGAGTATGATGTAATCCGTCACTGTTGTTACAAGAATCCGTTCCCATTTCTGGTGCCCATCAATCTGAATTGCAACCAGATTAATTTAATTATGAATTATTTGCTCAAACAAATTATATGTTAATAATAATTATGAAATAACATTCATAATTAGTTCAAATGATTTGCTAAATCAGCTGTTCAATACAAGATGATTTTCTGAACAATTCCCCTCCTGAATATTTTTAATTTTCCACCTGTACTTAAGCAAATCACCTCACACCATATGGGGGTCGGTAGCCCCCCTCCCGTGTGAGGTCCTGAGCGCTCAGGACCTTGTACCTCCTCACCCCAGCGTAGATTGGGGCAGGCTGTTTGACCTTGTAGCCCCCTAGTTGGAATTTTTTTCATCTGTAGTTAAGATATTCACCGAGAGGAGGTACAAGGTCCTGAGCGCTCAGGACCTCACACGGGAGGGGGGCTACCGACCCCCATATGGTGTGAGGTGATTTGCTTAAGTACAGGTGGAAAATTAAAAATATTCAGGAGGGGAATTCACTGCGAATTCATTCCTTTTCAGTAGTAGGCTTGTACCACGTACCCATTTGAAACTTTGGGGTCATCGCACAAACAGAATCAGCAGCCAGCATTCTTTCCCCAAATTTCGCTCAGTGGGCACACCACTGCTAAGGCTAAAGGTCAAAACTAATCTCATTGCTTCTCCCCAATCATGGCATATACTTAAAATGACTGGTGATTCAACATAATTTAATCAGAACTAAAATGACTAAGCCAATTCAAATAAGTTACCGATTCAGAAACTTCTTCCAGTAGCACAGGTAACATGAAAGACAGCAACGATCATGCTTGAGGAACTCATTCTTGACCCAAACTTTTGGCATGGTTGTGCTACCGAGGGCGTACTCTACCAGCAATGACTTAAGACAAATGCTTCGGACTATGGCCAACTAAGGGTGAGCCATTGAACATGATTTGCATTTGATTTAATCCTGGTTTTATGAAGTGAGTTTCAACTGAACTTCAATAAGTTTTTTCAATGGCCCCGATCCAACATCACTGCAATGTTTTCACTAAAGTGATCTAAGATCTATAGAGTAGAAAACAAAGACGCAACGGCTGCCCAAAAAAAAGTGTTTGAATCACATAATGCAGTTAACGTTCAAATCATTGTATCATCAAAGGCACTCAGAACAGCTCGCAGCTTGTTTCCCGTGACTGGCTTGAATTTCCCCATTCAAACCAAAACGCAGTTACTTTGACTTGCGTTTGTGCCAATGACGAACCATTGGTTTGTTGGCATCAATTTCTAAAAATAGATTCACCGCATCATTCGCTGTGATTTTGAACATGATGTCCTTCAATTCCTCAGATTTGATTTGACCAAGGGCTTATTTGCATGAATTGTAGATTCACGCTAGATTCAATGAATTCTCAAATTCCGAATGAAATTCCCTCACCAAAAGCCCAGCTTCGGAATCACCACGTTGCTCACCTTCTGTCACGAAGGCAGTTGCAGTGGCTCCGACCGTTTTGAACCTCGCAGCTCTCTCCTGAGATGCAACCCGGATGCAGCCAAAGGGATGGAGGGTGGGCAGTGGAATGGTCAGCAGGCATTTATTAAGCTATGAAATTCGCCAAGCGGCCAAGAACTCTTGTTTATCATCAATCAGCGTCCAGGGGTTGACGGAGCTACTCACCACTGCCGCAACCCGGGGATACTGCGCACGAAATAACCCAGACATCCAGCATATTCTTCTCACCGAACATGGTACCTTCCTGATTAGTAGGGTGCGGCTAAAACTGTGGAACATGCCCATTTGAAATTGTTGAAACCATAATGATGGCTATCTTCCAAAATTTAGATGCAGTCCAGGCACTTGTACCCAATCAGCATCCCATCGGACCCTCTGCTGATGAAGTATTCGGCTGTGGCCAAGTACCTTTGTTATGAAATAATTGGAGGAATCATCGATCACCAATAATAATACCAGGTTAATAAACAAATGTGCCAATTAAGTTGGATAATTTCCAGGATTTCCAAGGAACATCCCCTTGAAGAATGCCAAGAACGCCGCAGTGATATGAGGTCTCAATGGGTTTGATTGGATAGCAATGTTGACTTCCTGCCTCAGATTTGGAGACCCAATGTTCACAACCAAGAAAAATTTTATCAAGTGAGGAATGACATCGAACATGGGCATGATAATTAAGGTAAGGAGAACCAAGACACGCTGATGTGGTCAACTTGGCACCCGAATCACGAATGGCATTTCTGATCTTCTGGGTTGACACAGGAGTTGCCAGCAAGACCCTCATATCCTTGAACTCAGGAAGCTTTTTGGTCGTGACTTCCAGGGCTAGATCACCTTAGTTAAGGGGAGAGTATGTTCAGCCACAATCCAGTAGTAGTAGTAGAGACATAATAATTTGTGATATTTGAACCAATAATGAACTTGAATTAAGGAACGTTTTTGGACATCTTTCAGATATGTCTTCTGACGCTTGGCATCAGCCACTTCCTGTTCAGAAGCCTCTCTGGATAATCGCCTTCGTTTTCGCCCAGAAGCGAAAATCAAGCCTTGTCGAAAGGCCCTCAAACCTTGGTTGCATACCGGGGGTTTTGCAGAAAACAAACTGGATCCAGGCATGGTTCATAAACCCAGTCTAGTGTTCAATCTTGATAAGGTTCAGGGGCGTACCACATAAGAAGTTGGTTTGGATTCCGGGTGTCATCCATAATATCCATAATGGGTGAGCGTAGACAATTAATAACTCTGATGGCTCAAATCATCAACTTAAAAAAAAACTACTATAGAGCAGGGTCCAAAACACCAAATATGTTTTCACTCAGTCAAAAAACATATATGGAAATTAGACCAAATCACGTTTCTGTTTCTCTTGTTCAGAACTGCGATTTCTTTCCTTTTGATGATCTTGTGACCACATAGCCGATGCTAGTCGCCGAACTTGTTTGGAACCATTAGGACAGTGGCCATTCGATTTAACCGCTGCCTTCACATTCTCCCTACGCCTCTTCAGCCAACTAGATGCATTTGCCCAAGCCAATGTCTCACGTGATTGCCCAGGCCCGGTCTGCTTCTTGGTGCGTCGCATGCAAAGCCGCTTGGTGGACTCAGCGCTGGCTTTTCAGGTATCATCACTCACCAAGGGATTACAATGGCCATCAAACTTGATTCACGGAACCAATTTCAATGAGGTAGTACTTTCAAAAGGCCGTGATTGTTCCCGATATGCAAAAACTTGACACCAAGAAAATTATTTCAAGTCAAGCGACTTGTCTGTGTGAACCATAATGCGTCGCCTTTGCTTTTCGGCAGGTGATCAAGATAGATAAACTCACAGAAGTAAGTTCATTGGTGGCCCAATCAATCAAACCCCAACAACATAGAGTAAAGACTACCATTGTTGCAGGTAGGGCTCCCATTCTTGTTGCGCCATCATGATGAGCCTCAAAGGCCGCTTTCGGCTAGTGATGTCAACTTATGTTAGGATTGCCAACACATGAAATTACAAAACAATAATAACATTCCCAGAATTGAAAACCCAGACATTTCGGGATTGTTGAACTGAACCTTACAAGATGGTTATTTATTTTGGTAGTGATTAAACCTGCTACTGCTACTATAATATTAATCATAGGTAACTTATGATAATTATTATTAGTAACTAATAGCAGGTTTATTTATGATTTAGTTTCATCTTTCCCCGTTAATAGTAATCAGTGATCATTCTTTGACAAGTTGATCTTAACCCGGTCTTAGTGGGAAAAAACAAAACTTATCAGAATAAGAATCTCCGGCACTCATCCCTTTTGTGTTCAGGGTATTGGATAGCCAAGACTTCATCATTCGCCAGGGAAGTAGGGATTTCTCTCTTCACGTGTTTTGCCCAAGACCCGATGGAGAAACTCCGTTCCACCCCGGATGAACTGAAACCCCATGCAGCGCATCGGATGAGCACGAACTTGACCAGGTCCATGGGTTTCCTCTTCTCCATCTTTACCTCAGGCGGCTCATGCATGCCACGGGTAACACCTGTGGGTACAAGTGAAATTAAGAACATGGGGTACATCTGATGGGGTCGATCATTCAGGTAAAATCTCAAATCATATAACAATAATAAATAGTCAATAAATTGATTTTAGGTTAATAACCGACCTAAGTAGTAGTGATTGATTATCATTGATCAATGGCTTAATGGATGGTGACCTGGCGTGTAACCAACTTGGACGGATGATCATTGCCTACCAAGCGGAGATCTATGGCGGCAAAAACCCTCGTGTGATAATGTGTGCAAATGTGAAGTGCCACTGGGCTACGGCTAGGCACAAAGACACAATGGTTGCAAAGGCTATGGTGCCAGTACGGAGACCACACAACTGCTGAGTAACCAGTGGTTAATCTGGGATGTTTCCAAAACCATTCCGAAAAAGGCCACGAATTCCAGGGAGTGGCACAATTTGACGGCAACAAGATACAAGTTCTTGGCACTCTGAGGGGCTACGGCTATGCCATCATTCTGTGGCACTTTGAAGACTTAATGATCAACGGTGTCCAGCAGCTTAATAAGACAATAATTTCATGATGATCATGCCCAATGATCATCATAAAAGGTTAAACGGGATTTCATCCATGATAACTTTTTCTTGACTTGGCAATGAACAATTGAAAACTACAATAGCCGAATCATGAATAACTATGATGTTGGTACTTGGTAAAGCGATGACAATTCATGGACGTCAAATAATCATAAAATCATAAAATCATCATCAATGATTGACGCATTATTATATTAACATTAACAGGTCATCATCACCATTATGAAAGAAACATCTTGTGTTTGATCAACATTTGATTTGGTAAAGCTTGGTATCATGATTGATTGTATCATAACCACTTGTTGATCTCAAAAATATCGATTGCATGGTAACTGATACAATCATGTTTGATAATTACTTATAACCGACGATGACATGTTTTTTAGTGAGGTGAATCCATAAATCTCTATGGACATCTAACTTAGATAATATTGTAATTCAAAACCCGTACAATACTATTATGAATAGTCTTTGGATAATCAAATCATAATCATTTATTTTTGGTCGATGGTAAGAGTTGATGGTGCTTGTTGCCAAAAACAAACCCAAAGGGAGGTGATTGGTGCGACCATGAAAATGTTGATAGCTGTTAAGAATGATGGTAATGGTGATGATGTGATGATGTTATGATGATGATAATGGTGATGATGATGATGATGATGGTGATGCTGATGATGATGATGATGCTGATGATGGTGAACTGCTGGTGATGATGAGGATGATGTTGCTGACAATGGTGGTGATGATGATGATGATGGTGGTGTTGATGGTGATGATGATGATGATGATGAGGATGATGATGATGATGATGGTGGCATTGATGGTGATGATGATGATGATGATGATGATGATGATGATGGTGACGTTGATGGTGATGGTGATGATGATGATGGTGGTGGCGTTGATGGTGATGATGATGATGATGATGATGGTGATGGTGGCGTTGATGGTGTTGTTGATGATGATGATGATGGTGGTGATGATCATGGTTATGATGACCGTGATGATGACGGTGATGATACTGGTGGTGGTGATCTTGATGATGATGATGATGATGATATGATCATAATGATAATGATGATGCCTGTGATTGTTGAAGTTCAGGCTAGCCACGGCTTGCACCCAGGACTCCAACTGCCCAAGCTTCTTTGCGCCTTGAAGACCTTCGGCAACAGGCCGCACCCGGCCGAGTTGCATCATGAGCTCATCCTGGGATGCAGCTTCGACCCCTTCTTGTACTGGATTCTATCAATGACAGCGGATTGATCACTGTACTGTACTTTAATCCACGTCAATACCATGAATAACAATAATATTCTGTTGTAATCACCAAAATATTTCCAATTTCATGGTTTACTAAATAATATGTTAATTCATTATCGAGAAACCGGGTTGATTTTGAAGAATGCAGCAACACGCTTTGCCACATCATCACCAGATTTGTTTGCGGACATGGTGGTGAAAAAGGTGCCAAGTGTTGAAAGGATCTCCCATTGTGGAACTTCCGCCTTGATGGCAGCTTTGATCAGAAGCACATAGTTGTGTAGCCTGGGTTATTTCCAAAGCAGGATCAACACAACCCCAAGTGGAAATAATCAATACATCAACCGTTCAATCAATGATAATTTTCCAAATTGATTATCATCATCAGTATTATTATTATTGATGAAACTAAATTAACTTGAAACTATTAACTTGGGTCAAACACAATGGATAGGCAAGGAACCGTGCAGTAACCCTGTCGACCATTCCCTGTGGAATCTTTCCCGGACCTCCAAGGGTTTTGACGACCACAGTACCCCCAGGTCGCATCATTCTGATCACCAGAGCACGTTCGCTCAATCTTCTCCTTAGAAAGTAGTGGGTTGTTCTTATTATGTTGGACAGATCAACTATGTATGACGTCTCTATTCAAGAATTGTGGCACAATCACGTAACATGTTCAGAAACATCAATCACGCATTGTCCACTTGAATGGGTTGGTTGGCAATGTGTTGACATGTTATTATATTATTATTACGTATGCCAAGTCTCTTCATAAGCGCAGAATAGGTGCCATGAACATGCCAGCAACGACCATTGGAGAACAGGAAAGTGATGGAATCAACGAACCTGAGTGGTCGGTTTTTTATTTCAAGGGGATGAAGGTTTCCGGCGCATACATGCCCAAATCTAAAATAAAATAAGACTCAGACCATAACCCAATTCCGACCATGGGGCTGGTTCATCACACCCTTCAAAGCCAGGGGATCGAAGTCCTCCTGATCGCAGAATCTGACGGCGCTCATGTGCTCATCGAAGCTGTCGCTGAGGCACGCCAAAGCCCTGGGAGACGTGGGATTTCATTGATTTGGATCAACGTCAAAATAAGTAACCATGATAATATTGATAACCACATGACTTAAACATGTTGATCATGGGTTCATGCTGGGTGTCTTCAAGACAATTGTCAATGTCAAATTAAACTGATTTCCGAATGGCTGAGCCGTTGTCCAAAATCACATTGGTGGCACAGTGGCATGACGGTTATTCAATGACACATCACATGGTACCATGGTGGTGTGAAATCGCAAACGAGGTACAAACAGTGCTCAAGGGTAAGCTTCTCGAGGAACTGCTGCATGCAGCGTCCCTCCACCTCAGAAACTAAATTGAAAACCGGATAAAGGGTTATTAAACCAGCGCAGTACAAATGCACATACAGTTAAATCATGCACATACATATGCATAATGACAATGATGCAGAGATACCGGGGCATGGCTAATTGAATCAAGGGGCACGGTTTCGCCTTTCAAGGGCTATGCCTTCCTGGTTTGTCAGAACGGCCATGCTGAGATTGAAAAAAGGTTGATGTCATTGACATTGATTTGAAAACTCAATCAATGTCAAGTGCTGCCCAAGGGTCGGCCGTGCGGATAAGCGCTTCGAAATGCAGGGTCATCCTCCCCACTGGAGTCCGGAGTGATTCAAACCTGAATCGTTGTTAAATTGTCATCCATTCATCATCCATATTCGCTGTCAAAACTGGAAGTATTGAATCTCAAAACAAAACTGGAAAAATTGGAATTAGGGTGGTCAAACTTGTTTTAGGCTGAGTAGAATCTCAAAACAAAACTGGAAAATTTGGAATTTGGGTGGTCAAACTTGTTTTAAGGTGAGTAGAATCTCAAAACAAAACTGGAAAATTTGGAATTTGGGTGGTCAAACTTGTTTTAAGCTGAGTAGAATCTCAAAACAAAACTGGAAAATTTGGAATTTGGGTGGTCAATCTTGTTTTAAGCTGAGTAGCCGATGTTTGGCCGCAGACAGTGTGGTACACCGCCATCCGCTGTTCTTCTCCACCTCTTCAGCAAAGCGCGCCTGGCAAGCGGAGCTTTATTTTATTGCTTGATCTCTCACTCTCTCTCTCCACTACCATCTGGTCTACTTGATTCCATTTAGAAGATTTAATACATGAATCTATGCGATTCTGATGATGATTGAATCTGCAATCGTGCAGGGGCATGGGACTGAATGTCACACTTTTTTCCTTCACCGGCGCCGATTGGGTCCAATGTCCCCGGTCTTCTCCTATCCAGCTATGACAATGTCAAGTCGCCCGTCTTCTCCATGGAGTCCTTGCCATCAGTGTTGTCCGTCTTCTCCATGGAGCCCTTGCCATCAGCGTTGTCCTTCTCTGTCATGACCTTTGATGGGGATGATTTCATCTTCGTCAACTGCTTCTTGACCTTCTTGATGAGGTTGGGCTTCGAGTCATCTTTGGGTACCCTGAGTTGCTGTCAACAAAAAACCTTTTATTGGAAACCAGGTCAAGTAAAAATGGATCTAAAAAAAATGGAGAACCATAAAAGGGTAAATGTTGAACATTGACTCAGACTGGGAACGGAGATGGAATTGGACGGGGCGAGAGCTTCTCCTCGGAGGAGAGCTTCTCGTCCTCGGAGTCGGAATCCCCCAGCCTCAATGTCTTTCTTCCCGGCGATTGCTCTGCTGTGATGTCTCCGGACCCCACATCCATGGCCAAAAAAAAAAACAGGTCAATCACGCGAATTGGATTTGATATAATCGGCTGCAATGAATGATCAAATCCAAGGTCAATCATCCAAGGATCAAATCCGCATCAACCCTCAATCACTGACAACCAGACCCTGATCCCTCCCGGACGGCCCCACAGCGGCCTTAAATAGAGGACTGTTTTCGATGAATCGGGCAGGTCCATCAAGAAAGAGGGCCAGCCTGGGCACGGGGATGGATTCAATTCGGCTAGTGACTTTTCAATCATGGCTCAAGTTTTAAAAAGTCATTCCACCAACTTGGCATGTCAATTCAAAACTCAACCAATCAGAATCAGATCACTGATGATCACTTTGAATGCCAATGCCAGAAAAACCATGCCACGTGGTATGCAATCAAGGAACGTTTCCTTCAGGAAGGAATCGGTGTATGAAGGCCTCTTCCCAATCCTGAGTTGTCATGACTCTGTGAATCATGCTCGGCATCAATGCGTCCATGACTGCATGAATTCTTATGATCAATGTCAAACCTCGGAATCATGCTCCGCAAAAAATGCATCAATAATCGGCATAATTTCTGATGACAAATGTCAAAACTCTGAACCATGCTCAGCATCAATGTCAAAACTTTGAATCAATGTCAAAACTTTAAACGAATACAATGCCCTGGCCCTGTCCCCGCCTCCTCACAGAATGGCACAAGTCCCGGCAGGTAGCTTTGATGTTTGGAAACAACGCTGTACCAAGGGATCCGCTCATTGCTGCCTAAGCTAGTTTCATTGGATGAAAGTCCCAAAAAACATCATGCACCGGTAAATCCGTGAAGGAAAAAAAACAGACTGTCAATGACAAGTTTTTTTTACCACTGAATTGCAACCATCATCGCTCGAGCCAAGTAGCAAGTGCCAACTGCTCGTCCGGGGCTCCATCTGCCGTCAAGAACTCCACCCGGTCAATCATCAGCTTGTAGAACTTGGGGTAGCCAGTCCTGGGGTAGCCAAAACAAGTTCTGAAGACGTCAATATCATTGTTTGTTATATTCATCAAAGGATCCGTTTGATCTTGGAGAAAGGCATTGATCTTTGCGGTGAAGAGAACTCTTTCAGGATACATTCCGTCTGTTCCTTGATCTTCAACGCATGAACCTGCTTCATTGCAGCCAACCTTCCCACTCCAATCATTCCAAATTGGTGATGAAGATCATCATTGGCAGCCCCATAGCGAACGCTCAACCACCCGTTGCACCCATCCTGGAGGATAGAGATTGATTCGCAGTCAGACCTGAGCCGTCTCCAATGTGAATCCAAATGATTTGAACTGATCACTGATGATCATAATAATCACAATGAAAATCATTGTTGTTTGAATGTCAGTTCATCGTCTCATCAGATCCAGCTAATTCCTCCAATTTCAACCAGAAACAGGAAAGCGATGGTGAGCTTGCGTGCAGCTTCTCCCAAAGTTGCTTTCAACTTCCGCAGCTTGTGTCTGCCCTCGGATTCTTGAAAGTTGCCATCAACACTGGAAAACTAACAGGATGAATCAATAATAATGTTGAGCGAGGACCCAGAATCAACATAAATCAGGCCCAGGCACGAACACTCCATCTTCTCCCCCCTGGTTGCCCGAAGCGGTCTTCTGGAGAACTCGTCGGAAGAGAGCAGCTGATGGCACCTCAAGAACGGTGATCATGAATGAGTCCATCCATAATTAATAACAAGCAAATCATCACTGTCACTGGCACAGAATCACAAAGTTTGTTTGTGCTGTGTCTGGGTTGAAGTTGAAACAAACCCTCAAACCCTCAAACCCCAATGAAAAATCTCAGTTCCTAACAACTCGACCATTGACCACATCGGACTTGTCGCTAGAGCCCTTTGCCAAAGCCAGTTTGTGCATCTTAGTGTCCTCATGCTGTTGGAGATGCTGTCGTCTCACCAATGCCTAAGATCCAATTGGAACAAGCCCCCAGAAATCCTTGATAATCAGCGCAGAAATAACTGATTGTCAATTGAATTGGATGTCCATCAAAAAATGATAGCTGAGCTGAGTCCGCGGTGCATGGCGGCATGCCCTAAACCTAGACCATGTGGACTGCTTAGGGAACGCTTTGGAGCAGACATTGCAACCCAGACCCGTTTGCGATGCCTCAAGCCATCCAAAGTCCGACTTCCAATCACTCCAGTGGTTCCACAAGTGGCGGTTCCATTCCTTGGTAAGGGGCGGAGGTTGCGGAAGTTTCCCGAATGATTAACTCGAAAGTTTTTCTTTTCAAATCTCCATCAAATTAGATCGCCAAAAAAGAAGTATGTTCGCCCTATTGGGTTCAACATGGTTTAACTATTTTGTGACTAGCCACCGCCCACTCTTCTCCAGCGAGCACAGGCATGGCTCGCACGCACCATGGGCATCAAGAGATGAAGGTGCAGCACATGTCATGTGTTGACATTGCCACATAGATGGCAGAACTGTGACTCATAGCATCTCATAGTATTCATCCATACATTGTTGATGAGTGAAATGAATTCAGATGATTGAATTGTATTATATAAAAAATGCAGTATTCATGAGGGAAAACCATGGTCGGCAGCATTGAATTTGAAGGCAAAATGCCTCTTGAGAATCAAAAATCATTACCATGACATCATGATGACCATCCCCCTGCATCACCGTCACCATCCCTCATGATCACCATCGCCATGCCGCCATCACCATCCGACCAGGTTTCCCCACTGGATGGAGCAGCACCACAGCCACCACAGCCACCGCTGCCGCTGCTTTCGCGGCGGCTGGGAAATAATCAATAACTAACTATAATTAATAATCAGATTATACATATTTAAAGATACATGGGGATATGATGGGATACGTGAGGGTGGATAGCATGGGTCCCTCAAAAGATGAAGGTTGATACATGTGGTTGAAACCGAACTTCCTCTTTGTTGATGCTAGCATGGAAGGCTCAAAAATTGCATAATACTATTTGACTATCTTAACTGCGGGCCAGATCAACCAGATTATAACCATATTATTCACCATTTTTATTATTAACCATATCTATTGATTATTAACCATATTATGCCATATATCAACCAGATTATAACCATATTATTAACCATTTTTATTATTAACCATACTATATCCCCCACCAACCGGAAAATCATGTTCCAATCGATCTAAGGTGCCCGGATGCTTTCTGCCGTCCCCATGGCGCGACTACACCAGGAAGATTCCGGGACGGGCCCCAACGGATGATTCGTGATATGTCTATACTGTTGGAATTCATCAACTATACATAATATATATATATATAATATACATATGTGTGATATAGATATAATATACATATATGTGATATATATATATACACATAGTTTTTGATTTATATATATACATCATATATATATGATACATATATATATATAGACATGATATATATGATATACTCAGACATATTCCCCATTGTCCAAAACTCTGAAACTATTTTTTTCGGTGCAGTTTCTCGAGATGCCAGGACAACGACTTGGAACATGTGCGGTCGCTGTTTTGTGCCCAGGCCTGGTGGGATCCTCCATCGGAAAATGCATGAAACCACAGGAAAACCATAGGAAAACCATAGGAACACCATAGGAAAACCATAGGAAAATGGAGGTTGATTTTCTGGTAAAAACGAAGATAGCCAACTGGAAAATCCACAATCTGTAAAAGATGAATCAACTATTTCTATGTTCCATTTTCAATAGCAAAATGTTAATTACCAGATGGTAGCCTATTTCAGGATACATCAGACACATCCATTTTTTCAACCGCGTTTCCGGTTTTGGATCCCAGCCCATTGAGTTGGATCAGAAAAATGGTGATTTTCCATAGCTTAGCTGTAGATGAACAGCAGGTATTGGCAGATACGGTATACCTGAAACCAGCATGGATTCCAACCCCAAGGGTCTTGACATCGAGATAGCTATAGTTATGGCTACCTATGAATGTTCATTGATCCATAACCATTCATACCTGCTAAAAAAAAGCACCTACTTTGAGAAACTCTCAGTCACGGACAAACGAGGGGTGGCATGACCCATCCAATTCCATCCACTCCCATCCCCCTTTTTGGTAGTTAAATCATTTTTTTGATAATCACATCCTAATAATCCCCACGTGGTATATATGTTTACATACAATTATTATTACTGTAGATGGTTATCCCTCCATGTTCAGCAGTTGGAAACCCCATAGAAGTATGGTAATTCTGGGTCTTGGTAGTTTTGGAAAAAAACGAATCCATCGCCCTTTTTCGAGGTGCCTGAGGCACAGCTCTTGAGTATCTACCGCGTGGAAAATCCCACCTTAGTCCGGGCACCGAGCAGAGCATATATCATAATTGTACGTTTAACATATAGGTATATATATATTTTTATATATTTATGTATGTATGTATTATGTATTATGTATTATGTATTATTTATTATGTATTATGTATTATGTACTTTGTATTATGTATTCTGTATATATATATATGTTTTATAGTGTATATAATCATAGTATATACATAAGATATACATCATAACATGCCTATATATACACACCATATACATAATATACACATAATATATAGAATTATTTTATAAACATGCTTCCCTGGGATTAATAAACCTCCCTTGAAGACACTAGGCTACGGCTGGGGTGTAGTAGCTCAAAAGGAAAACTCTCAAACATCTTTTTGCATGTAATATGGAAAACCCCATAATAAACCATTTGGGGATAGTTTATAGCACTCCTTTATGGTTATTTTGGTATAGTTCATTATTGGGTTTGCCACATGATTCGTTTCAACTAGGCATTTCGGTCAGCAATACATACTTGTTTTTATTTAGGCAATTAATTTTAATTGCGCACATGTATTCAATTTCAATTAGGAATTTTCTTCAGCAATAATACTTTGAATTTCTGGTATTTCCCGATGCCTTTATATATTTACTGGGGGTGAGTGAAAGGAGAAGGTTGTCAATGCTAGGACCCAGGATAACATTACACTATTTATATCTATATTTAAATAAGATATAGCATATCATTATCCATGATCATCAATTGCTATGGATACTTCTGGAGTAATTGTTATTTCCCAATCGCTTACTGTAGGACATATCGTAGATCTTGGGGATATAGCATGGATTCCTGCTATATGAAGCCCATGGGCATCCGGGGATCCCAGGAAGGTGTCTACTCCGCCGTGCGCGATGCCATGGGCAGCGAGTCCTGCGAGCACTTCGTCTAGAAATGGTGGATTCTCCACATCGAACTGGTCATTTACCCTAGGGTAACCAGAAAAAAACGGATATGACCATCAACGAATGGTGGAACAAACCATGAAACATGTGCATCCAACCAGCAAACATGAGAGTGATTGTCAGTTGTTTAACCATCAACAACAACTAATGTTTTGACCAACAAACATGGGGATGCAATTGAAAAATGATTGCTGACGAGCGGTGACAACTATCAGAAAAGTTGGTCGATCAGTTGTTGGGGATTTGACTGATTCGACTTCTTTAGCCATCACTTTTTCCCCACCTGCCAGGTGAGGGTTGTTAGATTTTATGTCAGTTGCCTTCTCCTCCTCCTCTCCTCCTCCTCCTCGTCGTCCTCCTCGTCCTCCTCGTCCTCCTCGTCCTCCTCCTGCTCCAGTGCGATCCATGTCAGTGTGCCCTGCCGGACCTCAACCACGACCATCCACGTCAGTGTGCCCTGCCGGACCTCAACCACGACCATCCACGCCCAGTGTTCCCTGCCGGACCTCAACCACGACCATCCACGCCCAGTGTTCCCTGCCGGACCTCAACCACGACCATCCACGCCCAGTGTTTCCTGCCGGACCTCAACCGCGAGTATCCACGCCAAGTGTTCCCTGCCGACCTCAACCACGACCATCCACGCCCAGTGTTTCCTGCCGGACCTCAACCGCGAGTATCCACGCCAAGTGTTCCCTGCCGGACCTCATGTAGGAAGATATGGGACAAAGAATGTGCAGAAGAAAGTTAGAAAGAATGCCAGAAAGAATGTCAGAAGATATGCCAGAAGATATGCCAGATAGAATGCCAAATAGAATGCCAGATAGAATGCCAGATAGAATGCCAGAAGATATGTCAGAATATATGCCAGAAGATATGCCAGGTAGAATGCCAGATAATATGCCAGAATATATGCCAAATAGAATGCCAGATTGAATGCCAGAAGATATGTCAGATAGAGTGCCAGAAGATATGCCAGATAGAATGCCAGAAGATTTGCCAGATAGAATGCCAGAAGATATGCCAGAAGATATGCCAGATCATATGCCAGAAGATATGCCAGATAGAATGCCAAATAGAATGTCAGAAGATTTGCCAGATAGAATGCCAGAAAATATGCCAGAAGATATGCCAGATAGATATGCCAGAAAATATGCCAGAAGATATGTCAGATAGATATGCCAGAAGATATTCCAGAAGATATGCCAGATAGAATGCCAGATAGAATGCCAGATAGAATGCCAGAAGATATGTCAGAATATATGCCAGAAGATATGCCAGATAGAATGCCAGAAGATATGTCAGATAGAATGCCAGAAGATATGCCAGATAGAATGCCAGAAGATTTGCCAGATAGGATGCCAGAAGATATGCCAGAAGATATGCCAGATAGAATGCCAAATAGAATGTCAGAAGATATGTCAGATAGAATGCCAGAAGATGTGCCAGTAAGAACATGTATAAATGTCATGGTGGGGATCACACGAAGTAAAGTATTTTTTTGTGAGGGCCTTATGTCAGGCTTGTGAATAACTACAAATTACCGAGGTCCGAAATGTGAATGGTCAGTAAAAAACGCTGTCTTGTTTGGCCAGTTTGATGAGAATATTGAGCCAGTTTTCACCATATCTGATGAAGTTTAAGGTTTCCTCCAAGCATTTTATGGAAAGCCACGATTGCTGAACAAAGGGTGTGAACCTGATCGATTTACCTCTTGATCTACCGAAAATAACTATTCCCGGTATGGATGTATTTGGGGTGTTGCGAGCAATCCTTCACATTGCCCATTGCTATGTTGAATGGATTAGAAAAGTGTTTCTACCAATGTGAGTTTGTCTCATAAGCACCCAAGTCCAACGGTTTTTCCATATGATTTTCATGGTAAGTCACTTGCAGTTTTGAGATATCCCCCAATTTCATACACATATCTCTGTGTTTCGAAGATGATCTGAAACATTGTAAAACTCTGGCCTTTTCTCTGTTTTTCGGCAGAGGCTGGACCTGTGGCATGGCACCTCCTGTGAGTTTGGAACCTCAGAGACAGCTGCTGGATATGTCTCTGTAGTTTTTTAAATTAAAGTAGGGTTATGGAAGATATGATGGGATATGATATGATATGACATTACATAATATGATATATCTTATAGCTAACCGGGATCATAAGCCATTCCTGCGACTGGGAGCCGCTTGCTGTACCAATGCATGGCCAATTTAAGATGGAATATGTGCCCTATCTTCAGACATGGCGCCACTTGGGTCTACCAGATAGTTTGGGATTTCCCTTCCAAAATGGGGCCTGCAATTTACGACTCAGAATCTATGGCCATGTTAATGGGCACCTGCCGAAATTTCATGCGGCTCAACCGTTTACCCATCCTTAGACATACCATGACATACTGTTGAACTTTCGCCCTTTTTTATCGCCAGAAAAGGTGCCTCCACCTGCCAGGTGTGTGCCCAACATCGTGCTGAATGGTTTCAATCGAGCCTATTCTGGGCGCAGACATGGTGCAAGACTCAGTGGATGCAGTGGGGATTTGCACCAGCCATTTGTTTCAGTCCTTGGTCTCAGGTACTTAGAGCAAGTGCACTGGGGAAAATTCCGATGTTGCCAGAAAAAGTGGTTACAAAGGTACTGAGGTATATCCGAATACATTCCAAGTGGGGTTGTAATCCACTTACAGACTTACTACCCGCTTAGCTCATTGTGATATTGATGATATTGTGGCACCTTATTTTATATAATAAGTGTATATGATATTATGATTATCTGTCGCACGAGACTTCATGCGCGCAGATCGCCAGATGTTCATGAGAGAATCCGATCTAGATACTTTTATAGACTCTAATGTCTTCCATGTATCAAAGTGTCCTGTATATGGGGGCTTCCATAAATGGGGTACCCCTTTATCGCTGGATGGTTTATTTCATGGAAAATCCATAACAAAAATGGATGATTTGGGGGTACCCCTACTTTAGGAAACATCCATATTGATGCTCAGATTTTGGAGCCGATGGTTGGGATCCCATCCATCTAGATCATCGACCTTGGGAGATCTTCCAGGGTTGCTGGCATGTGAGCAGGACACCAGAAACACCCAATTGGATCTTGATATCTATCTATCTATATATATACATATGCAATATACATATGATTTTAAACATATACTGATTGGTGGTTTGGAACATTTTCTTATTTTTCCATATATTGGGAATCACCATCCCAACTGACGAACTCATATTTTTTCAGAGGGGTAGGTATACCACCAACCAGTATATATATATACACATATAATCCAATTGGAAGTGTAGAATCCTTAAAATTGAATATAGACGACCATATTAATCATGTAGTTTAATATGTATCAATATCCCATTCATATATATATAGAGAGAGAGAGACATACACTCAGTAAATGTCATCTTAATTCCAATCCAGACACGAGGCACCAAGCTGGGGCATGGCTCCTATTTCTCCGCCTCTGCAGCCTACAGCCCCTGGCTTGGGACTGACCGAAACCATGGGCTGGCGAACATGCTTTCACTGCCAAGATCAGTAGATATATATATATATATAATGATAATAGGTATAAATATGATATACTTAGTCTATGTTGGGATGATTTGCCAGCAATTTTGAGAAACTCCCACTTGAATTCTGGTGATAAACGTGGTTTAATGAGAATTAATGAGCGGATTCGAGGTTTTAAAGCGCTTCTAGCAACACCAAAAGATAGACACAGTCAAATTTGTAAATAACTTACTAGGAGTTGTCTTCTTTGTCTTTTTGGGGCGTGCTACAATTCAGAAATGAAAGTTGGTTGATGTTGAATTTTTGAGCTTATTCACCAACCTAGTGACAGATGAGAGGATTCTGAACTCCATCCAAGAACTGGGAAGCCGGCCTTCAACCTACTAATAGGTCCGGAGATGACAGAAGGTTTTGGACTCTGCTCAAATAGGTAGGTAGCAAGGCAAATTGGCTAATTTCAAAATATATTGACTTCATGCTTTCAAACTTCCCGGTATATGAAATGGCATACCCCCATGATGATGTCTAAACAGAATCCTAGCCTGCAACTCGACCCACATAACAACTGGTCAAGTTTGGAAAATTGAACAATGTATTTTCATATATTTTCGGCACTTCTTGTCTTGAACATTGATTGCATACACAATACTTCTTGTCTCCAATGGGATCCACTGGACCCGGATAGGGATGAAGATCCATAGCAACTGGCTAGCTATTGCTGTTATCTATTTTGGTAAACTGATCCATCCAGAGAGTCTCAGTGGGATTCATGGCTCCATTTCTCCATGTCATGGCGCTCAGATATGGAACAAATCGCACAAAGCCCATTTCAACGGCATAGTCCACTGAATTAACCCGTTGAGTTAGCATATGGATGTATTACAGAGTTGATTAGTGCGGTATATACAATATAATACATATATCATATAGTATTATATATATAATTATATATATATTATCCAAAAATCATGTCCTATCGATGCAGCATCACAACTCACTTGCGAATCAGGTGCTTTGTAGTGGAATCATGTTAGATCACCTAACCAATGATTAATTCAGGTCTCAAGAACGATGGTTCAGCGCTTTGTAAGGCCATATTTTAGAGAGAGGGAAATTCCATAACAGTGCCTCACATAATTTCTAATCTTAAGTTGAGCAAAATACCCCGCCAGAAAAATTGGCTTCCTGGATGTCAGTTTGGGGTTCCCAAAACACGGAGTGTTGAACACATTCGGTGGATCCTACATTTTATGGTAATTGGACAGTTGCTCCGATGGTCCGCTGCCCACTGGCTACAAGTCAAAGCCGCCTGGCAAACGGTACCCTAAGTCAGCTGGTATAGCTGGAGATTCCCCCAGAAAAAAATGGTACCCTCTGGTAAACTAACAATAACTATGGAAAATCACAATTTTTAATGGAAAAACTCACTATAAATGGTGATTTTCCATAGTTATGTTAGTTTACCAGAGGGTAATGTGATAGGTTTCGACCCATCCCCAGCTTTCCCCAAGTGGCGTCCGTTGAGGTACTCGCTTCTGCGATCGCAAACGGCATCGACGGACGGTCTTTTTTGCCAAGGTCCTGGTAGGTGTGGGGAGCCCCGTGGGCGGAGCGGAGCGCTTGGACAGCCAAAAGACGGGAGATTCTATGATTCTATGATGAAGCCAAGGAACATGTTCATATCTTGTGATTAAAGGTGGTTCAATATGATTCAACACGGTTCAATATTAAGAATTAAGATATTTATAAATATTAAGAATTAAGATGATTTGGTATGATTTGATGTCATTGAGTACGACTAAAACAGCGAAAAACATGTTGCAATCAAAGAATGTGTAAGAACTTTCGTGCGAGTGATCGACTGACCGGTCCCGGTTTTGGGGGCTTGAACCCCCCAGCAGGCGAGCCAACCTGGGGATACATGGGGAAACTATCTAATTGAGACCTTGATTAATCAAACGTCCAAATTCTCATTAATAAGACAACATATATTTTTATTTACATGTTTGCGCATTTACATGCTGTTATTTATATATTTGGTTCTATTTATTTGTAATATACAGTATATAATATATATATACATTCGTTCATGCATACATACATAATATATTAATGTTCCATTATATTATGTCTCCCCCTTATCAGCTGGCTTCATCCGACGAACCAATTCTCTCCCAGGAATGGGCCAAGGGCTCTCCAGAGCTCGTTGAGCCGGGACTCCGAGTGAGTTTGTCCTCTAAAAATGAGGGAATCATCATCTTACTCGTGCTTAGTATGGAATGGCGGAACGGCGCAAAACTATTTTCACAATCATCCCATTCCCTACAGCACCAGTAAGTCATGATTCATCCCCAATTGGTGGCTATACTGATGGAAACGTATGGGCAAATGCATACTTTAACCCTGAGCATCCGATATTGATTACAATCAATATGGGGCAAGCACTTTTGATTTCAATGTTTTTTCAATATAAAATATTGATTTCAGAGCCCTTGGTGTTATTTTTCTATATTGATTTGTTTGCTGGGTTTGAAAAGCAAACCAAAAATCAATATAAAAATCAATATAAAAATCAATATAAAAAAACAATATTTTTCCAATGTTTCCACTTGTCTCCCCTTTCCCTTTTGGACCCCAGACATTGCAGCACCAGCCCCCTCCTTTGAAGGGTTGTATGCACAAATTTCATGGCAAAGTGTTATCCTTTGCCAAGGATCAGGACCCTTTCTCAAGGATTAGCTCCATCACTCCCTTTTTCAAGGGATGTCCTTTCTCAAGGGATGCCCTTTCTCAAGGGCCTCTGGCAACTTACCCTTTTGCAAGGGTTCTCTCCTTTTGCAAGGATCAGTGCTGGTATCTTTCCCTTTCCCAAGGGATGTCCAAAGAGCTCCAGGGCTAAGGTGGCAGTGCCCTTTTGCAAGGGGCTTCCTTTTGCATTAAGGAGCATCCTTTCTCAAGGATTGATTTTGGCAATTTCCCTTTTGCAAGGGACATCCTTTCTCAAGGATTGCTTGTGGCAAACTCCCTTTTTCAAGGGGCACCCTTTCTCAAGGGCTAGTCTTGGCAATTGCCCTTTTGCAAGGGCAATCCTTTTGCAATGATTGTGTGCCAGGGTGTCCCTTTCTCAAGGGGCATCCTTTGCCAAGGATCAGCTCCACTCATCCCTTTTTCAAGGGGTGTCCTTTGTCAAGGACCATTGTTTCCCTTTCTCAAGGGATGGCAGCTTCCCCTTTCTCAAGGGGCACCCCTTATGCTCCATCCACCCTTTTGCAAAGGGTGCCCTTTCTCAAGGATCATTCCTGGCAGCCATCCCTTTCCCAAGGGGTGCTCCTTTCCCAAGGAATTGTCCTTTTGCAAGGATTCAAAGGCCAAACTTCATAATTGGGGTCCAGCTGATGTGGGGCACCCTGTCCATTTGTTTTGTGCTGCAGGACTCTTTTGCAAGAGTTTCTCGCAATACTTGGACCAGGGCTGAGAGTTCATTGTTCTGCAACAAGGCAAAGTTCAGCTGCCCATATCTTTGGAATTGCCCTTTGATTACCCTTGGCCACAGGAAAGCTTGTGACCTGATAGTTGCAATCCAATGTTCTTGATGGGTAAGTAATTTGGCCAAGCCCAAGCTAATATGAGGCTGCACCACAGGAAACCCATGAGCAACTGGCTTCAGCCAAAGTGCAAAATATGTGAAGCCATCATTGTTTTTCCTTTGGATCAAGCAGCTTTGGTCCAAACAAAAGCTTGCCTCACCTACATTTTGCAGCCACCTTTCATGGTAGACTCCCCAATATTCTGCTGGGGGGGTCCATGGTTGCAAGAACTCTATGTCTTATTTCCAGCTGGCCCCTTTCCCAAGGGTTTGGTGGGCATGCCGCAGGCAAGCTGAAAGGCGTGTTGCTCATCACCCTTTCTCAAGGGCTAAGGGCTTTAAAACCCCAACCCTTTTTCAAGGAGTTTCCCTTTTGCAAGGGTTTCTCTATACCTTTAAAGGTTTGCCTTTTGCAAGGCTTGGCTACCCTTTTCCAAGGGTTGGAACTTGCCCTTTTGCAAGCGCTGGATCTTCTACAACTTTTCACACTAAACCTAAAGCTTTGAAGCAAAACAGCTGCAGAGGCATGCATGCCAGGTAAGCCTGTATGCCTGCCCAGTTACCATTCCCTTTCCCACCTTCCCAAGCTGCAGCCAGCAAACTTTTTCTAGGCATGTGAAGTGTTTCACAGGCTTTGCTGCGCAGAAGCCTTGAGGCCATTTCTAAAAACACTACCCTTTTGCAAGGGCTGGTTCCCTTTTGCAAGGGATCCCCTTTTGCAAGGGCTCCTTTTACAAGGGTTAGTCCCCTTTTGCAAAGGGCTGGTTCCTTTTGGCAATGACCAATACCCTTTTGCAAGGGTCAAAGGGAAGGCCTGTGCCACTAAATTTGTTGCAAGGGCTGTCATGAGCAAGTGGCTGTCCAGGGATTGTTCTTGGGAGAGGAGGGGTCCAAAGCTCCAAACCATCAAGCTGTCCCTGGATTCATATTCCACTCCATCACCATGTGTGAACAGAGGGATGGTGACTTGCCCCCACCCTTTTTCAAGGGTTGCTGGATGGTTAACCAGCCTGTCATCATCACTTGCTCCTCACAAACTGCAGCAACCTTCTCTTGCAAAGAAAGATTGCCAAGTCTGTTGAGGTTCTTAGCACACAGCTTGCCCTTTTTCAAGGGCAAGGGCTTGCTGCCACTGCTGGGGAGATGCTTGCCCTTTCCCAAGGGCTTGCCCTTTGGCAAGGGCTTGCCCTTTGGCAAGGGCTTGTCCTTTTGCAAGGGCTTGTCCTTTTGAAAGGATTTGCCCTTTGGCAAGGGCTTTCCCTTTGGCAAGTGCTTGCCCTTTGGCAAGGGCTTGTCCTTTTGCAAGGGCTTGCCCTTTGGCAAGGGCTTGTCGTCCTTTTGCAAGGGCTTGCCCTTTGGCAAGGGCTTGCCCTTTGGCAAGGGCTTGCCCTTTGGCAAGGGCTTGCCCTTTGGCAAGGGCTTGTCCTTTTGCAAGGGCTTGCCCTTTGGCAAGGGCTTGCCCTTTGGCAAGGGCTTGTCCTTTTGCAAGGGCTTGCCCTTTGGCAAGGGCTTGCCCTTTGACAAGGGCTTGTCCTTTTGCAAGGGCTTGTCCTTTTGCAAGGAGTTGCCCTTTTGCAAGGGCTTGTTTTTCAAAATTTTATTTTTCAATGGTTTTGGCATCTTGGAAATTGGCATTTTCTTCCTAAAAGTGTTTGAAGTTTAAAATGGCTGCAAGTGCATGAAGGGTTTAGTTCATGTGTGTGTGTTTTAAAACAAACATATAATATATTATAAGGCATATAAATAGTTTTCTTGTCAAAACTACATAACAAATGAAAAACACCATGCATATATCATACACAAGCATGTTCATTAATAAATATATATATATAATATTTATATAAATGTATATTAGTAATTTTATGCAATTATATTAAATTATATTGAATATTTATGATTTAATTATTTTGCAGGTGGAAGAAAACCCATGTTTTTTTCAACCAAACCAAAGCAATACATTAACACAAACCAAAACAATATAAAACAAACATAGATAAAACATTTTTGTTATTTAAGCAAAACACGTGTTTTTCAATATTTTCCAAACCAAAACAAATTGATGTTACTAACCAAACAAACATACAACACATATAAATTCAATACCAAAACCAATGTTCAACAAACATTGGTTACATTAATCTCAACTTTTTCAAGGTGTTGCAAATCTAAATCTGGTTTCAATCACTGGTTGTTGATTTTTTTCAAATGAATTTAGTTTTGATGAATTTTGATGAACTTTGATGAAATTTGATGAAATTTGATGAAAACCTGGTTTTCATCAAATTTCATCAAATTTCATCAAAGTTCATTTTTTTTCAAAACCTTGATTTTTTTGATGAACTTTGATGAAATTTGATGAAAAACTATGTTTTCATCAAATTTCATCAAATTTCATCAAAATTCATTTTTTTTTTCAAAACCTTGATTTTTTTGATGAATTTTGATGAAATTTGATGAAAAACTATGTTTTCACCAAATTTCATCAAAGTTCAGTTTTTTTTTCAAAACCTTGATTCTTCTGATGAAATTTGATGAAATCTGATGAAAACAATGTTTTCATCAAATTTTATCAAAATTCAATTTTTATTTTCAAAGCCTTGAATTTTTTGATGAACCTGTTAAAAAAACTGATAGAATTGGATAGGATTGGATTGGCACTAATATTTTTAAAACCATTTTTTTCAATTTATAAACCCTTTCAAAACCAAAACAAACAGGTTAAATAGTTTTTAATGTTTTTTTGTACACAACAAAACAGTAAGGCAACATTTCACTGTCAAACCTGTATTGGACTATACTGAAACTATACTGGAATTTGTTTGAAAATACATTGTATAATTTGATATAGATTCCAGAGACTATTTGTGTCTGACTCTTAAAATAAATAATTTGAACACTTATTTTTGCAATTAAGGATTTTCCCATCTGCATCTTAACCTATTATATATATAAAAATTAAATTTAATTCATGTTTTTTCAGGTATGAATTCACTGGCTTTTAATTTTGGGTGAAACAGTTTAGTACTCTGTGTTTCTATGCTGTTTCAAATATCATTGTGGGATTTGTTTGGATCAAGAAACTGCAGAGTCAACAGAAACATAATCATCTGCCTGCAGCCTGAAACAGACACCAAACAGCATTTGAGAAATCATCTCAGTTTACAAAAATGAACCTTGACACCTTAAATCTTGAATGTGTGTGGTGTCCCTTTTGCAAGGGATAATGTTTAATTTGGTGCCCCTTTTGCAAGGGGTTGACATTCTGGGAAAGACTTTATTCCATTGCCTTTGTTTTTCAGTAGTATCTGTGTTTCCCTGCTTGGTTGTTTTAGGGTCCATGCAAAACTCAAAAAACATCAGGTTTTCAAAAGGCATATGTCCATGGCAAAGGTTTCTAATTTAAAAAACAAGTTGTGTAAACAAGTTGTGTAAAGTTGCATGTATTTATATTTAATACATTAATTATTTAGTTATTTTGATTTATTTATATTTATTTATTTCATTTTTTTGCTGCTTGCTACACATTTGGTAGCTTCTGTACAAACCACTGTTGGGCTGCAGCTA
Organism: Cladocopium goreaui; assembly: GCA_947184155.2. Lineage (NCBI taxonomy): Eukaryota > Dinophyceae > Suessiales > Symbiodiniaceae > Cladocopium > Cladocopium goreaui. Next base: position 91,897 of record CAMXCT020000082.1, on the reverse strand, counting down.
CAAGTGGCCCTTTTGCAAGGGCTGAGCTATGGCTCAGGTTAACACACAGCAAACAGAAACACACAGTGTTTTTTTAAATATCACCACACCTATGTATATATATATATGTATGCATGCATGCATGTATGTATGTATGTATGTGTGTATGTGTGTATGTGTGTGTGTAAATACATGCATTTGTTATTGCAAATGCTGTGTGTAGACCTGAGCCACATGACCCTTTTGCAAGGGTTGCTCTTATTTGATCCTTTTGCAAGGATTATCCTTTTGCAAGGATTGGGGTGAGACACTGTCCCTTTTTCAAGGGGTATCCTTTTGCAAGGCTTGGGGTGAGACATCCCTTTTTCAAGGGGTATCCTTTTGCAAGGATTGGGGCCAGTCACCTACCCTTTTTCAAGGGTTATCCTTGGGGGTGGGCACACTTTACCCTTTTTCAAGGGTTATCCTTTTGCAAGGATTGGGGCTAGACACCTACCCTTTTTCAAGGGTTGCCATGTGAGAGCCATACCCTTTTGCAAGGGTTTTGCAGAGCACCCTTTTGCAAGGGCTGGAAGCAGTCTCAAAGATTGTAATCCCTGATGAACTGCTTCACTGCATCTGCAAAGGATGCAAACCTGGAGTTTTCTGGCATCCATGCATGGCTCTCTCTGGGTGTCTGGATGCCATAGGTTTTGACACCCCATGAGCCCAGCTCTTGCAAGATGTCCTTTGAATCATCAAAGGCCACCTGGCAGCCCCACTCTGTGGCATACTCTGCCTTGCCCCCCACCCCAGTGCGACTGGTGCAGCATCCCCACCAGTGAAGTTGGTCAATGAGATCTGGGAGCTTGTCCCAGATTTCCTTTTTCAACTTTGGGGACCTGCTTGGCCCCACAGAAGGAGAGCACATGCACCTCCACTCCTTTGTCAAGGAGCTTCTGCAGGGCCATGAGGTCCTGGACCAGCAGAGTGTCCTGGGGACCATTTTTCAGGCAATGGTGCCAATCAACCAACACAGCCAAAGGTTCTGATTGGGCTTCAGGAGGCTGCTTCTTTTCTGACCCTTTTTCAAGGGCTGCAGTCTCCTTCCCTTTTGCAAGGGATTTTGCCTGCTTGTTGGTGGCAGTCTTTGACTCCAGAACTGCCACATTTCCTTTTTCAAGGAATTGCCCTTTTTCAAGGGCTGTTGCCTCCTCTTTTTCAAGAGGTTTTTTTTTCGCTCTTTCAAGGGGTGCAGCATTGCTGCTGCTTGCACCTGTCCCTTTCTCAAGGGGTGTGCCAGTTTCCAGCCTGGGACCAAGCTTCCCCTTTTTGAGGCTCTTAACCAGCTTGTCCTTCAGCTCCTGGAACCTGGCTTCATTTTGCCCTTTTGCAAGGGCTTTCCCTTTCTCAAGGGGTGACCCTTTTGCAAGGGCTTTGTTCCCTTTCTCAAGGGGTTTCCCTTTTGCAAGGGCTTCCTCCCCTTTTTCAAGGGGCTTGCCAGTGGACATCACCACCCTCTTGGCTTGCTTGGCAGCTCTTCTGGCTTGCCTAGCCCAAGAGGTGGTGCCCCCACCAGTCTTCCTTCCCTTGGAATTTCTCCAAGGCTCGTCCTCCTCCCACTCCTCCTCTTCTTCCTCCTCCTCCATGTCCACATCTTCCTTCTCCTTCTTCCTACTCATAGCTGCTAGGCTCAGAACCAAAAATGGCTGCAGGCAGGACATGTTCATGTGTTTAGTTTGCTTGTTTTAACAACTAAACATGTTTTGTTTGCTTTAGCATAGCATAGGAAAAGAGACAAAAACATATGGACAACAAACATGGCACTAAAGGAAATACAAGGAACACCCTTTTGCAAGGGCTACCCTTTTGCAAGGGGCAGGGTAGAGACAAACACATTCCCAGACTCCAAAACCATGTCAAAAACCAACCACAAAATCAATATAAAATATCGATTTTGGAGGCTTCAAAATCAATATAAAAATAGAGGAAAATGAGTATAAAAATCAAAGTGGATATCAATAGAAAGAGGCATTTGGTCCAACTTTTTATATTGATTTTGAAGCTTCAAAAGCATTAGTTTTATATTGATATTTATTTTGATTTTTTAGTAAAATCAATATCGATATTTTTTTTGGAAAAAATATTGATTGTAATCAATATCGGATGCTCAGGGAATGTACCCAAAAAAGAGATACCTTTCACATTTTTAAAATGGGAAATGTGATGATTGAACCCTTGGAATGGGACATTTCTCCCTTTCAAAAATCGGGGAGTTCATCATATTTGTTCCATGAATTTTGGGTCTCAACGAGAATGAGTCCGCCCAGCAAACTTGGCGTTGTTTGGCTGAAACAACCCATGGCAATCCATCAGTTCTGAGCCTTGTTAAGAGGAACGATGAAGATATGAATTACATTCTGGGAAAAAAACATGTTTCTCCAAATTGATAGTGGCTTCAGATGCCCCTGTAGGTTGTTCCAAACCCATGATGGAGAGATGGTAAGTAAACTTGGGTGCACCACAAGATAGTGCCAGATCCAAAGTGTTGCCAAACTATGTGAGCCAGTTGCGGGTTCAAGACCCATTCGCCAAACCCTGGTCCTAAGCAACTCGCCAAGACCTCAAATTCTTGGATGTTTGATGCAACAAGAAGGACACCAATGGTTTTCAGGTCCGGAAGTTCGAGACAATCAGTTCTGGGGCCGGGTATAGTTTTTTTTTTCGTGGTGAGCAGTTTTGGCATAAAGCGTCTGATAGATTCAGAGAGATTTTGTAATAACTATCCCCACTGTCATAGCTGAAATGCAAAGTTGCAATGTCTAATGGTAGACTTGGAAGCCAGCACGGCGTTGATTTTTGATAATGCAATATCGCCCATTGAAAACCCTTGGACGGATGATTTTCCTATAAAAAAGTGGAAATTCTGACTGCCAGGATGATCTCATATAAACCGTGAACCACCCGTCACTTTCAGAATACACAAATACTCATTCTTGGTGGTTAAAACCCCATTGATTGTAGTAAATCCAATGAGACACTTTGAAAATCTTTGAAATATGGCCATTAAATGCCATTTTTCATGAGTCTATTATGTGATATTATGTGATATTATGTGTATGGGATACGCAGCTATTTCGTGCTATTTCATCATCTCAATGTGCTGCCATGCCATGTAAATCGAGGCCACCGTGCAAGGATGCGGAGGGTTTGCTCCGCCCGGACCTCGAGACCAGCGGCGCGTGGCATTTTTGACTTTTCGATCCAGGTCCCAGGAAAGAGTTAAGTGTATGGAAATGTGTATGGGTCAATACCTATAGATACATTTTTAATGGGATGAACATCCATTTACCAGCTATTTTGGGGTTCACTAGGTACCAGGGTTTTGACTCATAGTCAAATCACCATTCAAGTAGGATTCCTAATTTTGATGATGATTTCTCTAGTTGGCAAAATCTTTTTTCGGGCTTTATTTTGCAATGTTTTAGTGGTGGCAACCTCTCAACACGCAGCATATCTGGCAGACTGCGGATGATCAGTCCAGCAGTTGACAATGATGGACTTGCTGTGCAACAAGAAAGAATGATCCCCAAAGTAGCTTGATCCCATACACAGCAGTTGGGTACTAGCTGTTACTAGCTCTAACCGAGTCCGTGATCCATTTGACTACATTTGGCACTCCACGATTTAGTACCATTTCAGTGTATCGCTGTTCAGCTGGTCTCAGGGAGATACAGAGGTATATCAAAACTCAACCCTCGAGATTCACAGATGTTGGTGAATGGTTGGGTCCACACATATTTTTTCCGTTGGAAGCCAAAACATCATTATAGATTTCATAATCTACCAAAAAAATCAGTGGAAACCCTTTGTGGTTCCTTTGGGGCCATTAAAATATATTGAAATCATGGTGGTAATTCCTGCCGCATGTCCATTGGAACCACAAAGTGAGGCTACGACTGCACGGTGGACGACACGGAAAGCCCTGTGAACTTCTGCATTTTCAGAGACTTCCAGGTGGGGAAAATGAACGGAAAGGAGCCTTTTTTGGAGCCCTTGTTGCCATGCACATCTCAGAACATCATTGGAATCATGGTTAATAAGGGGAATCATCGCAAAATGGCCTTATTTCAGGTTTGTGAATTATGATAATTTGCCCAGATTGTATTGACAGGGTCCTCAAGATTAGCAATGTGCTTTCTATGTCCTAGTCTAATTGGTAATACAAATCAGAACGAAATATATCCTCGTTGATTCGCACAAGGGCCGAATTCACTCTATATGAATACCTACCCAAGGTACAAGAGCACAAACTGGGACAAAATATGTAGTACTGTAATGTGCTGTATAGATTATGGATATAGTTCATCAATTAAAAAAAGATTATATATATATATCATGGCTGACCCACAATAAATATTGGTTGATTTTGTGGAAACCATCAGAAATGCCCTTAAATGCAATGTTTTTGATATCGACTCTAAGGATGCACAAAGATCTTCATCTCCCCCTCTACAAGCAGAGGATCACTCGAGTTAGGAACTAGTCATATTTTATGTGAACACCACATCTCGAAACCTCATTATAAATGAAGGGGACTTGGCAATCTGGGGTATTAACATGCATTAACCAGTTTCCAACTTTATTGTGGAGTAATTATACAGCACCTTTCTGTTTGGAGTTTAAATTTGTTTGATAGTTAAATCCAAATTTCTGATGGCTAAATAACCATTTTGGATTATCAAATCTCCATTTTTTTTGATGGTTGAAACCTAGTGTTGATGAAATTCCGTGTTCTTGGCTTGAAATTCCCATGTTTTTGTTGGATGATTATATAAATCATCTCGAAATCACAAATCCACCACTTTTTCCACATCCCCAATGACTTTTTGGGCCCTTTTTTGCGCATCCCAGCCCCAGGCGATGCCAACGTATCTCCTCGAGTTCACCACGGAGCTCCGAGGTCTGGCTGCTCAAACAGATGCAGACACGCCGTAGCTGGTCGCCCCAGAAATCTTGTTGCCATATCGGACTCATCGGACACCCTAAACCCAAAACATGCCAAAAGCCGAAGAAAAATCCGGTTTTGTCATTGGAGGTCGTGATCAAAGAACCATGACCACGCGGGCTTCGTGACGCGGAAGGGCTTCGCGACGTGGCAAGCGCTGTTCAAAATGAACAAACCATTTCGGCTTGGCTCAAGATGCGGACCAAAAAGATAGGGGTGTTGAACCACCAAAAAATGGGGAAGTTTGTGATAGGTATATCTACAGCATTCTGAAGCAAAGTATAAACTGATGGGTGGTTTCATACTGGTATTTGTTGAAAAGAACAGTACAAATAATCCAAAATGTCTGTTTCTGGGGTGAAACCAGCAATCAGAAAACGCAGGGTTCAGGTATTTAACATCAGCAATTTAGTAGCACTTTTGGTGGGTCTATTGGTACCCAATGTTTGAAGCAGACCCACTTGGGCATGGTTTTTCGGGAGTAAAAAACCAAGCAAATTGTTGGGGTATTTACGACTTAAGATGCTCAAACAGCTTTTGACAACCAACAAACTTGGATAACTGGAATGTGAGACGCAAGACATCCATGAAATCTTTGAATTGGTTTAAAGCAACAAGAAAACCCGATATTCGGATGGTTAAACCCTGGTATACTCCGGATTTTCCACATATATATATATAATACATAATCAATCAAAGTAATTTGCCAAATCAGTGACTCAGTGGGTTTTGGTTTGGACCGTTCAACTTTGAGCTACAGACCCAAATCATTGGTGTTCCAATCTTGCGAAATCTCATCGAAGGTCATGTCATCATGAGCCGCTACGACTTGGATAAATTGCCACCCAAGAAGAGGGAATAGGTTTCGTGTGTCATATCTTACCTACTAGTAGTTAGGGAATGATTTTTCAAAAAATGCATCCAAACAGCAGAAGCCTTTAGATCCATTTGATTCAGCGATATGGAGACCCTGGGATGTCCGATGATCCGATGACCACACCGCGTGGCTCCATCTTCGCAGCTGAATCAGACATTGCAACTTGAGGCATTCAAACACTGAATTCTTCGGTTTCAAACTGGTGACATCCATCTGTATTGGCCTTGCTTTGGGTGCCTCGTTCCCAGTGAAGCCTCTCTGATTGGGTTAAGGTCAATGGGTAGTCTTGTTTGCCACAAATACAGCAAAGAAAACATACCCTAGCTTGAGACGACCTTGTTTAGCAGGACATCATGGGTTTTTGCCATGCATCAGACACTTAAGGTAGTAAAGCTGATCTACCATTTTCATTTTTTCAAGGGTTGAAACTGAAACATTTAAAACTAGTAACATCTAAGCCAAGATCGTGACCAAGCCGGGAAACCCGTGACTGAACACATCACTGTGCCAGTGATTCTATGCCTCAGAAGCGCACCATGGTGTGGTGATTGGAGGCACCTTCGACGAACCACAAATAGAAAGTCAAAGATGTCAAACTGATCACAAAAAGAAACACAGGGGAGATCATCCAACTGAGTTTGGATCCTTTTCCAGTTTTTTTCAGGCGTGCTCAGCGTGCCATTGTAACATCACTGTAGCCAACGTCATTGGGAACATGTGGGATGTGTGGAGCAACCCGACTCATGGGAGAAATGAGGATAAACCGTCAAGTTTTGGGCTACTCTGTGTTCAGATTCTATATGATATGGATGAATGTGGCAAATACCACCAAAAATAGACCCAAAATGAACATGCAATGGAGATACAATGGGATATATATATATATATAGTCAACACTATGATTGTGGGTTTGCGGCCTCACTGGCATGGCGAGCTATTTCCACTTTGGCAATTATTATGACCGCAAATACTTGGGAAGACTTGGGATTTAGCCGGCAAACGTGGACATCATCAACAAACATAATATCATAAATAATGACAATAGGTCAAGATTCAAGGTTTTTGGTCTGGGTTAAATTTGGTTGCCCTAAGCATGTCTATGGTCTATTCCTGAAGCTGGCAATATCAACACTACGCTGACGCTACCTGTTTCAACATCAAATGAAGTCCAAACAAATCAACAGATGATCTGGGAATTTGCACAACTATCTTTCTTTGGTGCTTCTGACCACCAAATTTCACATATTTATGATGATAACTTGTCACTTGTCGAAGCATCCATCTTTTGGCCGCAAAATGGGTCATTGTGCTGGATTCCTCAATCTAGTCGATATAGGCATGGTATCCACCATGAAAACCATGTTCTCCAGACCCATTTACGGGTGCGTCTCGAAAAGTTGCATACCCCTTGAGATGGCCATATTCTGAAAGACAAAACAAGTTTGTCTTAAAGTGGGTTGTACCACAAATTATGTCTATCAATGAGTAGGGCAAATGCTGATGAACCATGATGACCCAGTGGATTTCGGAATATTTCTGAGGTTTCCCATGGCCCATAGATTGTCAGACAAACCCAGAGTGAAAATCTCAGGAAATGATCAGAACACCTGCGGATTTGGCGCGCGTAGACTCCAGGCACTCCACGATGTTTGGTTGGCCAAGGGCACCACCAGGCCTTGCGGATGTGGAAGGTCTGGTGAATGGTAGGAGGCAACTTCACGCGTAGCTCTGAATAGTTAATAGTTATTTTCATGAGGAGTATAGTCCTTCCCCGCTGAAAACGGTCTTTCTTCCTTGCTTTGAAGTGTCTATAGTAGACGGATATAGACGGATATGTTTTTTTCTGTGTGTGTGTGCTTTCTCCAGTTCCTTTCATGACCTTTGCTAAATTCCAAAGCCATCAATGCATGCATCAAGCCTATAGCCGTCAACAATTCTTAAGTGGGAGAACAATGACCACTACCATAGTACTATTTATCATTGGCTCCTTTGGCACCCATTACTGTTGCAGGCTATGGCCAGACGCCGGGTCCGCCCGCCTTTCCGCCCAACCTGGGTCCAATGGGCACACAGCTGCCGCCCCAGATGCCGCACTTAGGGCAGCCTTATCCATTGCCCACCTCGCTTGGAGGCCCTGTGCCCATGGGTGCCCCTGGTCTCAGACCCTTTCCTCAGCTGGCAGCGCCACACCTGGTGCCAGGGGTGGCTTATCCGACACATCAAGCGTTACCCCAGCCTGTGCTGCCACTTCCCCAAACACCACAACAGCCACTTCCACAAGCATCCCAACCGCCGCTCCCCCAAACACCACAACCACCGCTCCCCCAAACACCTCAACCGCCACTTCCCCAAACACCACAACCGCCCATCCCCCAAACACCACAACCGCCGCTCCCCCAAACACCACAACCGCCGCTCCCCCAAACACAACCGCCGCTCCCACAAACACCACAACCGCCACCTCCACAAACACCCCAACCCCCACCACCCCAAGCACCTCAACCGCAAGCCTCTAGTGCCAAAGATTGCACAGAGGGCGCCGCCAACGGGGAACGGTAGGGATCCTCAGACATGTGAGTTGGCAAAGCCTGGGAGTTTTGAGATACAGAGTGCTGCATCAGGGCAAAAGAATTCCAAAGATGCAGCAGCTTGTGAGTCAACATCACCGTTGTCATCGTCATCCTCATCCATCTCATCCATCTCATCCATCATATCCACCACCACCACCATCATCATCATCATCACCATCATCATCATCGTCATCGTCATCCTCATCATCATCACCATCATCGTCGTCGTCGTCGTCGTCATCATCATCATCATCATCGTCATCGCCATCGCCATCGTCATCGTCATCGTCATTGTCATCCTCATCATCATCACCATCACCATATTCATCATCATCACCATCATCCAGCACCATCATCCATCATTATCACCACCACCATCATCATAATCATCATCATCATCACCATCACCATCACCATATTCATCATCATCACCATCATCCAGCACCATCATCCATCATTATCACCACCATCAACATCATCACATCATAAAAATAATCGTAATCATCATCATCATCATCAGCAGCAGCAGCATCGTCATCGTCATCGCCATCGTCACCATCACCATCATCCAGTACCATCATCCATCATTATCACCACCACCACCACCACCACAATCATCATCATCATCATCATCATCGTCATCATCATCGTCATCATCACCATCATCATCATCGTCATCCAGCACCATCATCCATCATTACCACCATCATTATCATCACCATCACCATCATCATCATCATAACCATCATCATCATCATCATCATCATCATCACCATCACCATCACCATCACCATCACCATCATCCAGCACCATCATCCATCATTATCACCACCATCATCATCATAACCATCATCAGCAGCAGCGGCATCGTCATCGTCATCGTCATCGTCATCGTCGTCATCATCATCATCATCATCATCATCATCATCGACATCCAGCACCATCATCCATCATTATCACCACCATCATCATCATCATCATCATCACAACCATCATCCATCATCATCATCATCATCACCATCACCATCATCATCATCATAACCATCATCATCATCATCATCATCATCACCATCACCATCACCATCACCGTCATCCAGCACCATCATCCATCATTATCACCACCATCATCATAATCATCATCATCATCATCATCGTCATCGTCATCGTCATCGTCACATAATTGTTACAGCCATACGATGACCATTCAAGTCACCCCTGGGCATCGACCCAGTTGAGTTAACCCGTGAAGCACTACGGGATTGTGTCAACAGGGATGAGCTCCGATTCACTGGGGCGGATGCCAGGGCAACATCCTGGTGAAAGACCAAGTTTTCCGAAACCCAGAAAGTGGAAATAAATGGTTGATGAATTTAGGCTATGTCCCCCAAGTTCTTCGCATTCTATACATAAACAGACATATCATTCATCTCTATATATATACACAATTATTTATATATATATATACACAATTATATATATACACATATATACATATATACACATATATATATATATATATATAATTATTGTAGGTCGTCCTTCCTGTACAGAGTAACAATCCAGTTCACAACAATATTCTGATTGCAGGAATCATCCCAGATGACTTTCCTCCAAGGCCAAAGCGCTCATTCGATACCGTTAACGAGGCAAGACAGGTGGCCGGGTGAAATCACACAGTTTAGACCCATTGGATGTTGGAATCCCATTAAAAAACCATTAAGTTTCCTTGCGAAATGAAAAAGCATCATACAACATATCTTACTGTTGCCCATAAAACTAGCATGTTTGTGGCTTGACTCCACATGTTTCTTGGTGAAATCTTCCTTTGCGTCAATCAAATCCCCATTTTTGCTGGTGAAATCCCAAGTTGTTCTGTTGTCCACTCCAGGTCCTGTTCCTGAAATCCATGTTCAACTCCTGTTTCGCCGATACTTTTCCCATCGTTTCCCTATATTTCGCTTGGGAAGCCCGGTAGTTTCCATCTTGCCCTGGAAAAAAGTTTCCCCCCCAGGCGCAAAGGCGTGCAGAGGAAGCCCGGCGCAAGATGGAGGAGGCGATCCGCACCTCACTGCGACCAATGATGGTTAAAAAGGGGCGGAATTATATGTATAATATGGTATAATGATGGTATAATATGGTCCAATATGGTATAATATGGTATAATATGTTATATGTTATGCCAATATGGTATAATATGGTCCAGCGTTTCAGGTGAATGATTCCAAAAACAAATTGCCCAGAATCCATCCCCCTTAACAGGGTGATGAAGGAATTCTCGCCCCAAGATCCTGAAAATCGCTCATCCCATCTTCCCAACATCAAGCACTCCGCCAGAAACTATGACTTTGTGTAGGGTGTGAACCCACATATTTGGGACCGCACAATGGGGTGTCATATTTTTTGGGAATTGGGATCAATCATTAATTATAATATTCATTAATCAAATTCCCCCCGAACATCGGAACAGGGTTGCTCCAACCCGTTCTAGGTAAATTATAGCCACAAGGCAGGATACATTTGATGATTTTATCTAATATCTGAATGGCACATGTTTAGTTTCTATACATCTTACAAGGTGGTGCCCTGGTTTGTCGTATAAGTAAGTTGGTACACATGTTGATTTCACCAGGTAAGAACATTGGGATTCGACTTTTGAAAAGTAAGGATCTGACCAGCAAAAAGAGAAACTCTTGAGCCAACAAACATGTCGAGTTTTCAACCAGAATGAGGAATTCCGGAAGAGACCGGTTTGCGGCAAGAATGGCTTCGTGCAAACTCGGCTATTCTTCGGTTCTTTCCTCGTTCAAAAGTTTCGTGCGTGGCCAGGGAAAGTAACAATAAAGCTGATGATTTCATCAACCAATGGATTTGTTTGTGGATTGCGATGGATTTTTCCGAGGATCCCAATGGATATGATAGACAATTATATTTAAATTGCACTATATATATATTGAATTATATATATATATATATAGCATTATATATATATATGTTGCATTATATATATTATTGCATTATATATATATGTGTGCATTTGATGGATTTTAAGGACTTTGATGATGATTGCGTGGATGATTGAGGGATAGTCATAGGTTTTGCCCAGGATTTACACCATAGATATCCATCCCAAAACGTTCCAGGAGCAGCGACGAGCCAAGGAGGCCGGTGCAGGCGCGATACGAACTCGTTGTTTGCTTGTTTGGGATGATGAACCCCCGAGCCAGTAATTGAATGACGGCCTATATACCTACATACATACATACAAACAAACATACATACATGCATACAAACATACATACATACATAGATACAGACATACAGACATACAGACATACAGACATACAGACATACATACATGACAGAAAGACAGACAGTCAGACAGTCAGACAGACATACATACATACAGACATACAGACATACAGGCGTACAGACATACAGACATACAAAAATACAGGCATACAGGCATACAGACATACAGACATACAGACATACATATATACATACATATATATACATACATACATACATGCATGCATACATACATACATACATAGATACATAGATACATAGATACATACATACATACATACACACATACATGCATACATACATACAGACAGACAGACAGTCAGACAGACATACATACATACATAGATACATACATACAGACAGACAGACAGAAAGACATACAGACAGACAGAAAGACAGACAGACATACAGACATACATACATACACACAGAGACATACATACATACATATACATACATACATACACACAGAGGCATACATACATACATGCATGCATGCATACATACATACAGACAGACAGACCTACAGACCTACAGACCTACAGACCTACAGACCTACAGACCTACAGACCTACAGGCCTACAGACCTACAGACCTACAGACCTACAGTCCTACAGACCTACAGTCCTACAGACCTACAGACCTACAGACATACAGACATATAGACATCCAGACATCCAGACATCCAGACATCGCATGCACATACATTCATGCATACATATGTTTGTATACACATTTGTATGTGTATATATATATATATGTACACATGCTGGCCTGCTGCCTGCTAACAAGTAGTGTGTCTTTGTTCAGGGTATCTAAGATATTCTAAGATATGTATATATATATATAAGTTTCTCCAATTTGCCATGGTCTTGGGTCAAGTCATTCGGTCATGCAAAAAGTCATAGCATGGTTTGAAGGAAACATGATGATGTAGCAGAGATGATCACATCATCGGCACATATTAAAATAGCTGATGGATGCAGGATGTGGTGACGTCTGGCTCCGTGATCGGGGAGTTGCTAGATTTGGTTGCATAGGAAAACTCTATGTTGCATGATAGTATTTCATGGCATTTTAACGTATTTCACAGTATTTCATCGCATTTCCTGTTCAACAAAAAAGATACAGTCAATCCATGGCCGAGAGTTTCCGGAGGATCCTTTGGAGTTGGCCGTGCTGAAGCTGAAAAATAGAGTTTCATCAGTTTCAGATGATTCTTTGGAGTTTCTTGAAAAACATGGTACCAGACTCCTGGAGTGAATGTCCAGTTTTTTGTTGGTTCCATCTGAGTTTTTTTTGATTTGTGGGAAATGTTGTGGGCAGTTTTAACATGTTTTACTATTTCCCTACTCTATTCATCTCCCTAGTTTCCGTCCCTGCTTGGCTTAATAGATGAAGATGATGACGATGATGATGATGATGTAGATGTAGATGTTCTACTGGAGTTAGGTTGCAAATGGGGTATAGCTCCCCCAAAATGGGATCAACATGGTAAGTTCCAAAGGAAAAAAACTGGTGGTCAACCAGTGGATTGAGATGGTTTTTTATAGGTTTTTGATGGTTTTTCCCACAAATTGCCGGAGAACCTCAATGGTCGAACGAGTCTAACATGGGTTGAAGCCCGCAGCGCCATGGTTTCTTTTTTTCGGCTGATCGATTGATCGGCAGGCGAGTCCAGACCACCGCCTACGGAGGAGGACCCGGCATTCAGAAAGTCATGAGAGATTTGGGATTTTATCTATTGGAAATCCAAGGGAAAATTGGTGAAAAATGGGAATTCTATGGAAAAAAATGGAAATTGAGGGCCATCAAAACTTCTGAGAAAATTAAGGGTAGAAATTACAACTTGCGGGTGACATGTCTGAGAAATTTGGGATAGACATGACAGTTGGCCGTTTTTATAAGCGAGCCTGCAAGGTATGGAACATGGTTCCCTATTTTAGGAAACCTCCAAGTTGCTCTATAATTAGGCTAACCAGATGGGTTTATGTGGAACATGTCTGCAAGTAACTGGGGTTCCAACAAACATCACTGGGGGGCACCGCCTCGCCGCCTTGCAGCAAGGATGACAGAACAAAAATGGAGGACTCAACTGGTCAAGATAATGAAATTTGATGAAATTTGAAGTCCCAATTTCAGGGTCAGCTTTGCAACATAGGGAAACGATCCCATGTTTGGATGCCAATTGTGGCCCGTGCCCCCTGGATCTTGTTAGGACCATCAGAAAGATGCCAATGTTTAATGATGTTCCTCCACTTTCCACATCCAAAAGCAGACAAAAACAAGACCAAAGACATCCACTCCATGCCGGTTGGCTCCGGAGAGTTTTCGTTCAACCATAGAATGTGGATGATGATCCCCAGTAATTACCCTCCGGTCATCAAACATGGCGTGCTGGAAAGTCCCTGCTTTAGTTCGATGATTTTCCCAGCCAGAAACTTGCATTCAGGTCAGGGATTTCCCAGGTAGCCACGTAGCTGATTCCCAAAGGGCAAAATTTGATATCCCGTTCGTATCCCTACAAATTTACCATTACTTAAATTAGGCTTAAGTTGATGGTTAAGCCTCCATTTTTAGGCTCCTTTGAAACTCCAGTGGGGCTTGAAACTCCTTAACCATTTGTTTTCATGTGATATCCCATTACATTATCATTACATCCCCATTAGACCACCATTTTCTTGGCTTGAAACCTCCAAGCAGATGGTTTTCCGCAGGACCTCTTGCAGTTCCAGGTCTGGCTGTCGCGCTTTCCTTCCTTGGACTCCAAAGCTCACAACGCCGGGGGGCCGAAGAAAACCATTGAAAAACCACCCGGAAAAATTGGAAACGGTGCTTTCCTAGTGAAGAATCCCTACAACAAAGGTTTTTCAGGAAAAGGGTGAAGCCTTTCATCATGTTGATGAGATTTTAACCTATGTTAACCTATATTAACATATATTAACCCTATGATTTTAGCCTATAATGACCCTATGATTTTTACCTATAATGACATAGGTTTTAAAATCCCCCACTCTATCATTTCATCGCTCCGAGGCCTTGGAAAGCTTAGATCCGCGGGATGCGGTGAAAGCCTTGCAAGACGGGCGGTTGCGGGCGACGTGTTTTGTTGCAGAAAAATGGGTGAAAGAATATGAAGTAAGATGCACTCGATGCTTTGGAGAAACTAGCTATTCCTTTGAATGAGAGACATTGTTTTAATATATATATTTTATAAACCTAATTTAGCCATGCATACCCTGGCGCACCAAATCCGGGGACACCATTCTCAGCGATCATGCGATCATCTCCCAGTGGGTCAAAACTCAGGCAGAGTCATAATGTGAAACCAATAATAAACCTATATAAACATATATATATATATGATATATATTTTTTCCATACTGCAACTAGTAGCGTCTCGCGCTGCGGCAGGGCTAATGAATTCGGTTTAACTGAGGCTCATACCGCACAGTCCGGTCCATAGGCCATGCCAAAGTCCATGCTCGTGAGGGCTGAGCACATGGCCAAAAATGCGGCACGTTCTGTACATTCTGTGCTGTGCACGCTTGGATCTGTGTCTGTATAATATCATATAATATATATATATATATAAACCTCTAATTTTGGATGGTTTCTACCACCCATTTCTGGTCATGGCGATGGATCGCAGCCAGGAGCTCGACCAAAAGCCGGGCATTCGGAATCCCTCCGTGTGGGAGCCAAGAGTCATCCCCTGCGATCGGGATTTTGGGGTGTCCTATTTCTGGTTGGTGGTTTCAACCCCTCTGAACAATATTAGTCAGTTGGGATTATGATTCCCAATATATGGAAAATTAAAAAATGTTGCAAACTACCAACCAGTATATATACAGTATATATTGATGTACCCTCTGGTTATATGTCAAGATAGCGATTGAAAATGGCCATTGAAATAATGGATTTACCCAGCTAACTATGAAATGGTGATTTCCCATAGTTATGTGAGTTTGCCAGAGGGTACCCCCAATGGTTGAGACACCTTCCGGCTTCCGCTGATGTGGTATTCATCGGATGGGCTCTAAATGGATTGAAGCTCTGCACTGGGTTGAATGTGGTTGAACGGATATGGCTACCTGAAAGCTCTCTGCAGAAGGAAAATAATCTACAAACTGGGCATGAGGAAGCAATCTATCCAGCCATCCATCCATCCATCCATCCGTATATCTATCTTTCTATCCATCCATCCAATCTATCCATCTATCTATTATCTATCTATCTATCTATCTATCTATCTATCTACCTATCTATCTATCTAATTAATCTATCTAATCTATCTAATCTATCTATCTATCTATCTATCCATCCATCCATCCATCCATCCATCCATCCATCCATCTGCCTATCTATCTGCCCATCTATCCATCTGTGCATCTACCTACCTACCTATCCACGTGTCCGTCCATGCATCTATCTAGCTAGCTATGTATATGAGTATGTATGTAAATATAAACACGCACATATATATATATGGATAGATGGATAGATGGATAGATAGATGGATAGAAAGATAGATAGGTAGATAGCTGGCTGGATAGATAGATAGATATATGGATGGATGGGTGGATGGATGGATAGATGGATAGATGGATAGATAGATGGATGGATAGATGGATAGATTGATAGATGGATGGATGGATGGATAGATGGATAGATATGTGGATGGATGGATGGATGGATGGATAGATGGATAGATAGATAGATATATGGATGGATGGATGGATGGATGGATGGATGGATGGCTGGATATATGGATAGATGGATAGATGGATAGATGGATAGATATGGATGGATGGCTGGCTGGATGGATAGATGGATAGATGGATGGATGGATGGATACATGGATAGATTGATAGATTGATAGATGGACAGATAGGTTGATAGATTAGATTAGAGCAGAGTAGATTAGATAGATGGATGGCTGGATGGATGAATAGATGGATAGATAGATATATAGATGGATGGATGGATAGATGGATGGATAGATAGATAGGTAGATATACAGATGGATGGACGGATAGATGGATAGATAGATAGATATACAGATGGATGGATGGATGGATGGCTGGATAGATGGATAGATAGATATATAGATGGATGGATGGATGGATAGATAGATGGATAGACAAATAGATAGATAGATACATAGAGTTGCTGTTCAGTTTCGGACTAGCAATCCGTCAGACCTTGATTGCGGCAATTCCATCAACCCACACGGTTCATCTGTGTAAAGAACAAAGATATCTTCTATTGAACATGCGTTTGGCATGTTCACCGATATTTTAATATGTCTATATTTCATTATATATATTTCATCCTACACGATTTTTCTTACATTTTATTTATCCGTGTGTCCATGTGTCCATCTATCTATTTTTGCATTTACAAATACATCCATCGATCGATCTATCGATCTACCTATCTCCCCGTCCATCTATCAGTGTGTCCATCTATATATATCCGTTTATCCTGTCCGTCTGGCCATCTATCCACCCATCCATCTATCTATCTATCTATCAATCAATCTATCTATCTATCTAGCAAGTTGTCTACGTGTATGTGTATACAGTCTGATTGTTGGCTACTCTGTTTTGATTGTGTGTGTGCGTTCTTTTCCAAATTTGGCCACTTACATCACCATGATAGAAGTATATGACTCATCTCGGCCATGATTGCCCACTTTCTGCCGAGAGGTTTGGCTCCCTCTGAGGCTTGGGTGTGTAAAACCGCCCAAAATGTTCGTGAAAGGCGGGGGGAAGGCAGTGGGTTGATCTGAAGTCAGTGCGATGAAGCCCCCAGGGCCCCAGCACTTCAGAATTTTCTCCTTTGATGAAGAAGATCCTCCCATCAAAAAACGGTTTTATTTGGAAACAGGATATCCATGGATATCCCAATTCATGGCCAATTGTTCTGGACAAATGATTATGAACCAAAAGATTTTAATTGAACATGAGTATATTAATCCAGTGATTGTTTAATTGAACATGAATTCCATTGG
The DNA here is from genome assembly GCA_947184155.2 of Cladocopium goreaui. Taxonomy (NCBI): domain Eukaryota; class Dinophyceae; order Suessiales; family Symbiodiniaceae; genus Cladocopium; species Cladocopium goreaui. Next base: position 74,159 of record CAMXCT020000082.1, on the reverse strand, counting down.
TAAAGCATATAAGCAATGATGACAGATGATGAACTATGATGAACTATGATGGACTAGTGATTTTTAAGGGTATATTTCCTATATATATATATACATATCCATGTATATCCTATAAATTGAGACAACCCCAAATTGTTCCGCTATTTTCCGTCGCCGCCCAACTTGCGAGGACTGGTGGCAAAGCTCCGCCAAACAGCGAGGACTCATTGGGACCACGTGGACCACGTGGACCACACCACGCCATGTGGACGAATCGGCAGGGGAAGTAATGATTTGGAGGTTTCCATTACCACCTGGCTATGACTAACAGTTTGCCATGGAAGATCAATGGGAATTTCAGGATCCTAAAATGGAGGTACTCTACCATATAAGGCCATATGTTGTGGTGATATTCCCTTACATAGGCCTTATATAGGCCTTATATATGGTAAGTACCTCCAATTTAGGTTCCTGAAATGGCCATTGAAAAGATCCACCAATTCTTAATAGGTAAACCATGGTAAACCATCTATTTCTATGGGCCATCTATACCATGGCGAACTGTTAGTCATAACCAGAGGGTAAGGATCCCCAAAATGGATCAAAATGGTTGGTTTATAATGGAAAATCCTAAAAACAATGGATAATATTGGTGGGTACCCGGGTACTCACATTTTAGGAAGCCTCCATCTGTTGTAGAATAGCGCAAAAAAAAGGAAACCTCTCACAACATCCTTTTGGTCTATTGCATGTTTCTATTTTGCAATCACAGTACAAGTAAAATGGTTGCATGCTAATATGATTGTGCATTGATTAAATTGATTATGATTATATAGTCTATAGAGATATTACCAGCAAAGCCAGCAATTCAGCTGGAAACATGTGTCCTTTAACACTGAAATATTTTGCGGGGAGGTCAAACCAGCCAGTACAGTATTCTCCCGTATTGGACGATGTACCATCATGAACCAGTATCTGAAGGGAATATGTTTAAACCACCAAAGAAGAGTGTTTGTTCTTGTTGTTTTTTGGTAGAGAAAACAAGTCAGCGCTTCGGATTTGGTACTTTTGTTGCCATTGATCCAGGGGTAGATTCCGGTCACTCTGCAGGAAAAGTCTGCAGACAAAAAGGATCTGGACATCGTCGACCACTATGGAGCGTTCCTGGGCTCTGCGGAGGGATTGTGTCAGATTGTGTCAGAGAAATAGCCATCTAAGTGACCAAGTAAACTACACAAACCCTCATCCTCCGCATCCTCCTCATCCTCATCGCCCTTATGATCCTCCGTATCCTCATCGTCCTCATCCTTGTCATCATGAGACCAATGATCACAGATATCGCAGGTGTCAGGCAGAACCTACAGTTCATCATGGAACTATTGTGTGGTCAAGGCATCCAATGTTATCGGGATGATTGGGTCGGCTTGCCAAGCTTCAGCCATCACGAACTGCACGGGAAAATATTCCCAGATTCTGTTCATAATTCAAGTGTGCGACCAACTTGAAAGGTATGCAGAGCAATATTTGCAAACAACAATATAATGATCAGTGACGGTGATGGTGATGTTGATGATGATGATGATGATGAGGATGAGGATGACGATGACGATGTAAGTTTTTCCACAGTTCCTAATCATCTAAGCACTGTTGGAAGGATCCTGATATTAAATTGCCATTGTCAGGTCATTTTCGATACTTTAAAGCCTTTCGTTTACCACGAATTTCCCCATGAAAATTGTCATAAAATTGAGCACCTCCCATTTGTGAGCATGGGTCTGGGTCAAAATGAGTACCTCAATAATTGGACGATTCTTGGATGCTTCCTATAAAATTGACCAGATCTGCATGCAGTGCGGGACACCGGGGCTTTTAATTTTGACCTACCCCGTCCCAATATATGCCATACGGCTCCGGAATAGCGATCTTGGCTGCTGAACCTTAGGTTGGAGGTGGCCGAAGATGCAGATGAGAAAGACATCAAGAAAGCCTACAGGACTTGGGCTGCGATATCACCGACCAAACCTGCAGACATCATGGTTAGTATTAGAAATAGCCTGACACGTGGCCTCTGAGGCTTCCGGTTAGACGATAGGGATTCAACCAGGTCCCCCATTAGGTGAAGCCCCGATTTTTCGGGGCCTGAAAGGAGGGGGTTTGATCCACCAAAAACCACGGAGGGCGTACTAACCATCCATTACCCGGGGATCATCGAAATGGGTGGGTCTTTTGACCCACAAAAACGCAGACCTATCCACAATGCCAGCGGATAGTGAAGGTTATTCGTTATTGATACCCTCCCGTAATCAAACGTGGCAATGGACAATCCACCAATTTAGAACATGTTCCCATTCAAACCTCGATGACCGGAGAATAATTGTTGGGAGCCACTGACAAACATGTGATTGGTTGAGGTGTCAGGCATCGGCCGGTGCAGGAAGCTGGTTCTGAAGTGGCACCCGGACAAACATCCTGAAGGCACCGGTTGGAGATCCATTGGTCAACTTGCGTGCATGTGCTATGTGAAAATTCGTTGGTATGTGGCCAAAGAAATAGTAGAGAAACACGATGCTTCACCGAGAAACTTAAAGTCGTGTGCTGGATGCTGGGGTATGGGAGTGTTTTTTCAGCTGCAAATGGAATCTCTTGTCATGTAGATAGTATATAAGATAATTATGTCACTTTAAAATGAAGGTCTTGTCTGAAAACTCCAATCTCCTTCTGTTTAATCACTATGTTCCCGATGAATCCCGATGAAATGACCATAACTGGGGGTATACTAACATGTACTAACCACTTTTCAGAAAGAGAAAAAAACTGTACCCATGGTATCCCATAGTTGTGGCCCTTTTTATGGTCCCAAATATTGAACCATGGTTTATGGGTGGGTGTTCAATATTATGATAATAGCCATTGAATCCAATGAATTTCATCCCATTAAGCCCCTATTTGTTACCCTCTGGTTATTTAACACAGCTATGGGACATGGCCCATAGAAATAGATGATTTATGATGATTTACCTTTTTAAAAATGGTGATTTCCCAGTTCGCTACGTTAAATAACCAAAGGGTAATTGTCATATAAGCATCCACTATTCCATTGTTGGTGTTTACTATGAAGGGATTACTGTCACTGGCCAGACAAGTCCAGCCACAAGGCCGAGAAGAAGCGGAGGAGAAGATCAGGGCCATTAACAATGCCTACGTGGCTTGCTTGCCAGTTGTTGATGTATTCTTCATGCCTACTGAGCGTTTCCCAACCAAGCGATATCAAGTTTACCACTATTTTCGTTGGGTTTCATAGTTCTTGAGAATTTGTGCAGCTGAAAGGTATGTAAATATTCCAGCACCATGGAGAATCTGGGGGAAGATTCCAGCTGTGATTTTCTGACATTCTGACATGGCTTGCTGCAGTCTTACAGATTTAATACATTGTTGGAAGAGAGAGAGAGAGAGATATATATATATATATATACATGGTTACGCAAGGCTTTTCCTATCAAGTCACTTGCAATTTGTGTTTAGCTTGTCCAGCAGTGGTGGAAGAGTCTGTGTGCGTCCACTTGTCTCTGTCGGCAATTGTCATGAGGACCTCTGCTTGTTTTCTATGAGACCTCATTCTTATTTGCTGGGTGGTGTCAAATATGTGTCCCTTCTCCATCCCCATTTGAGTTTGTCGAGATTATTCACCTGTTTTGGATATGGCAATGACACTTTGAGTTGACACTTTCATTACCTCATGCCTTAGCCATCTCTAGCCTCATTTCGCCCTGCAATGATTACCCGCTGTTGATGGAAAAGAGTGCATTCTCCGCCAGCACCTTGCGTTTTGTCAGTGGTACTCGGAGCCCTTGGTAGCCAGGGAATGTCTCAATCACCTGAAGGTGGGGAACAGCGGCAGGGCGAAGTGAGGGAAGATAGCCCGGGCTTTGCATCAGCTGCGGACGCGCAGCAGGAGTGGTCGGAGGAGGACTGGAGGGTTTGGAATGAAGGACGTTGGGTAGATCCTTCAAACCCAGACCATAGAACCAGTTGGGAATCCAGAGTGAGGCCTTATGGTGGCCAATGGGATCAGTGGCAGTCAGGATGGTGGGAGAAAGGAACTTACAAAGGAGATTTTAGCGACCCCCCACAGTGGAGTGGATGGCAGCACTATAGGCTTTGGAAAAGAGCCTTGACCAGGTGGAACGATAATACTGACGTGATCTTGAAGAGAAGAGGTGAGAAGATCATGAAGACTTTTGACTGGAACCTCCAAGCTAGGTTGGACCACTTGTCAGACCAGTCATTGCAGTCACCCAGGTACCTGCAACACATCTTCTCAGTCCTCGACGTTTTGGCCGGGGAGAAGGAAGAGTCCGAGAAACGAAGAGTGGTGCGAGCGGCCTTGTACGAGGGACCGCAAGGCCGATGAAACTCTGGCACAATACTCTTTGAGGAGAGACTCGCGGTTCGCCATGGCTTCTCAGTTTGTCGACATACCAGACGACCTTAAGGCCTTCATGCTGGAAGAGCAAGCTGGGTTGTCGCGCCAGAATCTTCAGAACCTACGAGTCCTCACCGGGGGCGAACAGAGCTTCACCAAGGTTGTCCGAGCGCTTCAAGTGCTCGACGTCGATGACGAGCCCATCATGAAGTCCAAGGGGCAGAGCTACTTGGAAGAGAACCAGGGCACCTCCTATTTCCTTGAGGATGACGACGCGTCTGAAGATGACGACGACTTTGAGGAGGTCGAGATTCATGCCTTCCTGTACCAGGTGCAGCAGAAGGACTTCAACGAGGAGCAAGCTCTTTCCTTCCTAGCAGACTGGGAGGGCAAGCGCAAGAGGACTTGGGCCGAGAATAAGGCTCTCAAAAGTGCTCGAAAGAAGGACAGGAGGCACTTCGAAGACTCCTCTTCCAGATCGGTCCGTCCGACTGGCTTCAAGCGCAAGCTTCCCATTGCAGAGCTCAAGAAGATCACACGTTGTGCAAACTGTGGCATGAAAGGCCATTGGAAGGAAGATTGCACGTCGCCTTTCAAGCCCAAGAACGACAAGAAGGAGGTCGCGGCGAATGCCTTTGTCTTCCTTGGGGGCCATTCGTCTTCGCTCACAAGGACTGGCACTTCCCATGCGACGTGGCTCAACTTCTTCAATTTCCTTGCCGTGCCTCCCGGCTGTGCTATCATAGACCCGGGTGCCTCCCAGGACTTGATCGGCAAGAATGCGTTCGAGAAGCTGAGTGCCGAGCTCCAGAAGTGCGGCCTGCAGCCTGTGATCTTGAAGGAACCACCGCCAGCAGCTTCGGGGATTGGCGGAAGTGCTAAGCCGTTGTTCGTGGCCCTGACCCCGTGCTTCTTGGGCGGCTTTCCTGGGATAGTACGTTTGGTTGTGATCAATGAAGATGTACCGCAGCTCTTGTCCATCGGCCTCTTAGAGCATGCCGGGGCAATGATAGACACAAAGAAGAACAAGATCACTTTCCAGAATTTTGATGTCCAAACGGAGATGGCTCGACTGGATTCCGGTCACAGAATTTTGAATATAGTTCAGGGAGCTCGTCATTTTGACATTCCTCCCCAGGTGCTGGCTGATTATGGGCTAGAGCCCGATGCGTTTCACTTCAAACACCCAATCATCAGCGAGGCATATATGGCAGCTCAGAGCGTTTTGTTCGAAGTTTTTTCATGTTCTGAATTTGGTATCAAGTTGTTTTGTGGTAGTGAGTCATTTGAAAAGAAAGCACTTGCAGTCGACCCTGGAGTTTTTGTTTCAGTGGGTTCAGTGTCGGCCGGAACTTGCACCCTCATGTGTAGTGATGTTAGATATGACCAGATGTGCTTCGAAACAAACGTTGGTTCAAACGGCAGTGATGGCATTGGAAACAGAAACGATCAGACGTGCCTCAAAACAAACGCCAGTTTGAATTGCCAGAGTGTTACTGACCATGAGAAGTTTAGCAATCTTGAGGATGCTCACATGGGTTTTACGTTTGTGTTGGTTTCAGAACAACCTGTTGTTGATTTTGGTTTGGGTAGAAAAACTGAAGTCATAGAGCGCCTGGTCGTGGAAAGCAAGTTTGAATCCAAGAACTCGAGCAGAAACCTTCGCCGACCCAGCAGACCTCTGATGCTCAGCTTTCTTTTGCTCTGCTTTTTCAATTCGTTCCTGGTCAGCCATGGAATCCATCATGCCCCCACCACAGGGTCCTGGTCGGAAGAGGCGAAGCCAGATGGAGCAAGAGCGCCTCCAGTCCAAGTGGTTTTCGATGACGTCAAGGCTGCTACTCATGACTCGGGGTACGTTCAGCCTGAAGTTGACGCCTCACACGGGCGTGAGTTGCTCACACCCAAAGGGATATCTGGCTCGTGGGGCCAACCAATATGGCCGTTGGGTCAAGTGCACTCTTTGCCGGGAGAAGTTGGACTTCGACCGATACTCCGAGCGCAACCCAAAGACCCAGGCCAAGAAGCCAGTTCGTATGACTATGCTTCAGGACGAAGACCAAGTTGCCAAGAACAAGGAGCTGGCTGGCTATGTGAAGGAGTCTCTCAAGACTCCCAAGAATCCGGAGTTCGTGACTCGACAGGAGATGAAGTCCTTGATGAGCGGGCAATCTCAGCAGATCACCTCGAATCTCGCTCAGGCATTGGGTCCCATGCTGCAGGAACAGCAGATGATGCAGCAGCAAATGATGATGGCGCTGCAATCACGTGCCAGCGGGTCCCATGCAGCCGCAAGCCAGATGCCAATCCAGCCTCATCATCATCACGACCTGACCGAGAACGACAGCTGGGACGACGTCATGGGGAACCCCAACGAGTGGGAGACTCAACAAGGCAACTGAGCTCTTTGGCATCACATGTGCCGTATAACTCAGAGGCTTCTGAGGATCTTGAGCTTAGTTTGCAGCATTGGTTTGTCCTCCCCTTTTGGGCGGCGCAGAAGGTAGAGTCATTTCGTAGCAGTGATTTTCGCTTTTGTTGGAACCCGGTCGGCAGTGTTGATGTTTTTTGTGTTTGGCATTCCCCTCAGTTATTTGTTTCTCTGATGGCTGCGAATGACTTGGATGATCGGGAGTTTCAAGTGCCCAAACATGTAAAGAAACAGCTGGCTGTACAGATTTCTTCTCTATGGACCGAAAGGTCGCAGGGCAGTCTCACGAATTCACCTGTCATTTTGTCAGGTTTGCTTGGTGCGGAGGAGACGCAAGGACTCCAAAAGGCTGAGGCCAAACAAGAACAAGAAAATAATGCGGAGGAGACGCTAAAACTCCAAGAGGCAAAGACCCTACAAAAACAGAAAAATAGCGCGGTGGAGACGCCAGAACTCCAAGAGGCGAAGGCCCACCCTAGGCTAGGAAATTTCAACATGATCAAAACGAGAATGGAAAAGATCTTTTTGGGAAATTGGTTAGGTATTTCAACCATGGGCCCCGGATCCGGCCTTCCTAGTCAGCTTCCGCTTTTGCCGCGTCCCATGGCCATGGAGTCCAAGAAGTACAAGATCTGTGAACTTTTCTCGGTTCCCCGATTGAGCCAACTAACCGAGTTTCAAAAGTCCGAGCAAGTGACTTGCACTACTCCCCCAAATTTTGACAAGAAGACTGGTTGGGATTTCTTTGATGCAAGAGACAGAGCCGAATTTTGGAAAGTGATGAGGGAGCAAGAACCTGATTTGGTCACTATGTCTCCTGAGTGCAGACCCTTCAGTGTTTTGATGAATTCGAACTGGAATCGCATGAATCAAGCTGACGTCCTACGTATCCAGACTGAAGGGTTGGCAATGTGGCATTTTTGCATTCAAGTTGCAGAATTTCAGCTAGAACACGGTAGGCATTTTTGGATAGAGCAACCAGCAGGTGCTTCCAGCATGACCACGCACTCCATGAAGTGGCTTTTGGAACAGCTGGAAGTTTATTTGGTTTTCTTCGATCAATGCACCTCTGGTTTGTCTGTATCTCCAGAAGGTCTCTCTCGCAAGTCCTCAGCATGTGTATCCAACCATCCAGGACTGCTCCATGAGATGTCCAAGCTGAAGTGTGCCGGAGATCATGTTCATGTCCCTCTGCAAGGAGGTCTGCCAGCCAAAGCTCAAGAGTATCCCGTTGGACTTTTGCGGGCTATGCTCAAGGGCATTTTGCTGACGCTTGATCGCAATGATAAGAAGCACCACAGTTACGGAGAATTCGACGAGGATGAAGAGCAGCGTCTGAGAGGTGAAGAAGATCCTGACGATGAAGATCTTGGGTTCAGACTCAGAGCCCCACAAACACCATCGCCGGCAATCACCAGACCAGTTCTCGTCACCCAAAAGCAGAAAGAATTGATTCACAAACTCCATGCCAACCTTGGTCATCTACCAGTGGATCAGATGCTCACTTTATTGAAAGCAGCTGGTGCCTTGGACTCTGTCAGAAAGTTTGTGAAGGAAGAGTTCAAATGCAATCAATGCATGCGGCAGCAGCGTCCTATCCCTCACAAAAAGGCGACATTCCCGAAAACGTTCAGCTTCAACCACATAGTGGGAATCGATTTCTTCTACGTCTCTTTTTTGGGAAAGACGCATGCTTTCTTAAATGCTGTGTGCCAGGGCACCAACCTGCAGCTAGTGGCCCTCCTACCGAACTACTCTGGTGGCCCTCCAAACTCCAAGGACGCATGGATTCTCTTCAGCAAAACGTGGATTGCTGCCTATGGTTTGCCCCAGGTGATTCTCTGTGACCAAGGATCTGAGTTCAAGGGCCACTTTGAAAGAGCCCTGGAGCAGGCTGGCGTGCTGCAGACAGTCACTGACAGTGCCGCCCCGTGGCAAAACGGCCGCGTTGAAAGACACGGCTCATGGCTGAAAACTCGGTTGGAGGAGGAGGTGCAGAGCGGCCAGTCCATCATTCAGTCTAGCGCTGAGTTAGAGGCATTGGCTCACATGGTAGTGTCCCATAAGAACAGATGGTTTCATCGTGGCGGCTACTCGCCATACCAGCTGGTCTTTGGCATCAACCCAAGAGTGCCTCTGGAATTGCTCTCTGATGATCAGATGATCTTACCCGCTCTAGCTGACGCTAGCGTGGAGCCTTTCTCAGCTGACACTCCAGCCGCCGAGTTCACCAGAGCTCATCACATCAGGCAGCGAGCCAGAGAACTGTGTGTGGCATCCAACTTGAAGGACAAGGTGCGCTTGGGGCTTTCACATCAACGACATCAACAAAGAAGTTGGTCTCCTGGACAATGGGTCTATGTGTGGAGAAAATTCCCAGGCACTGGCGGAGGTCACCTTACCCGGGCTAGATGGATTGGACCTGGTCTGGTCATCATGCAGTCGGGGCATTCCGCTTGGATTTCCATGAGGTCCCGAATTTGGAAATGCTCAGCCGACCAGCTGAGGTCAGCCAACCAATTAGAGTCACTTGGTGCTGAACTTGTGGGCAGTGGCGAGCTAGAAGACGTCTTGACACAGGCCAAGGCCAAGCAAGCCGGTGCTGTAGACGTGATCGCTGAAGGCCCCCCTCCTCCTGAGGCGTGGGATCGAGCCCCAGTTCCTGAGCACCAAGAGGTTCCAGTAGTACAAGAAGATGCTCCTTTGGAAGAAGGGACAAGACCTCCTTTGGCTGTGATACCAGAAGAAGGTCTAGCACCTCAACCGCTGCTGCGAGACTTTGTGCCAGAGGTTCCAGAGCCACCTCTCAATGTGAACCCAACAGTACCTTCCTCGCTCAGACAGATCTCCACCCAAACTCAAGAAGAACCACTGATGGAGCCTATGCCCACCGACTCCAGCACGGCTTCATCAGACTCCAAACGGCCAAAGACTCTCCACCCTACTCCTGAACCTGGATTTGTTCGAAGTAGGGTGGCTCAAACTGAAGCCGAACGACTGGAGAGAGAAGCACTCCGTGAGCTCAAAAGACTGGAACGAGAAGAACGCCTGGCGAGAGCTTCTGCTAGACGAGAGCGGACAACTTCATCAACTGGCGCCGCAGCAAGTAGCTCTACGACTCTGAATGACAGCCCCTCGGTTCCACCGGAGGAGCTTCCTATCCCAGAGTCAATCGAGGAGGATCTCATGTCGTTCTTCCACATTGAGGCCTCTGAGGATGGATCATTCCTGGCTGCGGCACCAAACAAAGCAAAGAACTCTGAGTTCAACATGAAGCTTGCGTCATCAGCCGAGAAGGAAGGATTCAAGATGTCAGATGCTGACGAGTGGGCCTCGATCTTGAAGTTGGGAGCGGCCAAGGTTCTCACTCTCAAGGAGTCTCAAGCTGTCAGACAGCAGTTTCCAGAGCGCATCATCACAAGCAGAATGATCCGAAGGAAGAAACCTATGCCTGGCGTTGGGAGCTTCAAATACAAATCAAGATGGTGTCTGCATGGTCATCAAGATCCAGACAGTGGCACCTTCGAGATTTTCTCTCCAATGCCATCGACGGAGTCCATCACCCTATTCTTTCAGTTGAGCCTGAATTTGGGTTTGAAGGTGAGCTTCTTGGACATCAAGAATGCTTTCTGCCAGGCTCATAAGCTCGACCGTCCTCAGGGAAAGATCTATGCCATTCCCTGCGAAGGTCTGAACATTCCTGAAGGTCAGCTCATTGAGATAGTGGCTCCCATCTATGGGTTGGATGATTCACCACTCAGATGGCACAAGACTCTTTTGGATTTCTTCACAAATTTGGGATTCACACGATCCTTGCTTGAGCCATGTTGGATGGTCAAGAGAGAGAGAGACACGGTGGTGTGCCAAGTTCTGATAGAAGTTGACGACCTGAATATGGCAGCGACTCCAGAATATCTTCCTGTCCTCAAGAAAGCCCTCACCGAGCGCTTCATTTTCGGCAAATGGGAAGAGGACCAAGCCGATTTTGCTGGTCGTCACATTAGAGTTTCCGAGAACAAAGTCATCATGCACCAGGAAAAGTACATTTTGGAAAAGCTTCATCCATTGACCTTGACAAGGGGTAGGTTCTCAGACAGGTCCTCACCTCTCAATACCGATGAGTTCGAGCAATTTCGTTCCATGCTGTACAAGGTAAACTGGGTTGGTCATCAAACGCGACCTGAGGCGGCTGGAGTTGTGAGTATTTTAGCAAGTAGATTGAAAGAAGCTACCGTGCATGACATTTCTTGTCTGAACAAGCTGATCATTCACTTGCGGAAGACCGCTTCACAACCTCTGGTTTTGCACAAGTTTGACAACAACCGAATGACCCTGATAGCTGCTTCCGATGCCGGTGGAGTGGATGGTAAGCCTTCGTGTCAAAAGGGTTCCAAGTCCATGCAAGACACAGTGCAAGGAGCGTGGCTCATCCTAGCTGCTGACCGCGTGCCTTCAGCTTCACAGAAGACCAAGGTCTCAATTTTGACATGGCGTTCAGCAAAGTTGAAGCGAAGGGTCTCCTCCACTTTAGCGAGTGAAGCCTTGTCCTTTTCTCAAGCTCTTGGGGAACTTGAATGGATCCAGATCATGTTTCGAGATGTGCTATTTGGTGACGTTTGTCGGGCTGATTGGACCACTTCTCTTCTTCCCTTTGTCGGTGTCCTCAAGGATGACAGTGAGTTGAGAGCTGAGCTGCGCAGTAGCGAGTCGTTAGACCAATGTGTAGTAACGGACGCCAAAAGCCTCTTTGACTCATTGAGAAAAGAAAATCCTACTTCCAGACAAGATCGTAGGACTTCTGTTGAGATTGCTATTATCATTGAGTCAATGAGACGTTCCAAGTCCATTTTGCGCTGGACTCCACACCCTCGCATGATAGCAGATTCTCTCACCAAAGATGACATTAGCAAGACGAATGGCGCCTTAGAAGAACTGTTTAGAACAGGCAACCTGGCTCTTTGGGATGAAGAAGACGAATTGGCTCGCAGGAAGAATCAACCATCTTCTAAAGCCAGGTCACGAAAGGCCTCTGAAGCCTTCCGCCAAGCGAGTGCCGATCTGCTTGTAGAGTGTCAACTCAACAAGAATTTTGGGGAGCTGTCGAGATTATTCACCTGTTTTGGATATGGCAATGACACTTTGAGTTGACACTTTCATTACCTCATGCCTTAGCCATCTCTAGCCTCATTTCGCCCTGCAATGATTACCCGCTGTTGATGGAAAAGAGTGCATTCTCCGCCAGCACCTTGCGTTTTGTCAAGTTCAAATCATATCAAATGATGAGTACCCTCTGGCTATTTAACATAGCCATGGAAAATGGCCCATAGAAATAGATGGTTTACCTATTAAAAATGGTGATTTTCCATGGCTATGTTGGTCATAACCAGATGGTAATCCCTTCACCCCCTAAAGCCATAGAGGCACCCTCCCAGAAAGGTGTCCCCTTTCTCCAAGGAAACGCTGAGCAATGCCACAAAACGTGCCTTGGCGTTCTCCGATAGCTTCAAGACCTGGAAAATTCTCCAAAATGCCTTGGTTTATCGGAGGTCAACCAGCCAAGTCTGTGGGCTTTTCACCATCATATTATATGGTTTCTGAATTCTGAAGCAGCCAAATATGGGATACTGCCAAGGGAGATTGAACCAACAGTCTGGATATGTTTCAGGATATGTTTTCAGCGGCGGAAAATGGAAGACCTCACGCACCAAAACTGATGCTGAATTCAAAGAGGAAAGCCCCAATTTGATTGCCCAAAAAATCAGTCTTTGGGTTGAATAGAAATACATCAATATCATTCAGAGTGATGTGGGGATGGGAATGTCACCAACATGGTACGAGAAGCGCCAAGACTGAGGATGTAGCTAGCTCTATATATATATATATGTGTATGATCATGCTCCAGGTTGATGGAATATGCTCAGAAGGTACGCTTCGCGATTGTTACCTTCGAACATTGGGTGGTGTGTAAGGCGGTCCTTAAGAAAGGGAACAGTTCAACACACCAATGTAAATTAATTGAAAAAGAGTTAAACCTGGTATGATTGTTTGATGCGGCCCCTTTGGTACTCTACCGGGATGTCCATTCCAGTTGATTTGTGCCAGGAGGAATCATCCCCAACTATGGCCGAACGTTTCATATTATATATATATATATATATATAATGTATATATATGTATATATATATATATATTGTACATATATATATATGCATATATTCATTTTTGGGGGGTCATATCCTATGGGTAATTGCACTCTTGTAAGCCTTATATTCGTATCTCATAGCCATGATCCCATCTGAGGTGCCACATACGATGCTCAGCGGCAAGCATTGCTGCGGCAGCGCAGTGGCCATGGTCCTACCGATATCCAGGCACCGACCCTGGGGAGCTAAAGGAAATCGGGTGGTAAGGAAGATTCCGTGGAAGGGCAGGTTCATATTCATATTCTTTTATCATAACCCTATATTCATTGTATATATATATATATAATTATATATATAAGCTGGAATAGGCCTTGCCCACTTCCCAACCTTGAACCCAAACCTGGCAACCCCCAACATACACAACGTTGTGGGTACATCTCATTTTCAGGCACACCAACTCATGACATTGTTAGTACATCCGGAATATCCCCATTTAAAATCTGATTAAATCCCATCAAGCTCATGCTTAAAGCCCCATGATCAGGCCAAAGCGTTGTATCCCCATTAAAATTCCATTGCCAACCAATGATTTTCCCAATTAGACCACCAGATATCTTGGTTAATCACCCTTTTTTCAAGGTGAGCCTCCCATGAAAGCAACATCCCCGCCCTCCTTAAAGGGTGCACCGCGGCAACGCATCCCGCGAGAGTTCATGCTGCAGCCCATCGGGTGCGCCGAACAGCTTGGGGTCCTCTGGGGGAGTTGGATCAACCACTGGAAATGGAGGGAGTTTAGCCAAAAGAAACCTGGTTGATGGATGGAGTTGAGCCAAAACTCATATTTTTGGGATAGGTTGAAACCACCGGAAACATACTAAGATAGATGTGGAACACCCGGGAAAGCCGCTTTTTCAAAAGCTTCTGCTGAAATGATGGGTTTTCCACGGCACCATGTTCACAGATGTTTACAGGAGGGTAGCCAATGGAACAATAGTTTGGTCGCTATTCGATAGTCAGATTTTTGGGCTAACCCATCGCCGTTTGGCCCATTTTGGATGGATTGGTTTAAGGGAAAGACTGCAGGAAAACAGGGTTTCCAATGCAATATACGGATGTCCCGGAAATTTTGCCTTAAACCAATCCATTGATTTGTTTGATACCCTGCAACAAAAAAGAAGAACCATATTGATTGCTCAGCTGATAGGGAATCATCACAAATTGCCAAGAGAAATGTGGCAGACCGCTAAAACATGTATAATTTTAGTGGTTCTATGATAGTTCTATGTGTGAAAAAAACATGGAAAAAACACATGATTGGCGGGTTTAGGGGTACCTAATTGTCAAGCATCCACATAATTCGCAAGAATTCCTGGCATGGTCAAGTTGTTTCAAAGAGGTTGTTACACCCATTTGATTGACTGAACTGACCCGATTTAAAATCCTGATGATAGGCTTATGGTCCCCCTTGATACTGATATTCTCAACTAAATAATATTTGCAAGATCCTGCAGCACTGAACATATGCAAACAAACTCGTCAAGCAGGAGAGTAGCATGGTCTTGGTGGTTGCTACAGGGTTGCTACAGTATCCTAAATGATTGTTTCACGAGACCACCACTACAAAGTCTGGGCTTTCAGGGCTGTGGCTGTGTTGCGTCGTTGCTCAGAGGTATCCAGACAAGTTCGTCCGCTATGCCTCTGAACGCGCTATGTCACAATGTGAGGTGGGGCTCACAGACTACCTTACAGTACATTTTGTCCAAGTATGGCTGCCTGAAAAATGCCCTTTCAAAACCTCGAAAAAACATCTATGATGTTCCATTGATCTGGGTAAATTATAATCGACCTCACTGCGACCTCACTGGAAATCATAGTTAGTAAGGGGAATCATCCCCAAATGGCCTTAATTCAGGTTAGTGAAATATTGTGATTTACCCAGATTGATGTGTCATTATTGTTCACCTGTTCTTCGCTGCCATTTGATACAAATAAGGAGAGTTTCCAGTGCCACGTTTGCTGAAGGGTGTGTGTGTGTGTGTCTGTAAGATTCTGTAAGTATATATATATAATATACATATTACTGTACCCACAGCAAATTTGCAAAATGGGTTCGACCAGCAAAAATGCGAACCAGTAACTCCACTACTCCACTGAGACAGCTTGAAGCCCAGCCATTTGGTATCCAGCATGTCACGTAGGGCGTCTGTGGGCGGTCTCTGGGACCACAAACGGATGGTCAATCTTCTCACGCTTCTCATGCTTCTCATGCTTCTGTATCTGCATGTGTTTGCATGCTTGTTGTTTTCAAACCTTTCAAAACATGTTGGTTTGAACATGAATTATCAGTTGCCTTTATGTGTTTGTTGTCAACTTCCTATTGTCCTTTAAATCGATGTTGATCAACTCAAAATATATATGTTTTAATACAAGCCAGAGAAAAAACAAAAATCTGTAAACATCATCTTAACACACTACCACATGTGATTGATCTATCTCTGCATAGGTCAAAAGTTCCGTTCATTCCTTCATTTTGGCACATCCTCAGCATGCTTTCAGGTGACAAGCCGTGCAGATGCCCGGCTGGATGGAAAGAGTGGCCTGGATCAGTCTGGGACTCCAAGACGTTTTGGTGACTAGTTGAGGCCGGTTGATGGGATTCAAAATCGATGAACATCTCATCAAACACATGGTAGGGTTGCTCCAACTGCCGCACGGGCCGCTCTTGGGAGAAATCTGAGATGTTTGCTCTTTGTCTAGCCATTTTACCACCCTAGTATTTGGATGTATTTGGGCTGTTGGGAGCAACCCTGCATGCGCTATATATTATATGTTGTATATTATATATTATATATTGTATATTATATATTTATTATATATTATATATTGTATATTATATATTATATATTGTATATTATTCCCGAATGCGTAGCAAGGGTTCCCGTTTCACTCTGGGGGTCTGGGGGTTGAGGGTGTGTTCGCTCGACGTTGCGTTCACGGTCGCAACCGTTCGCAACCGTCCGCAACCGTTCGCAACCGTTCGTACGAGGTCCGTATGGCCGTGCCTATGGGAAGTTTTGCAGAGGTGGTCATTTTTGGTGGTTTCGGACGTGTCGTTGCTTCGTTTCGCGTGGCAGGCGTGGCACTTTGTGACATTCAGACGTGTTTTGCAACGTGTTGAAAATCGTTTTGCGTGGCAGGCGCAATACTTTTGTGACGTTTTTAGAAGATGTGTTGCAGTTTTCGTGGCAGGCGCAGCACTTTGGACGTGTCTATCGTCATTTTTCGTGGCAGGCGCAGCACTTTAGACGTGTCATGTTGCGTGTTTTTTGCAAATCGCATTGGCAGGGCTGCGTCAAGTGGCGACAAGGTGCAAATTCCGTGGCAGGCGTGGCATTTTGTGCGATGCGTTGAAAATTGACGGCAGCCTCGCACGAAACATCGATTTTGAGGTTGCCAATTTTCACGTTCTAAGGAAAACTCGTAGGAAAACGTCGATTTTGAAGCTACAAAGTGTGAAAATTAGAGGAAGTCTCGCACGAAATGCTCGTTTTGGCGCTCCCACGTGTCTCGTCTCGCGTCTCTGGTTTTCCCGTGGCCTCGCCGTGTCTATGGGGGAAGCTGCAAAAGTTGTCTTTTTGTCATGATGCCAACTGTGAAAATTGCCGGAAGTCTCGTACGAAATGCTCGTTTTTTTGCACCCACGTGTCTTGTCGCGAGTCGCTGATTTTCCTGTGGCGTCGCCGTGTCTATGGGGGAAGCCGCAAAAACCTGACCTTTTCGAATGTTTCCACGCAGGTTGTCATGTCGTTTTGCGTGGCAGGCGTGGCACTTTGTGACATTCCAACCTGTTTGATAACGTGTCGAAAATGTCAAAATTGGAGGAAGTCTCGCACGAAATGCTCGTTTTTCTGCATCCACGTGTCTTGTCTCGAGTCGCTGGTTTTCCTGTGGCGTCGCCGTGTCTATGGGGGAAGCTCCGCACTCCACACTCTACACTTTACACTCCACACTCCACAATTTACCCTTTAGACCCCACACTCTACACTTTACACTCCACACTTTACACTTTGCACTTTACACTCCTCACTCCTCACCTGAGACTTTACACTCCACACTCCACACTTTACACTACACTCTACACTTTCCACTCCTCACTCCACACTCTACACTTTACACTCCACACTCCACACTCTACACTTTACACTCCACACTCCACACTTTACACTACACACTCCTTACTTTACACTCCACACTTCACACTCCACACTTTCCACTCCACACTTCACACTCCACACTTTCCACTCCACACTTTACACTCCTCACTCCACACTTTACACTCCTCACTCCACACTTTACACTCCTCACTCCTCACCTGAGACTTTACACTCCACACTCCACACTTTACATCACACTCTACACTTTCCACTCCTCACTCCTCACTCTACACTTTACAGTCCACACTCCACACTCTACACTTTACACTCCACACTCCACACTTTACAACACACACTCCTTACTTTACACTCCACACTTCACACTCCACACTTTCCATTCCACACTCTACACTTTGCACTCTACACTCCACACATTTTACACTGCACGCTCTACACACCACACTCTACACTTTCCTCTCCACATTTCGCACTCCAGACTTTACACTCCACACTCCACACTTTACACTTTACACTTTACACTCCTCACTCCACACTCTACACTCCACACTCCCCACTTTACACACCACACTCCACACTCTACACTTTCCATTCCACACTTCGCACTCCACACTCCACACTTTACTGTGCACTCCACACTCCACACTTTATACTTTACACTCCTCACTCCACACTCCACACTTTGCACTCCTCACTTTACACTCCACACTCTACACACCACACTCTACACTTTCCACTCCAGACTCCACACTCTACACTTTACGCTCCACACTCCACACTTTACACTTCACACTTTCCACTCCACACTTTACACTCCTCACTCCACACTTTACACTCCCCACTCCACACTTTACACTCCTCGCTCCACACTCCACACTTTACACTCCTCACTCCACACTTTACACTCCTCGCTCCACACTCCACACTTTACACTCCTCACTCCACACTTTACACTCCTCGCTCCACACTTTACACTCCTCACTCCACACTCCACAGTTTACACTCCACACTTCACACTCCACACTTTCCACTCCACACTTTCCACTTCCACACTCCACACTTTACACTCCACACTCCACACTTTACACTCCTCACTCCACACTTTACACTCCACACTTTAAACTCCACACTCCACACTCTACACTTTACACTCCACACTTTACACTCCACACTCCACACTCTACGCTATACACTCTACACTATACACTCTACACTCCACACTTTACACTTTACACTCCACGCTTTCCACTTTACACTCCTCACTCCACACTTTACACTCCACACTCCACACTCTACACTTTACACTCCATACTCCACACTCTACACCTTGTACTCCGCATTCTACACTTTACACACTCTACACTCCCCACTCCACACTTTACACTCCACACTCCTTACTTCACACTCCACACTCCACACTCTACACTTTCCACCCCACACTGCAGACTGGTAACAAGGGAAACATGTACAAGACTGTTCAAATATAAACTATTGCAGAAAGGTATTGCGCGTGACTCTATAACCATGTGTTTTGACATCTGTGCCATTAACATACGTGTGAGCATTCGGGTTCGTGGGCTTCATCTTGTTTTTGTTTTTTATATATTATAATATATTATATTTTATAATATTATATTATATTTATATTATATTATATTATAGTATATTATATTATAAGATGTTTTATTTTATATCATTTTATTTTATTTTATAGATTATATTATATATCATACTATATTTTATATCATATTATATTATATATAATATTATATTGTATTGTATTGTATTATATATTATATACTATATATATTATTATATATTATATATCATGTATTATGTATTATATATATTGTATATTGTATATTATATATATTGTATATTATATATTTTATATATTGTTTTTTATATTTATATATATATATTAGATAATTTATAATATGTTAATTATTAATATTATATTATATTATATTACTTATTTTTTTTACTATAGTATATTATATTATATTATATATATATTTATTATATACTGTATATACATAGAATTGATAGATTTTGATTATGGTTGATTGACCATGAGTTCAGGGTTATACTGCCCCCACATATGTATATATGCTTATATTGGGAGGTATCATAGTCCATGAAACGAGGCTTAAATGGGGCTGGAAACCTCACAAGTTGGAATCCCACGCCCATTCAAAAAGCATCCGTGCAGCTGGGAGTTCAGTGGGCACTGTAAATACTGATATAGAGAGACTTTCTGTGTGTTTGATTTGTAAGCTCTATGATGAAAACATTGATTTGCGAGTTAGATCAAGTGATATTCCCCACTGTCATCAGCAACATTATCACATATATATATATATATTTATAACAGCAGGTTGTTCCTGAGGTTCAAGGGCGCAGGAATCTCTGCCCATCGGTTGATATGTAGGCTGTAATGATGCATCAATTTTTGGATGAAGATATCAATGTCATTGGTGTCAATTACAGACTACATATCAAATTGAAAAATGGCATTGTATCAATTACACATCAATTACAGACCATATCAATGTCATTGTGAAATGTGCATTTATTTGGTGTCAATTACATCAAGACCCCATCTTCACTTTTGTGGCTTGGTATTGCCAATTCAAATTCCATTGGGGTCTGCATTGGTGGATACATTCTGGCATCGATCTGCACATTGGCAAGTTCTTCAAAAATCCATATTATATACACATATCTTGGCAAATTATAATAATTCACTCACCTGAAATAAGTCCAATTTGGGATGATTCCTCTTATTAACAATGATTCCATATATATATATACACACACGTCACACACATATATATATATATATACACGTCACATATATATATATACATATATTATCCATATGTGTGTAAATCCTTGGGGCAAGGATCTCATAGAAAAAAATGTTTTTTTAACCACCTGGTTGGTTTGAATGATGTGACCTGCGTCCAAGGTTTGTACCCTTCTTCCGAGCCGCCAAACTTTCTCTTTGGTGGTCCCTTGGGCGGTGGCTCTTTGAGATTGTTCAAAATGGCAACTGATGGCTGGAAATTGGTCCAAGATTGGAATTTGAGGGTTTTTGCTATGGTTCTCTTGCTATGGTTCTCTTATTAATTCTTCTTTCTAGGAATCGAATCATAGAATCTGATTGTTTTTTGTTCCACGTGTTCTGTGTGTTTTTACAGTAAGTTCTTCCATGTGTGTTCCATGAAAACCAATTCTTGGATGTGCCATCCATGGTTGGGACGGAGTTGGCTTTGGGACCGAGTAACCATGGTGAGTGAGGGTTGATCCTGGTTGATCCTTAGGGCGTTGCCAAGATTTGCCTTGGGGCTCCTGAGAAAGCTGGATATATGTTGGGTAAATCTTAGCTGGGCAGCTGTTCATGGGATTCAACGGATTCATCAACCGACCCGATGGGTCCAGGCTGCCGGATGTGAACAACATGTGTCGCATCCGAGCCCTCGAAGCTCGAACACGCTCCAGTGCCGGAGAGAAGGCGATGGGATGGGACCTTGGGCGATGGAGGCTGAAGGTCCTTGGTTGAAGTTTTGAAGGTGGAAATTTGAGTGCCCTCTCGGAAATGTCGGGAGCGGTCCGTGTCAGCCAATTTTAGAGGCGAAGATCAAGTGTCCATCCTCAAATGCTGTGAATTGTCAGAAAGTAGCAGAGGAAGTTCGCACTGCTTGACGTCATGCCTTTGGGTGTGTCCACAATACTTTTTGCTCAGAATCACACCGGGAGAGTTCATCGAGAATTGAGTACAAAGCTCAAGTTTCTGCAAGTTCGCTCTCACTTCTAAAATAAAAACATTGCAGTGAGGGGGCACGCCATGGGGTGCCTCAGTGTATCTTCCTGATTCTCCCACCATCCCCCACCTATTTAGCCTGCCACCTGCAGCTCATTGAGAGGTAGTGGCCGGTCGACCGGGTGGATTCAATTTAGGCTTCGAAATTGAAGTGGGACCCTCCCAGCGCTGTGGTCTCGGGGTCAGTTGCGAGGATGACTGCAGCAGCCAAGAAAGATGGCTGGCTTCAGTCTAGAAAGGATGGATTTTATGGATATGTCAGATTAATTTCAGAAGTGACCAACAGACTAGCACCTGAAGAGCTGCTTCGGGAGACTTCTGCTGTTGTCCAACACAGAGTACAGTCTCATTGCCTGCTCTCAATGTTACCTGGGAAGAGGACATGTTTGGTGTGTTTGAAGTGTAGACTGGTTGCCAGTTTCAGCTATTTGCTGCTTTTGCGTTCCCATATGTTCCCATGCTGAAAAATAGGGTGACCCAGATGGCCAATGTTCTGACGATTTCGATGATGATGTTGTTGTTGATGAAAAATCGCGTATGGAGTTGAATTGGGGTGATAACTTGATGGCTTGTTTTTGTTTGGGCCACAAATGGAGGATTCTTATATATGTACATTATATATATATATATAAATATGTATTGTTTTTTCCATGGGGTATCTAACCCTAACCTTAGCCATGTTGACAGTTGTGGTGATGATACGATGAAGATTATGAAGATTTAATAATGAAGAAGACTCTCATGGTAATGAGATTTGGAATTGTGAGGACAGAGTAGCTGCATAGTTTCATAGCATTGCATGATGTTGCATCAGGATGCAACAAGACACATGTTTTGTTCTCCTTCAATCATGATCCGTCATGAAATAAAAGCACTGAACTGCAAGCCTTGGCTGTCCAATTACAACTGACCGCCACTGCGACAGCTGGGAATCATCTCAGCACCGCTGGGTGCATGAAAAACAGAGGTTTCTTATACGTAATTTCTTACGGTGGCCACCATGATCTGGACAACCGCATCACACTTCCCATTGTCTTTGGTGTTCTATCACCATGTTTGTTGGTCATACCTCCATTTTCATCCATTTTCTAAATCTCATTCTCAGCACTTAAGAAAAGTTCGAACTTAACAATGCCGTGCCATGCCGTGCCCCATTTATAAAACGGCCCCGTTGTGTTTCACCTCCATTTTCACCCCGAGACGCCGAGAAGGTCTTCACGCTCAGGTCGGTCGTGACAGCGACTTGAAACTCATGGAGGTATCGAGACCGCACACAACGAGTTCCAACGAGTTGATGGGAACTGCATGGGAAATGATGTTTGGAAAATCAATTGGGAGATCAATTGGGATATATATATATAATATATATATAATACATATATATATATATATACGTATAGATATTGGAAATGGTAGGTATGAGACTGTTTAGATCATGTTTGTCGATGTTTCGACGACGCAGTGAAATGACACGTTTCAAGATTACCCAAACTTTGGGGAATATCTCCAAGTGAGGTTTAAAGTGCACTAAAAATCGAGCATACACCAAAGCCTGTCCTTGTGGGATGTTGGGACAAGATGGGATGCCTGTTTCACTTCGATCAGATCCAATACTAAACCAGGGCTGAATGGTATGGAAAATACTGTGTGATATCACAGTAGGGGACTGGGACTAACTTAATCTTTGTGGGAATGAGTTTCAAGAACCAGCCTGATAGTTTTGAGGGCTGGTTTGTGCGGGAAGTTATTATCACAATGATTTGCTTCAGGTTTCTGAATGTTTCGGGAATGTGTTCAATCGAAGATTGATTACACTGTTTGTGATGTTTCATGTGAAAAGTTTGAGGTTCGCGAAGTTCGCAGTAGTGATTGGTGAATGTCCCATTCGATGGAATTTGTGTAGGTTTTGTCATAAATGTTACATACCCTCTGGTAAACTAACATAGCTATTGAAAATTGCCCATTTATAGTTGATTTACCCATTAAAAATGGTGAATTTTCAATAGCTATGTTAAATTACCAGAGGGTACCCTGTAGATGGTTGTTGAGTTGTTTTCAGATGCCCGTGTTGGTTGGGTGATGTTCCCATCTTCGGCTTCAAGGATGTGGTTTCACTCGTGGATTTCCAGAGAAATCATCAATCCCGATGACTGGGCCCCGAAAATGAATCGATCATAGATCCAATACTAAACCAGGGAATCCAGGGATATCTAAGAAACATACATGCATGCATCCATCCATCCATCCATACATATATAGATACATATATGCATATACATATACATATATGTATATATATATATATACACATAATCATATGTGTATATATATATTCATATATATATATTTATATATATATAAACATATATATATATAAACATATATATATATATAAACATATATATATATATGTATATTGAATTGCAAGTGGCTCATAACCAAGAAATTTCAAGCCGAAAATCCAAGCCACATCTGGTGGTTCCGGCTCTCCGGCTCCGAGGCAGGGAAAGGTGAGCTGAACGAGAATGTGAACTTCATTGTGGTGTCCAGTCATCTGGCTGAATTTGTCAAGCTATGTGGCTATTTTTCTAGGACTGAAGTAGCAGCAACTTTTTTACCACTTTTTGGCTGGCTTGCAGTTGAAGATATCTGGCTGAATTTGTGGGTGGTATATCCACCAAATATCATCATGTTTAATGGGAAAATGAATGAGGTTCTAAATCCATTGGGTCTTGGGACACCCATTCAGACAAACCCATTGGATCGAAAATGGCCAGGCATTTTGTGGCGAGTGTCATCAGGTTTTGTCATCATGTGGATTCAAGCAAGCCTCAATTGTGGGGTTGCTGGATAGAGCTCAAGTAGCAACTTCTGCCTTCGTTGCAGTTTGAGATATCTGGATGAACTGAAGCGAGTCACCAACTGGAACTGGGGCCATTTTGGGATACTGAGACATGCCATTACTAACCATATTGCCTCAGCACCAAAACTCACTGATGGCTAGAAATCACATCGAAAGATATGGAAGTTTCCCCTGGGTGTGGGCCTCCAAGCTATTTGAAGTCAGGTTTGTGTGAAAATCTAGGCGAAAAAAAACGAACTCCACTGGTTTCTTATCATCGTCGCTTTTGAACTGCTGATTTTCGAGCATTAAATTCCCCATTTTCGGATCCATTCGTCAAAATGTGCTAGACTTGAGTTGGGCAGACTAAATGGGTGGAATTGGTTTCACCTTCCTCAATGTCCAAGAATCATTTCTGCCGTTTGCGAAAGAATTAGCTGGTGAATAGCCCACCATTTTTCAGAAAATACGGCAACTCATGGGGCCCAGGGATGCTTACCTCAAATTGCTGAGTCACTACGAACATCCCCACGATTCCTGGAGTATATGAGATTGGGGCATCCCCTCAAAAATAACACATTCACGGAATTTGTTCTTAATACAAGATGATATATCATGACAGATCCCCTGAAAATCACCATGTTTTCCTTCACTGCTACAGCCTGACATATCACTGAAACCTATCAGGCCCTCTCTACGACAACGCTTTCCGTTTTGAGGCGCCAAATGTTCAACAACAGGGAAAATATGGGATGGCCATGTCTATAAATGGGTGACTGGCTGGTGGTTTCAAACTTTTTTTATTTTCAATAACATATGGGATAATCCTTCCCATTGACTAATATTTTTCAAAGGAGTTGACACCACCAACCAGGTGACTTTCCATTGTCAGATTAAATGACTGGAAGGGAATCTTACTTCAGTATACTTCAGTATTGGATTTCAGGGGCCCAGTACCGAAATGATCCAACTCTTCCAAGCGTTCCAAAAGGACGAAAAGAAACACGCCATTTAGATGGGCATCTTGGCATGTCGAAAATTTTGGAGTCGCCCGCCATGTCGATTGTGCCATTGCTCGGTCCCTAGACATGGAGCCATCGAGGCGGCTTTCCGGAAAGGCTACTTCTTGGCCTTTCGCCCCCCCACCTCCTTGAGGAGTGGGTGGAGTGGGTTGGGGTGAAATCCCACAAAAAGCGGCGTTGAAGATGTCTTGGCATTTTTGGCCGATGGGAGAATGATGGGGGTTCACCAGGTTTCCGGAGTTCGTCTGAAATCATGTTGGGTTGGCTCTGTACGGGAATGATATCAGCCATGGAAGAAGGGCTCATCCACAGCTGGAAGGTGAGGGTGAATTGGATCCCAGACCCAGGTCAATGGTCCGTCCCAAATCTTAGACACAAGAGTCAAGTTGCGTCCAAGACAAGTTGGTCAAGTTGGAAACAAAATGTTCCCGCCTTTTTCACTTCAACCCATTATAACATATTATAACTATAATCGCCTTGTCCTCAATAGATTCCCAAGAACCCTGGTGCAGTACTGAAATCTCCTCATGTTACAATCTCACATGGGTATATTTGGGGATTCTCCATCCTTCCCAGAACTGAAAGCGCCATATAGTCTCCCCTGCCTGGATGTACATTCCAGGAATGCTAGTGGTGAACAACCATGGTAACTAACCATAGTATGATACAGTATTATATAATCATATGTAATCTAGTTATATAATCATATACTGTAACTTATATAATGTTTTATGCGCATGATCATATGTATATATATATATATATGAGTTATACACTGGCTATTCGTGGGTTGTTGCCCACTTCCTACTTGCAACTGGGATGCCCCATTCGTAGCAGACGGCTTCTGCGACAGGATGATTCCGTACCATGGCGGACCACTTCCCAAGAAGCCTGGGACCCCGCTGGATGCGGTGGGAATGAGGGGAAATCATCCCTAAGAGGTATCTATAGAGATCCAATATCCATGAGATCCTATTAGCAGCTTGAAATTAAGTGAAGATTGGTAAATGATTATGATGTAGACAGAAAAAACTTGGAGGCCAGATGTTGTTCGAGTCCGAAAAGGTTGTGGTGTTTGTGGGTTAGTTACCCCTCAAAAGACTGGTACGTACAAACAACGGTGGGTTTGAGCAGGGAACGATGAGGGATATTGACCAACACAAACGATGGTTTTGCGAGAGCGACAAGGGTGGAAAATTGGGCTTTAACAAGAATGGCTAGTTTAAAGATTGGATTGGCAGTTTTAGTGTGGAAAATGATTTTATATAAAGGGTGGGAGTTTGGGGCTGCTCCATTCTCAGACAAAGCTTTCTAGCAATCCAAGACAGCCGTCGGAAAGCTCCAATGTTTCCTGGGAACATCTACGAAACCATTGGAGGAGTTCTCATTGCCACGATAGTTAGGGGTATTCCACACAACACTACTGTCCTGGGCCCAAGCACGTCCAAAGATGTTGAGGCAGTTATAAGTTATAAGGATTTATAAGATCCGTTCAATGATCTTGTTCTTTTCAAACAAACTTACCCACTTTGCGGGGTGCTCCAAAGTATGGATGGCTTGTTCCCCCGACCTTACAACATCACAAATTTGTCCAATTTTCGTCTCCAAATCCCTAAGATCCCATGATTTTGGAACCTCCAAACTGGCCATTTTTGGGGTATTTGCCATGTTGCTCCATAGCTGTGGGCCATGCCAAACTCCCGGTATCGCGGACGGAGGGTGGTGATTGACTTCACCCTGGTGGATTTCCAAGCGATGTTCAAATTCATTGACATCGAGGAGGTGCGAACAGGCATACCCGTATCGACTCCTACTAGCTCTGTGATGAAAAGCCACCGGCATAGTTTGGTATATGAAATTCAGGATCATGATATACAAATAAGATCAAATAAGCTGATGTAGGTATGTATTGGGATTGGGATATGATTATTTGATATTACATCCAATACTATTGATATCATGCCTGCATGTGATAAATAATATCATACAATATCTCAGTAGAGAAAAAACATGTCCCAATATTTTAGGCTTTCCTAAGTCATAGGGCTACCCCTAGCTATCCATGCCATTTATAGATGGATTTTCCATGCCATCCAGCGATAAAAAGGGAATCCCCCATGGCCAGGTCCTGCGGCCGGTGATTGAAGCGAAGGGCGGCTGGGTGCCCTTGGTGGACGTGAAGACGGACGCCAACGTCACGGTCGCCCGGTCGCTGAGAACGCCCTTGGCGAAATGGGCGTTCTATGGAGAATAGATTGGCATGATTTTCACATACCCCAAGTGTAGATATTCTCCATTTCGGAAAATGATTATGAAGTACCAATCAATATCCATACCCCAATTGTAGATATGTGATGGTTATTCTTTTTCCCGAGAGCGTCTGAGCGCAGGGTTCTTCCAATAGTGAGGGTCTGTAAAACATCTTCTCATCTTCACATCTTCTCATCATCTTCACATCTTTTCATCTTCACATCCTCTCATCTTCACATCCTCTCATCTTCACATCCTCTCATCTTCACATCTCATCTTCACATCCTCTCATCTTCACATCTTTTCATCTTTACATCCTCTTATCTTCACATCCTCTCATCTTCACATCTGCTCATCTTCACATCCTCTCATCTTCACATCCTCTCATCTTCACATCTGCTCATCTTCACACCTTCCCATCTTCACATCTGCTCATCTTCACACCTTCCCATCTTCACATCTTCTCATCTTCACATCTGCTCATCTTCACATCTGCTTCTCTTCACACCTTCCCATCTTCACATCTGCTCATCTTCACACCTTCCCATCTTCACATCTTCACATCTGCTCATCTTCACATCTGCTCATCTTCACATCTGCTCATCTTCACATCTGCTCATCTTCACATCTGCTCATCTTCACACCTTCCCATCTTCTTCTCATCTTCACATCTGCTCATCTTCACATCTGCTCATCTTCACATCTGCTCATCTTCACATCTTCTTATCTTCACACCTGCTCACCTTCTCTCTCACGCCTTCTTTTTATCTTTCTCTCTTAAGGCCGAGGGTGGTGCCGGCGGCGAGTCACGAAACGTCAACCCTTTCGCACGAAATGAGGGTCGATCGGCAAAAACTGAGGTAAAATTGCGATTTGACTTGTCCTGGAGCAACCCTTTCGCACGAAATGATGGTCGATCGGCAAAAACTGAGGTAAAATTGCGATTTGACTTGTCCTGGAGCAACCTTTCGCACGAAATGAGGGTCGATCGGCAAAAACTGAGGTAAAATTGCGATTTTACTTGTGCCGGAGCAACCCTTTCGCACGAAATGAGGGTCGAGCGGCAAAAACTGAGGTAAAATTGCGATTTTACTTGTGCCGGAGCAACCCTTTCGCACGAAACGAGGGTCGATCGGCAAAAACTGAGGTAAAATTGCGATTTGACTTGTGCCGGAGCAACCCTTTCGCACGAAATGAAGGTCGATCGGCAAAAACTGAGGTAAAATTGCGATTTGACTTGCCCCGGAGCAACCCTTTCGCATGAAATGAGGGTCGATCGGCAAAAACTGAGGTAAAATTGCGATTTGACTTGCCCCGGAGCAACCCTTTCGCACGAAATGAAGGTCGATCGGCAAAAACTGACGTAAAATTGCGATTTTACTTGCCCCGGAGCAACCCTTTCGCACGAAATGAGGGTCGATCGGTAGAAACTGAGGTAAAATTGCGATTTTTCCTGTGCCGGAGCAACCCTTTCGTCTGTGTGTAAAAGCGTCTGTGTGTAAAAGCGTCTGTGTGTAAAAGTCTCTGTGTGTAAAAGCGTCTGTGTGTAAAAGCGTCTGTGTGTAAAAGGCTCTGTGTGTAAAAGCGTCTGTGTGTAAAAGTGTCTGTGTGTAAAAGAGCCTATGTGTAACAAGCGTCTGTGTGTAAAAGTGTTTGTGTAAAAGCGTTTGTGTGTAAAAGCCTCTGTGTGTAAATGTGTTTGTGTGTCAAAGCGTCTGTGTGTAAAAAGCGTCTGTGTTTAAAAAGCGTCTGTGTGTAAAAGCGTCTGTGTGTAAATGTGTTCTGTGTGTCAAAGCGTCTGTGTGTAAAAAGCGTCTGTGTGTAAAAGCGTCTGTGTGTAAAAGCGTCTGTGTGTAAAAGCGTCTGTGTGTAAAAGCAACTGTGTGTAAAAGCGTCTGTGTGTAAAAGCGTCTGTGTGTAAAAGCGTCTGTGTGTAAACTTCTGTGTGTAAAAGCTTCTGTGTGTAAAAGCGTCTGTGTGTAAAAGTCTCTCTGTGTAAAAGTGTTTGTGTGTAAAAGTGTTTGTGTGTAAAATCGTCTGTGTGTAAAAGCGTCTGTGTGTAAAAATCTCTGTGTGCAAAAGCGTCTGTGTGCAAAAGCGTCTGTGTGTAAAAGCGTGTGTGTGTGTAAAAGCGTCTGTGTGTAAAAGACTCTGTGTGTAAAAGCGTCTGTGTGTAAAAGCGTTTGTGTGTAAAAGCGTCTGTGTGTAAAAGCGTCTGTGTGTAAAAGCGTCTGTGTGTAAAAGTCTCTGTGTGTAAAAGCTCTGTGTGTAAAAGCGTTGTGTGTAAAATCGTCTGCGGGTAAAAGCCTCTGTGTGTAAAAGTCTCTGTGTGTAAAAGTGTCTGTGTGTAAAAGCGTTCTGTGTGTAAAAGTGTTTGTGTGTAAAAGCGTCTGTGTGTAAAAGCCTCTGTGTGTGTCTGTGTGTAAAAGCGTCTGTGTGTAAAAGCGTCTGTGTGTAAAAGCGTCTGTGTGTAAAAGCGTCTGTGTGTAAAAGTAAAAGTCTCTGTGTGTAAAAGTGTTTGTGTGTAAAAGCGTCTGTGTGTAAAAGCGTCTGTGTGTAAAAGCGTCTGTGTGTAAAAGCGTCTGTGTGTAAAAGTCTCTGTGTGTAAAAGTAAAAGTCTCTGTGTAAAAGCGTCTGTGTGTAAAAGTGTGTGTAAAAGCGTCTGTGTGTAAAAGTCTGTGTGTAAAAGTCTCTGTGTGTAAAAGTCTCTGTGTGCAAAAGCGTCTGTCTGTAAAAAGTTCTGTGTATGAAAAACTTTACAAAAATACGATGCAAACTATTGTCTTGTACTAGTCATATATTGTCTTGATACTACTCTTCTCGTCTGCCTATAATACATCTGTAATATATTATCTTGTAATATAGTGTCTCCATACTAGCAACAGAAGACTCTGCTCCTCTACGCTCTCGGGCCATCCGTCGTCTAGTTCCCAGTGTAGATATGTGATGGTTATTCTTTTTCCATGGTTGCTTGGAAATAGATGTGGATAATGTGATGGCTTTGTCTAGAACTTTATGTTCACATACCCCAAAGGGGCATTATAAATCAACCATGATTGGGGAATATTAATCATGTATAATTCATATTTACGCCATGTTTCTGGGTTATGTCTAATTGGGATATATGGTGATATATATAATAATACCATTTCATTAGTGGAGGATAGAGGAAAGTGATGATTAGCCAAAAAAATTTTGGGGGTACCTGATATTTTTTCAGATAAAGCCACCTTATTGGGAAATATAATATTTAAGATAGTATAAAATATTATGGACCTTGGATTGATGACAATGGCTATGATAGGGGGTCTTGTGAATTCCCCCCAGTTAGCCTGCAACAGGCATACTTCGGCAACATCTTGCAGAAGCCTATGTGGGATGATGACGACTTTCAGACCTATTTCGAGGGCCATTTCGAGATGTGGGAGTTCCTTGGCATTCGCTTGACGCGCTTACGGTAAGGTGGTTAATCCCTTCCGAATATTAAACACCCCCTAAACGAAACCATGGTTTAGTAGGGAATTTCCACGTCATTGGGACGAATTATGGGGTGTTTAATATTAGGGTGATGGGATTAGTATGATGTAGTTGGGGTAGAAGTGTTCATCCTCCATGATCCATGCAGCATCCAATTTTATTGCACCATTGAGCAATCAAAGACGACAAGAAAAGATGATCCTTCCAGGCATGATCACGCAATGTCTTGCTCTTGAACATCCAACATGTTTTTAGATCATGAGCTATACATAGTTATACTAGAAATAGATAGGCCACATCCATGAAGTCCAAATCATTAGCCGCCTCATTCAACCACTCGAAAATTGCTCCAACGGCCAGGTTCAGGTCTCAACCATCGCCTGCAGTGAGGTGTCGCTGGAGGGATCACCGAGTTGTCCATTGGGTTAGGTATTTTTTGGGATCAGTGAAGTGCTCCAAGTTTTCAAGAGGAACTTGAAGGCTGCGGGAGAGTTGGTTTTGAT
Organism: Cladocopium goreaui; assembly: GCA_947184155.2. Lineage (NCBI taxonomy): Eukaryota > Dinophyceae > Suessiales > Symbiodiniaceae > Cladocopium > Cladocopium goreaui. The sequence continues at coordinate 43,091 of CAMXCT020000082.1, read as the reverse complement.
CTCACCGAGGGGATGTTTTCTGGCAGAATTTTTGGATGTGTGCCAAAACGTACCCTCTGGGAAACAAACAGTTCGCTATTGAAAATGGCCCAGTCGAAATAGTTGATTTACCCATGAAAAATGGTGGATCTTTCCATTGTTTTTTGTATGTTTACCAAAACGTATCACTGTTTGGAAACCATGTGTCGATTGCCGTCTCATGGTGGAAATTCCTCTTCCAAGGCCATGTGCAGTTGGGCTTGAAAACACTTAGGAGCGAGACACATTCGAATCGCGTTGTTTGTGCAGTTTTTCCATGTTTTTCCATGTTTTTTTGGGAATAATAGATAAGGTGATATCTAACTTATCATATTAAACATATCTATATATCATTTCTAAATCTATTATAATATGTTGGGTTTCCATCTGAAGTGACAATGTCAGCTTCCCGGAGATAGGTCTTTCCTAAAGTCTTCCAGCCAAGCTTCCCACCAGACGTTGCTAAGTCGCCAATGAATGGATCCCATACATTCCATATCATTCCATCCTCGTTTCCCGCACGGGAAGTATTCAATGTTTGGAGGAAGGGAATCGTATATGATATGATGTGTATAATATTGTATCCCAGAAAATCCCAATGACTCATTTTACCCCTTTGTTAATGGTGAATTATCACTACTATAATGGATAAATGAGTCATTGGACTTTCAGGGTATAGTATACGATGTTGGAGTGTGAAGAAGTTCATCTAACTACCCAATACTACCTGAATGTTTATGGCTCAAAGGGCTCAAAGCTATTGACCAGCAAGAATGTACGGTTCGTATATGTTCTGATGGTGCTTTTCCAAAGGAACCAGAGTCAGTTGGCTGGTCCTATAGACATCGTAGGGTAAAATTCCGCATTGCTATCGACCCTCAAAATATCGAAAATATGTGTTGAATCCAAATTCCTGGCACGTTCACTCACGTTGAAGGGTTTTACCATGTTTTACCATGTTTTACCATGATTAGAGCAAGCCCCAAAAAGATACAAGAGTAATCTATCATGTTTTTTTAGTAGGATATGACGAAAATCTATCATTTGGGGGTTGCTATAGCCGTGTTTCACCAGCGTTTCACCAGAGATGTTCAACGATCTTTTGTCCTTTAACACGTTTTTGGTTTCACACACAAAAAGAAACCTGTTCAAATTCACGCGTGTCACAAACAAAAATCTGGAGAAATCAACACCAGCTAGTTGTTTCCCCATTGAAACTGGAATTGGACTTGTCAAGTTCTTCAATTCTTAGTGCAATTCCCATGCCAGGTTGCGTGGTGTGGACGAGCGCTTAGGGCACGCCTTGGAGCGAGTGAAGGTGGGGTGAGCCAAACGGCTTTCATCGAGTTACAGCGATTTAATCGGATTTGATCATATTTAATCCATGAAGCATGCTTCATATGTCTAAATTCCATGATTCCCAACTTCAACGGGTTTTTCACAATGGATTTAACAATGGATCGATTGCGGATACCGGGATTTGGGGATGCATGATGATGGGAGTGTATCCCAATTTGAGTGGATTTAATAGGATCGATTCGAGATATAAAATGCTCGATGTGCAATGGGGTTTTGATGGTTTATTATGTCATCGGATATCCAACCAACATCAACCAACATCGGATGATGATTTGGTCTGAAAATGCCGGATGGTCCCATAAGATGGTGATTTCAGCGGGAAAACCCATGAAGTTTGGGGCGACCCTGTTTTAAGACAAGCCACATCCCAATTTTACCTGTTGAGATCGCCATCGCTTGTCTTGTTTTTACAGGGCATTTAGTCGTATCGATTTTGGTGTTGTCAGTCAATTAGTTTGAGTGGAGCTTCCCGGGGGTCGCATCAATTTTGAGATCATGATGTGAAGGGGTCGCATCGACTTCCATAGGAATTATGCTGCTGATATCCATGCAGGCACAGGTCCCCATGTTCCATGATATTCCCCAAATTTCATCGGTGACTACCCTCGGCTGTCAGCTACATGGCTGGGATAGCTGTCCTCGATAGCGACTTCAAAGGGATCGAACTAAATGGCGAATTGTCCATTGCCATGGATTGCCAGAGGGTACTGCTCTACCCTCACTGATGGCTACAGTTTTCCCAGCCACCAACAGCACCGGTCATCATGGGCGACCTACCTGACTTATGATTCTGACTACAACCCGAAAGAAAAATATTCACTAACCAGTCTAATAATTGGACGGGAAACATTTCTTTTTACAATATAGGTGTGTGTGTGTGTAAATACCGGGTTCCCGGTAGGATACCTCTAAATCCACTGGTTGGTGATTTTTTCCCTATGAAAAATTGCAACCAATTTTCAGACAAAGTCATCTCCTATTAAATCCTATTGATGTCCCCAGGAACATCCCACTAGATATATCCCATGCTTCGCTTGCTTGATCGCCGAGCGAAAAGTCCACCGCAAAGGGTGCTGATGAAGCGGCCTCTCTTATCATGACGCCTTCCTCCTCAGGGACGGGGAGGAAACGCTGATGTTCGAAAATTCGATGTTGGTAATTGGCTTCAAGCCATAAACTTGGGGGTAGAATTGGAATGTCAATATAGAAATATGCTCAATGATTCAATGGGAATATGTAGGAAATGGAACTGACACCACTTAAACCGTTGGATGGAATTGGAATAATGAATGATGTGACAACGAAACTCTGATGGCCTGTTACTTCAAACAGCTGAGGAATGATGGAAGAAGGAACATCGTGGCAGATGCGAAATTGTCATACCTCACTAAAATTTTAGTGTGGGATTGGTAAATGCTTGTAGTTACATGAATGATTGTACAAAACGCTCGTGGAATAAACTTTCAAAATCTTTTCCACTTGTTGGTTTCATGTTAATTGCTTACTTATCTTCCACATGTTTTCACATGGTTTCATATTCCTATTTTAAAATGCAGAGCACCAAATGAACAAGCCACAAGGCAATTTTGCAGGGGTTGCACTTTGACGGACCTTTGAAATTCGCTGGTTCCCACAGAAACCAACGGGGCGTTGGGAAGATGATCCCCTGGTCAAACCAAGGGCGGGAGAAGAGCTGAAAGGTCTCAATTGGTGTCAACCCCAGCCGCGTGTGGATAGGTCTCAAACTTCATCCACATGTTCAAGTGGAATTATCTCCGACAAAATGGATCAATCTTCAATCTACAGTAAATCATGCATGGTTTTGAGCTGATTTCGTGAGAAGTTTTATCGTGACTGGGTGCGGGCCAGTCTCGCTGCCAGCTGGAAGGCCCTGCCCGTCACCTTGGCCCATGGGTTAGTTTCCCTAAGAATTTTAAACAGCCGTTTGGGAGATATACCCCATTTTCAGACACATCAAATCACCATATTTATCTCCATATATATATATATATATATATATCCCATTGTTAGTTGATGGCTCATTGTTTCAGACACACCCAAATCAAAAGAATTGATTATCAATATATTATTATTATTATTATTTTTATTATTATTATTTATTATTATTATTGATTATTGATTATGATTGATTATTATTATATATATATATGTTACATAATGCAGTTTTTTCATGATATCCCAGGATCATATTTCCAGATCCTCGGAGTAGCCATGCCAATATCCCACATATCCCACGGTTTGACCCAGGCGCTACTTACTCCCAGCCTTCGAAGCCTTACGGAAACCCGGCAGCGAAGAGATTTCTGCCGCAGGGGGCCCCATAATTACGTCTCGGAGCTCGGAAAATGCAGCCAGTTGGGGTACTTGGTGTAGTATAATGCAGATTTTTAGGTTTTCATAAATGGGGGTAGCCCCAAATCATTCATTTCTAGCTGGGATTTTTCAGGATAAGACATCCATTTGGGAGTACCCCCATTTGTGGAAACCCCTAGTTGGTTATGGTAGGAAAATGGGGGTTACTGCAACATATATATATATATTATACATATGGGATTTAGTGGGATTGAAGTTAGTGGATTATAACCCCAGCTATAAGGAGGGTAGATAGATGCAATACTTACAACTGGGGTTATAGAACTCAATTACTAACTGAGGTGAACCATCAAGTAGTAGTAGGATACCAATGGGATATGGCAATTTTAATGGAAATATTCATTGCACATACAGAAGCGCGAGTATGGGATGGGCTTAATTAAATCATGCTGGTTTACTCATCAACAATGGGGATTTCACAATATTAAGGAAGTATATGGTATATCACAAACAATAGGATATATATATATGGTGATATATGATATATATATATATGGGTAAATTATAACGACCTCACTGCGACCTCACTGGAATCATGGTTAGTAAGGGGAATCATCCCAAAATGGCCTTATTTCAGGTTAGTGAATTATTATAATTTACCCAGATAGATATATATATATGGCTGTGTCTAATAAAAAACAACACGTTTTTTCTACAGCTGCGGCATCCCCCACGCCACTGTTGTCACAACCTCCGTTGGATCTCCAGTGAGTTGATAGATGGTCCCATGGAGCGTCAGGTCGTGGAAAGAATGGAGGTACGGATCCCATGGAACGACGGCCAGGGGTGTTCCCCAAAAAGGTTGAACCCCGATTTGCTGAAAATGGTGAATTGACATGAAAGATATTTTTCCCGAGAGCGCCTGCGAAGGGTTCTTCGTAAAAAAGCAGCCGTTATACTACATCTTCACTCCTTCACATCTGCTGATCTAGATCTTCACACCTTCACACCTGCAGATCTAGATCTTCACACCTTCACATCTGCAGATCTAGATCTTCACACCTTCACACCTGCAGATCTAGATCTTCACACTCTCACATCTGCCGATCTACATCTTCACACCTTCACATCTGCTGATCTACATCTTCACACCTTCATACCTGCAGATCTAGATCTTCGCACCTTCACACCTGCAGATCTAGATCTTCACACCTTCACACCTGCATATCTAGATCTTCACACCCTCACATCTGCAGATCTAGATCTTCACACCCTCACATCTGCAGATCTAGATCTTCACACCCTCACATCTGCAGATCTAGATCTTCACACCTTCACACCTGCAGATCTAGATCTTCACACCCTCACATCTGGAGATCTAGATCTTCACACCTTCACACCTGCAGATCTAGATCTTCACACCCTCACATCTGCAGATCTAGATCTTCACACCCTCACACCTGCAGATCTAGATCTTCGCACCCTCACACCTGCAGATCTAGATCTTCACATCCTCACACCTGCAGATCTAGATCTTCACACCCTCACATCTGCAGATCTACATCATCACACCCTCACACCTGCAGATCTAGATCTTCACACCCTCACACCTGCAGATCTAGATCTTCACACCCTCACATCTGCAGATCTACATCTTCACACCCTCACATCTGCCGATCTAGATCTTCACACCTTCACATCTGCAGATCTAGATCTTCACACCCTCATATCTGCAGATCTAGATCTTCACACCCTCACATCTGCAGATCTAGATCTTCACACCCTCACACCTGCAGATCTAGATCTTCACACCCTCACACCTGCAGATCTAGATCTTCACACCCTCACACCTGCAGATCTAGATCTTCACATCTTCACATCTGCAGATCTCCTCTCGCTCTTCTTCTATTCTCTCTTAAAGGCGGGGGCGGTGCCGCCGGAGCGCCACGAAACGCAACCCTTTCGCACGAAATGGACGTTGGACGTCCAAAACCTAGGTAAAATTGCGATTTTGAAGCGTCGCCGGCAACCCTTTCGCACGAAATGGACGTTGGACGCCAAAAACTGAGGAAAAATTGCAACTTTTATTGGTCGCACGCAACCCTTTCGCACGAAATGGACGTTGGACGTCAAAAACTGAGGAAAAATTGCAACTGAGGTGTCGCGCGCAACCCTTTCGCACGAAATGGACGTTGGACGTCAAAAACTGAGGAAAAATTGCAACTTTGAGGTGTCGCGCGCAACCCTTTCGCACGAAATGGACGTCAAAAACTGAGGAAAAATTGCGACTTTGAGGTGTCGCGCGCAACCCTTACGCACGAAATGGACGTTGGACGTCAAAAACTGAGGAAAAATTGCGACTTTACTTTGTCAATCGCAACCCTTACGCACGAAATGGACGTTGGACGTCAAAAACTGAGGAAAAATTGCGACTTTGAGTTGTCAATCGCAACCCGTACGCACGAAATGGACGTTGGACGTCAAAAAACTGAGGAAAAATTGCGACTTTGAGTTGTCAATCGCAACCTTTACGCACGAAATGGACGTTGGACGTCAAAAACTGAGGAAAAATTGCGATTTTACTTGGTCAATCGTAACGCTTTCGTCTGTGTAAAAGTGTCTGTGTGTAAAAGCCTCTGTGTGTAAAAGCCTCTGTGTGTAAAAGTGTCTGTGTGCAAAAGTGTCTGTGTGTAAAAGCGTCTGTGTGTAAAAGTGTCTGTGTGTAAAAGTGTCGTGTGTAAAAGCGGTTGTGTGTAAAAGCGTCTGTGTGTAAAAGGGTCTGTGTGTAAAAGCGTCTGTGTGTAAAAGCGTCTGTGTGTAAAATCGTCTGTGTGTAAAAGCTTCTGTGTGTAAAAGCGTCTGTGTGTAAAAGCGTCTGTGTGTAAAGGAGTCTGTGTGTAAAAGCGTCTGTGTGTAAAAGCGCCTGTGTGTAAAAGCGTCTGTGTGTAAAAGCGTCTGTGTGTAAAAGCGTCTGTGTGTAAAAGCGTCTGTGTGTAAAAGTGTCTGTGTGTAAAAGTGTCTGTGTGTAAAACTGTCTGTGTGTGAAAGCACCTGTGTGTAAAAGTGTCTGTGTGTAAAAGTGTCTGTGTGTAAAAGCGTCTGTGTGTAAAAGTCTCTGTGTGTAAAAGCGTCTGTGTGTAAAAGTCTCTGTGTGTAAAAGCGTCTGTGTGTAAAAGTCTCTGCGGGTAAAAGCCTCTGTGTGTAAAAGCGTCTGTGTGTAAAAGCGTCTGTGTGTAAAAGCGTCTGTGTGTAAAAGCGTCTGTGTGTAAAAGCGCCTGTGTGTAAAAGCTTCTGTGTGTAAAAGCGCCTGTGTGTAAAAGCTTCTGTGTGTAAAAGCCTCTGTGTGTGAAAGTGTTGTGTGTAAAAGTGTCTGTGTGTAAAAGCTTCTGTGTGTAAAAGCGTCTGTGTGTAAAAGCGTCTGTGTGTAAAAGCTTCTGTGTGTAAAAGCGTCTGTGTGTAAAAGACTCTGTGTGCAAAAGCGTCTGTGTGCAAAAGCGTGTGTGTGTAAAAGCGTGTGTGTGTAAAAGCGTCTGTGTGTAAAAGACTCTGTGTGTAAAAGCATCTGTGTGTAAAAGCGTGTGTGTGTGTAAAAGCGTGTGTGTGTGTAAAAGCTTCTGTGTGTAAAAGCCTCTGTGTGTAAAAGCGTTTGTGTGTAAAAGCGTCTGTGTGTAAAAGCGTCTGTGTGTAAAAGCGTCTGTGTGTAAAAGCGTCTGTGTGTAAAAGCGTCTGTGTGTAAAAGCTTCTGTGTGTAAAAGCCTCTGTGTGTAAAAGCTTCTGTGTATAAAAGCCTCTGTGTGTAAAAGCTTCTGTGTGTAAAAGCCTCTGTGTGTGAAACTGTTGTGTGTAAAAGCGTCTGTGTGTAAAAGGGTCTGTGTGTAAAAGGGTCTGTGTGTAAAAGCGTTTGTGTGTAAAAGTGTCTGTGTGTAAAAGCTTCTGTGCGTAAAAGCACCTGCGTGTAAAAGCGCCTGTGTGTAAAAGCGTCTGCGTGTAAAAGTGTCTGTGTGTAAAAGCGTCTGTGTGTAAAAGTCTCTGTGTGTAAACGCGTCTGTGAAAGTCTTTGCGTGTAAAAGCATCTGCCTGTAAAAGCGCCTGTGTATAAAAGCGTCTGCGTGTAAAAGTGTCTGTGTGTAAAAGCGTCTGTGTGTAAAAGCCTCTGTGTGTAAACGCGTCTGTGAAAGTGTTTGTGTGTAAAAGCGTCTGTGTGTAAAGGAGTCTGTGTGTAAAAGCGTCTGTGTGTAAAAGCCTCTGTGTAAAGGCCTCTGTGTGTGAAAGTGTTTGTGTGTAAAAGCTTCTGTGTGTAACAGCTTCTGTGTGTGAAAGTGTGTGTGTCTAAAAAATCTGCGTGTAAAAGCGTCTGTGTGTAAAAGCCAATGCGTGTAAAAGTGTCTAGTGTCTATGTGTAAAGGCGTCTGTGTGTAAAAGCCTATGTGTGTAAAAGTGTCTAGTGTCTGCGTGTAAAACCTTCTGTGTGTAAAAGCTTCTGTGTGTAAAAGCATCTGTGTGTAAACGCTTCTGTGTGTAAAAGCGTCTGTGTGTAAATGCGTCTGTGTGTAAAAGCGTCTGTGTGCAAAAGCGTCTGCGTGTGAAAAACAATACGAAGGATAGGATGCAAACCGGTGTTTTGTACTTGTAATATATTGTCTTGATACTACTTGTCTCGCCTGCCTAAAATACATCTTTAATATATTGTCTTGCAATATAGTGTCTCAATACTAACAACAGAAGACCCTGCTCTCTCTCTCTCTCTCTCCCCCTCTTTCTCTCTCTCTCTCTCTCTCTCTCCCTCTCTCTCTCTCTCTATCTCTCTCTCTCTCTCTCTCCCCCTTTCTCTCTATCTATGTCTCTCTGTGGTTGCAAGACACGTGTCATATGATGCCCTTTACCAAGCAGCACAGTGCATATGCATGGGTTGTCACATGTATCCTCTTCTTAATCAATCTTACTTTTCACAACTTACCCCTCCATAGCTCATATAAAATTCACCAACCTATCACCGACTATTTTTTACGACTACCATACTCAGAGCTGCTTGAAAAACGTCTTTTTCGCTCTCGGGCCAACCGTCGTCTAGTTGTGTTACATGAGCACTTTACTGGGTCGGGGAATTTGATGAATCATGATTTGGGGATCTTGGCTCAAGAGAATATAGCCAGACGCATTGGAGATGTTGACCATAAAATTGCGTGCTTCCAAAAACCATCCAAAATATGGGGTGTCCAGAAATGAGGGAATATAACCCCAGTTATAGATGTTTACGTGGGAACAAACCACTGGTTTTGGGGTGCCCTAATCTGGTACATACCGTAGGCTACGAGATTCTACGACGTTTATTAAGACTGGCTTCGTCAAATCCTTACGCGCAAAAAAGTGGGTGACTGGAGCACCAAATAGGCAGATGCTTGACCCCTGGAATCGGACATGAAGTGCATGAAATTGAAGTAGACATCCCAAATCAACATAAATCAACAATCCTATGGTAAAACATGGCTAAAACTACAGTATGATACCCTTTTGGTAAACATCACTATGCCATAAATCAATATAAATCAGCCCCAATTTTTTATGGCTAAATCGTGGTAAATCAACTACACACGGGGCCAGGCGCAACGACGAATCTTGGGAGCAACGGCTGGCATGCTGAGCATCCAGGTGTGGTGGTATGGGTGGTGTGGTTGAATCGAAATGATATTGAAAGCAGCAGTGTTGATTTAACTATCGTTTATAGATATTTAAAGGTCTTATAACCATCATTAACTGTATCAGTAACCATCAGTAAGCATCAGTAATCATCAATGATCTGGGGATGTTGATGAATGATGGTTGATGGGTCGATTTGTTGGGGGTTGTACTATCTAACTTATTGGCATTATGATAATCCATAATCTGGATACCCAGCGATACCTACTAACCAACCAGTAGAGTGGGGTGGCTGGGTTTGTCATGAATCAAAATGGGTGAAATTGTTTCCCCAAGGTGTGGCGAAGTTTGAGAAAATGCACAAAACAAACATCAAAATCACAGGGGGGAACTTGTCAGGAACTAGGGGCATCTGTGACTTGGGCCCATGAACTTACCAAGATCAAGTGTCCACAGTGTCCACAATACGACGGTGGGTAAAATATGAGGACCTCATTTTTTCATACCTATCCCACAACGAAGTTTTCAGGGTGAATTCTGGCAATTTACCCAGGTAAACAGTGGTAAACCTACTATGTATCATTGGGGTAAATAGATAAATAGTAAATAAGTCCAGACTGAACCACTGTTTTGGTTCAATGACAGGTATTCGTACACTGCTCACCGGCATCAAGTTACATGTTTCCATTTGGGAGCTAGACAAAACTGTGACCGTTGAGTCGGCACAGGACAGGACATACAGATGGATTGCTGCAGTAGGATGAGGCATTCCATATTCCATATCATTCCATTTTGGGGGTTGCCCCCACTTTGAGCCCTCTTCATTTGGTTGTAGAAAGCATCGCACGCAAGGCTTCTTCAAAAGGATTCCGACTCAAATTCTAGATTCTTGAAAAAGAATCTTCAACACTGTCTGCCAAACTCGAAATTGCAGTCTGGGTGTGGATCGTCTTTCCAATCCGTAATGTCTGACGTGTCCGTCGTTTCTCGCAGGTGGAGTTCTCTCAGTTGGTGCGTTTCGCGCGGCTTCTGCAAACACCGGGCAGTTCCAAAGACGTGGCCCAAAGGCCATGAGAGTCGGGCCATGGGGTGAAGCCGTCTCTGGTTCATCGTTGACATGACCCACTTTGAGATAAGACCTATTATAGTTATTTATAATTTAGGGGAATGCGTTATATCCAGTTAAGGATGTATTTAAAGACTCTCCGTCAGTCATGCTTAAGATGAATTCTCTAGCTGCATGTCTCCTTTGGAATCCATCACCCTTGCCTCCAAGGTAACCGCTGCTTGATGTTGTAGCTTCATCCGAAATCCGGTTCAAAATGTTTCAAACCAATGACATCCCCTTGAAAATCAAAGGTGACTCGAAAATTTGGTCCCATTTCACTCGAAAATGTGCGACCGGAATCGCCATCTCTGAAGCGAGCTGCTTGTAGACCATGGACCAGGATGGAAACAGAAGCAGCGGCCTTGAGCAAAATTGCGCCCCGGACACGGCGATGGGGAAAATCTGGTGATATCTGGTGATCATGGGGATCTGGTGAGCAACAATCCATTTGGGATTTCGGAGAAACCAACCATTTGGGACAGGGTGCTACACCAACAAATATGTTGTAAATGGCAATTGAACAAACGATGTTTTTTTGGGTGTAGCACCAAAAAGTTGGAAATATATTGGTAGACCTTGGCACTCAATTCTCCAATCCTTCGAGATGAAAGCGCGAACCTAACCAGGTACAAATGGTTTTTTTCGCAAGTTATTTAAGATTTGGAATTGTTTCCTGCACGTGTTCCCATAAATTAATTTTGGTATAGCCATCCTTTTGGCATCTAGTTGCGGCCATTTGCAGCCTCTAGTTGCGGTTCAGTTCTCCAGTATTTATTTCACGACCATCCCAAATATTCCAGCATTTTATTGCAGAAATATGGTCAGAAAACACCATATTCTTGTTGATTGGGCCCATTGAACCGCCGAAAAATTCTTGATGATTCTTGATTCAACTCCCTAGTTTTGCGGATAAATCCTATAGTTGTGTAGATAAATCTCGTTTTGTGGATAAAGCCTACTGACTATTGACATCCTGAAGTACAGTAGATAGAATATGGGATGTTCAAACGTATTCCCATTTAAGTGATGTTTTTCGCGAATTCCATATTCTGTCTAAGACGATAAGCTCGCGGAACGTGTGGTTTTGAAATGAAATTGAGGACGAAATAGTTGATTGGGTAAACCATGGTAAAACCTTGGGCAAAACATCTTCAAATATGATGAAATATGGTAAAAACCATTGGGAAAACCATGTAAAACCTTGTGCTACATTAGCGAAAAACATTGGGAAAACCATGGTGAAATGCTGTAGACGATGGCAAAACTGAGTAAATTGCCATGAGAGATCTACACAATTGGAACTCCAAGGTCCTGGCCCGAGGGAAGGCCGTGGACAGCGGGCAGCTGGCAGATGTGGTGCCACGGCCAAGACTTGTGAAACAAAGCGGGAAAAGTTGGAAAATGTGCAGAACTTCTGCGGAAATTCTGTGATCTTCTATGAATTTCTTTGTTTTGCTCTGATTCTGTTGAATATTTCAAAATATGGAGTGCTTGAAATGTTGGAAACTTGGACACTTAAAAAAAGTCTATATTGTTTTGTTCAATGTTTTTTAAAATGCTTTCTTGAGTAGAAAAGGGGGGACAACCTTGACTCTCAGAATTGGTTAGAAAAGGAAGAGTTAGGGCAACCCCTTTGCTTTTCTGGGAAAAGCGTGTTTCCTGTAAATGTTCCATCAAACCTATCGGGGTTGCGATATTTCTATAGATGAACATGGAGTTTTTGGACACCCTTCATTGGGCAACTAATCACTAATCCAATGAATGACTCTTTGATGTTTGACTCACAGTTTGATATGGGGTGCAACCAGCAACAGTCAGACACAGAAGCAGATGTAACATGATGTAACCAACGATCATGGTTTTTGTGGCTGTCCAAAACTTCGCAATACCCCAAGCACATTGATTTCACCAGCAACAGTCATTGTGATTTGCTTGAGGTTCCTTTCCGCGAGCCAGCTGCGTTTCAGCTGGTTTCAACTGGTTGGTTATCCCCATTCACTGACATGAATGGGACCCATGAATCGGACCCATGGAAAATTCCTATTGTTGATGGTAAAATCTCCATGTTCACCCTATGAAATCCCGATAAAAATACCCAATTTTAGCTGTCGTTGGTTTATAACCCCATCTACTTATACCCAATAAACCCTACTTATCCTAGTTATGTTTACCATTGTACCTATGGGGCACCACGTTGTACTTGTTCTTGAATAAATCCACATGTTTGATGGCTAAATGCTAAATCACCATTGTTGTTGGTAAACCACCATTTTTGTACAGATTCCCAACTTATATCCTCCATAGTTAAATGGCGGTACTCAAACATGGCAACTGAAAAACCCCTAGAAATGGAGGTTTCAAGGGGGAAGTCATTGAACTAAATGGTGCCGCTGCAAGGGGTGCCGCGCAAGGTCAAGTTGAGTGATCTGAAGCCCATCCTGTCACTCCCCGGCATGTCTACCAGCGACACCGACGTCTTGGCAAGGCCAAGCTGGGGAATGATACCGGGACCGCGGACCGTTGGGGACTTAAGTAACTACAAGTAGCAACTAACGATGTAATGGAATGATACAGCATATTACGTGCGTGTAATGTGATGTAGATGTACATGTACATGTGATGCGATGAAATGAAATGAAATAAAATGAAATGCAGTGCAATGTATGTAATGTAATGTATGTGGTGTATGTAATGTATGTAATGTATGTAGTGTATGTAGTGTATGTAATGTATGTAGTGTGTGTAATGTATGTAGTGTATGTAATGTATGTAATGTAGGTAGTGTATGTAATGTATATAGTGTATGTAATGTATGTGTGTATGCAATGTATGTAGTGTATGTAGTGTATGTAATGTATGTAATGTATGTAGTGTATGTAATGTATGTAATGTATGTAATTTATCGAATGTATTTGATGGAATGCAATGTGTGTAATGCGATGTGATGTGATGTGATGTGATGTGATGTGATGGAATGGAATGGAATGGAATGGAATGGAAATTATGTCATGTCATGTCATGTGAAGCTGCTGAGCTGGAAAACAAGCCATTTGCGGGGATGCCCTCAGGTAATCAAACGTGGTTTGCTGGAAAAATCCTCCAACAGTCCCATAGTTTTCCCAGCCAGGCGGAATTTTGCACATGTCACGGGTCAAAGATGTTGAAGCATGGGAGTTGGGTGTGGATTGAATGGGATTTAACGGCATTTTCACGGGTTTTAAGCAGCAGAAATGGTGATGTTATGATGAGTTAGTGGGATTAAAACCTATGATTGTTCTTAACTTTGGGAGAAAAAAAACGATGAATATCCATAAATCCCAGTCTTTTTGGTTTGAACACCGGGGGCAAAGTTGCACAGACCCCATTTTGCCCAGGAGACCGAGACCAGCAAAGCTGAAAGTATAAAGCCACTGTGGCGTATTCCGTTGTTGAGTTGGAGATTTCCATAAATGGGGGTACCCCCAAATGGATGGTGTGTAATGGAAAAAATCCATTGAAATTGATGATTTAGGGATAATTAACCCCATTTTATTTAGGAAACCTCCATTTATAGATTTGACAAAATGACCAGTCATTTGCGAGCATATCCCATTTCTGGCCACCATAGCCACCATATGTTCTAGCTGGGTTCAAAGAATTGTTGTCGTTCAACCATACTTGGGATGGTTGGTTGAGATGACGATTTTTTTGATGGGTTAAAACATGTTAGAATGTTAGAACCATCAACCAGAAACATACATATTACGATAGCTGTGGAAGACCGTTGGGACAAGCGTTTGGAAGGCCGTTTGGAAAAGGATCTGATGAGTTCATGACGTAGCCACAGCATTTCTTGCCCAAAGATCTGGCAGGATAACATCTCCTCCATTGTCAGAGGTGGATTCTGCTGGGTACGTTGATGATCAACCTTGAGAATCTGAAACTCAAAAACTGGCATGTGTATATTATATATAATGCGTGCGTATCAAATATATCAATACATATCACATATATATATATATAGATAAAGATGTTGAAATATATATATATTGTTTGTTTGTTGATCGTTGCAGCATGATTTTGCCACAATTTGGGATATGTTATTATATGTTCCTTTTCTGCGGTCTAGAGCTACGCATCCGCGCCCCAACAAGTATCTCTGCAAATCAAAGAATGAGACTTCGAAACTCCGGACAAAGCCCAGAGAAAGTCAAACAATGTCTAAACTGGGTTTTGCGGGTAGTATCAGAATAATAAATCCTGACTCTCTGACTATTGATTGAGGGTTACCACCAAAGCAGTGATAAATTGCGATTGAACCCCCCCATTCATCAACAGTGGGTTTACTAGATCTGGTTGAACATTATTAGGTACCTACCTGCTCCTTGGTTGAGGATGGTTCCCCATGATTTTGTTAGGCACAATTGGGTCCTTTCCCCAATTCTTCGTTGGAGAGAAACATCCATAAATCCCAGCTTTTTTCATGGTTACATAGCCATGGACAATGACCAATTTCTTGATTTTCTGCATGATCTGCCGCCACAAGATGGCCATCAAGAAACCGCTGTTTTCAATGTTAGATTGCCAGAGGGTATCATTGGGCTTAGAGTCTGTTTATACCATGAGTCAAGTCTGAAGACCCAGCAACGCTATAGATTCCCTGATCAGTTTGTGTTGTCAGCTACATCATGTTATCATGTTTTTTCTGCCGTATCTCTCCTTTCTTCATGTTTCTTAAGGTGATGTTTCTGTTCATAACGGGCTGGCAAGATCTCTATTCCGATGCGTAGCATCCCTATTGTGATTGGTAAACTCCCTACGTTGGGGGCTTTCATCTATTTGTTACTGCTTAGATCTACATGTTTCCCTCATTTGATTGCTGGTTGACTCACTAAATTCCTTCAAGTGTTTCTTGTCGCAAGTGAAATTTCACAACTCCACCTGTACTGTATCATAGAGATTTCACACACAGTTTCCCACATACGGGTCAATTTTTGTTCCAGCCCTGACTAGAGATTTAAGTCTTGTTTAGTATTACCCATCCAAGAATTGGGGTACTCAATTTTGATCCATATCCATATTTTTCCAGCATCCGCAGGCGAGCTTGGAACAGCTACTGAGCGTGATATCCCTGGCCAGCGCGGCCAACGCAACGGCCTTTGCACGGGAGGTGGCCATGGTGGATATGCGATCTCAGCCATTTCTCTGGAAAAATTGGTCGATTCTGGGCACATCAAGGTGAAAAATTTGGGACAATCTAGGGAAAGAAATCGATGGTAAATGGGATTTAAGAAGCAGCAACCAGCAGGAAACAAAAATCTGGGCCAAATGCGTTGGCAGAATTTGGGGGATGGGGATGCAAACCAACAATCATGGTGGGTTAAAGTAGACTAAGCAAGTTTTAGTTTTAGTTCTCTCCTACTCTTTGTTGGCAGTATAGAACTTAATTCCTGGTATCTGGGTAAACTTTGGCTGCGTGTTTCACTACTTCATTTTTTGCAATTTGATGGGGACATCTTAAGCTAACCAGCTTAAGATTTCACTTTGCATGGTATGATTGATTGGGAATGATATCAGGTGTTCGCTTCAGAATTTTAAAGCAAACAAGGAAATTGTCCAAAGACACAGTTGTTCTCACACCTGAATTTGTGTATTCATTGTTTCGAAAAACTGAAGAACACCTGGCTCTCCTGGCTTGCAAAAAAAACATGCGTTCCTCATCGTGTTTTTCCCCGGTAAAACCGTGGGTACCGCAGCCAGGTGGGTCAGTTGGCCTTCCACAAAGTGAGCCAAGGAGCCCAAAGGGCCAACAGGATCCATCCCAAAATTTACATTTTTTTTTGGGTGGTATAAACCATCAAAATATGGGCGGTTTGTTGTTGCTTTACATTTATGTGACATTAATCAGGTGTGTTGCAGCCTATGTACAGGTGAATCATAGGCATTTTTGGGTGGGTAAATTGCTGATTTCTGGGCATCCAATCAACCAACAGAGGAGACTTTGTGATGTTCCTTCAAAATATATATAGGGTGTATCTGAAAATGGAATACATACTCTCAATACCTTTTCTTCAATGTTCAAACCAACACATATGATGGACGTATCCCGAAAAGATTGCAATCTCACCAATTTCCCAAAGGAAATCCAGGTTCCAGACATGCCTTACCCCTTGGACACAGCCCTGAATGGTTTGAGCGACGCTATAGGATTGATCTATCCAGATCATATCATATCCATTCATATCCTATCCTCTCTTATCCTATTCTAGCCTATGCCATTGGTTTATCTATAGATCCGCTTACATACAATACTACAATACATCATTACAGCATATTCCATTCCTGATTCACTCATCTACGTGCGTAGCATTGTGCCTTCTCCATCCCAGTTGCCGAGGTCGTTTCGGAAGCTCCGCAAAAGATGTCACCAACACTGTGGTCGCCCTGGCCAACGGGGGTGGCTTGGCTGGACAATGGATGCCTCCGGTCTAGCAGCTTGGCTTTCCCAAGTTAGGCCAGTTAGGCCAGTTCCATGGAAACATGGTTCCGCTGTGGCGGCGCAGAGGACTCAATGAGGATTCCACCCGTGTGGTTCAAAATGCGTTCAACCATGGAGATCGTTTAGATTGAGATTACCACCAAGAACTTAAGGGTTAGAGTCAGAGGTTAATTTCCCACACCAACTGTGACCCTTTTTTGCAGGTTCGATAGACCTTAATTGCTGCTGTTTGGCTAAACCTTCGAAGAAATATCTATCAACCAGCTGAAATTATTCGGCTTCGCAGCCTCGGTGCCGTCCCAAGGCCTCTTGTTGGATTCCTGTACCGCTTTGGTCGCGCAGCATGCGGCCATGATGAAGCACGAGGCGGGGAATGGACCCCTGGAGCTTACTGGTGCGTGTGAGCTTGGTTAGGCAACCTGGGGGCCTGGGGGATGATACTTGAGCACCAAAAGGACCAAAACCCTTGTTGATGAACGATCGGGGGATGCAACCACCAAAACACACGTGCCTGGGGTTCCCTGTACCCATCCGGAATCCTATTTGGGGCTGCATCCTAAGAATCAGAAGTGGCTAAGAACCAGGATATAGCCTATATACTTATGTACGGGATACCCAGAGTTAGTCCAGTTACTAAGTGAGATACCAATTTGTTGATTGAGATTGATTAACACAAATATTATATATTATACACAGTATTCATCAGTATTCCACATCCCCAACGATACCAAATTCGGTATCCCATCCTACATTATTACCGTTTGATTACCATTTGATTGCCATTTGAGATGATAGGACGGGTCATTTAAGTGGGGTTATCCCATCCCAATATTGATGAGATATCCCATGAGAACACCTTATCAGATGTAGCAATTTTACATGGGATAATTGGGATTGGCTTGTATATAATTAAATATATATATATATTGATACTTATGGGAAAATGTAGCCAAAAATGGGATGCCATTGATATAATTGGCATGGCTTGTATACTTCATGGGATCTTTCCCAATATATTGTATCAGCCATGGCTCCGGTTAGGCTGTTGAGGTTGCGGCCAGGATCCAGGTTGCCAAAAATGAGATCCATAATATGCTGATGATTCTCATTAAAATCCCCTAGCCATTCCCATATTAAAGCATATATAAGCATCAATACCCCATGAAGTCCCCACAAGTTTGTGGCTTCAAATACGTGTTTGATGTTCAACCATCAAAATGGATGATGATCCCGCGTTTCAGTTAGTAGCCATGGGCCATAGCCATGATTAATCATAATTCATCATGAACCACGGTTAACCACGAATTGACATGAATCAATCACCACAATAACATATACCATTATTAGTCACAATGAATGGTGAATCATTGGATCATTCATATTGATTCAGAATATGTATACATATATACATAATGTGATATATTGTAATATATATATACATATGTAATATAGATATACATGTATGCATACATGTGTACATATGTATGTATCCATTGCCACAGTTGTTCATGACTTGATCTCCAGGATCTTGCTATGGCCCTGGCGGCCATTGGTGACAAGGGCTACGAAGGCTGAAGAAACTCGGGCAGCGGTGAGGAACTCAAAATGGGATTTAGGGGGCTTTAATGATAACTCCAATAGCTAGGGTTTGTACTGTAGGGATTATATCTATAATCGATAGGGTTTATAAAATGTTTTAAACTTCATGGGGGTTGAATGGATTGAAAGATATAAATAGGATTTGAACGGGAGTTCAAGATCTAAATGGGGCTTTAATGGGGTTTTAATGAAAGTTTGATGGGGTTTTACAATCAATCACAGGCAGTTCACCATCAAGAATGTGAGGGACAATTACATATAATATATTATATAATCCAGAAACGAATATTGTCTGATGGTAAATGTTGAGATGGTTATCAACACACCTTTTATATATTCAGTCCTATCGTAATTCAGGAAGTGGGAAGCCTCATGAACCAACCAGTATTTTGAATAGGAATTTGACCTTGCTCAGTTGGATGCAAGTCAAAAACCCTTTACATGCGCTTGGTAGACCTTGATTGATCAGGTTGGCTTTTGCTTTCCATATGTCTATAATATACTTGCCAGGTTAAGAATAGTGTTTCGCAGGGTATCTAAGATTGGCGCCCAGAGTCAACAGAAGAGTCTTCGCGTGTTTTGGTTGGGATGCTACCCATCCTGCAAACGTTCCCCTGACTGAAACCAATCCGATTATATTTGTTGATCAAGTGACTCATATTTACATATATTTTCTCCACACATTTGCATATAGTATATGCACATAAATCTATAATCTCTATATATATATACGCATTATATACACACGTGATTATACATAATATTATACATATGTATAGTGTATGTGTATATATATATATATACATATATACATATATACATATATATATGTATATATAATGTATATATATATATATACATATATATAATGTATATATATAATATGTGTACATCTAATTATATATATATTGGACTCCTGTGAAAGGAACCAACCTCAGCTGCAGGTCCCGAACTCGAAGCCGCCTGCAAAGCCCTGGGAGGTCACCGTGGAATTTCCCTGGGAGTTTTGGGCGCTTTTTTGGCGTCGCCGGGCGGTGGATACTGTGGATAGCTTCATCTTACTGGTGCTTAGCAGGGAATGATATTTAATAATCATCCAACTAATCAGGGAATAGTAATCATTGATAGTTATATTCCACTATCATTAATGATAACTATGAATGATAGTGGAATGTAACTATCAATGATTACTATTCAGAAGGGGAACTCTTAATGATAACTATGAATGATATTTAATAATCATCCCATTCCCCCATTCCCTACTAAGCAAGAAGTAAGTCATTGAATTGAAACAGTGGAAAGCAAAGATTTGAATACATGTTTTCCAACGGGCGGTTCTTTCATGATCATTTCTTTGCCATATCCCCCAGTTTAAGACAGATGCAGTAACGTGGGTTATTGGGCATTTGCGATTCCTGCAAGTTTCATCTCAGAGGTCCTGCTCCTGAAACCAAACCTCCAAGAAAGGTCAACGGACCAAACGGTCCGTTTCTAGGAAGAGCAAACGATGATTATCATGGTTACCCAAATCAAAAATGGTTTTATGATGTTTTATGTGTTTGTCCTTAACAAAATAAGGATGAGGTTGGAGGTGGTTTTTTGGGTGAGGAGGTGGAGTGGGGAAGCTTGATCCTCTAACAATTACTCCTGAGCCGCCGGTTATCTATCGAATCACATCCCCACTATATCCACATTAACATCCCGCTCAAATGTCCACAAATATCCTGCTTAAACGGCAATTCATATTCATATGTGGATATTGGTCCGGAAATATAGTGTACCCTATTTAAAAAATCGTTCGCTTTACCTTCTATTGACAATATGTTATAATATGTTATAATCATATATCGATCCTGGTTGTGAGTTTCAAACATGTTGTATGTTCAAATCCCAGCTGAGTTTCAGTTTTAACCTCACCAGCTAACCATTCATAGATCCCAATTATACCCAACAAATCAAAAAACAAAGAACAAAAAACACCAATCCCCAAAAATCCCAAGAGATTCTGTTGAGCCCTGTTTTTTTTCTGGACCTCCACATTCAACGTCCCAGCGTTCGCGTTCAAGGCAGCTGCGCCTTGGCCTCCCTGCCTTCGCAGCGGCTGCTGGCCTTGGCCGTGAGCGCCACGAAGAGCTGCGCCATGAGCGTGCTCAGCGGCCAGGCGGAAGCAAGGAAAACTGGTGGTTGAACCTAGGAATAAAGTAAAGCAATCAATGGATAAAAAATGGTATGTGCTAGTATCAGATAAAAGGATATATGTGTTCTCAAGGAATGCAAAAACATTGGAAAAGATGGGCTTTAAAACATCAAACATGGATTAAGAAAAATAGTGGTTTAACCGGCTGAAGAACGGCGACGTCACAAATGTTAATTTTATATGAATGGTTGAATTTGCTATCAATCAACAAATGGAATATTCCATCAAATGCCATTCAGGATGTGTATATATATATACATATGTGTGGGAAGGTTGAACCATCAATTGAATGGGATTTAAAGTTATATTCAATGCGATATTATTTTAGGGTAGTATTGATATCTAATAGAATAGAAGATATGACATTATATAACCAACTTGATAAGATAGACCAATGCTTTTAGAAACGGGTTGGGTTGTTGGCTGCTTCGCCTGACCTGGGGATGATCATGGGGAATTTCATGGGGATCGAATGGAATATGCTATGGTTTGGGTTTGCTGAAAATAGAGGTCAGCTACAATCTATTGCTTCTGTCGAGGAGGAGGATTGACGTATCCTCATTGAAACGGATAAAAGTCCGAGATTAGAACTATATGAAAGGGGTTCCCCCGACAAACGGTTGGTTTTGGTCGCATGTTTTCATGCTCCATCCCAAATTGATTGCCCTCCGGCAATTTACCTGTGTTTTTTCCACAAGTAACGCTTCCATTTCGATCTACCTAAGCGTAAGCCAAGGTCATGCAACTAGGTTGACGTGGATTCAAGTGAGTTTACTCAATGCCACCACCCTCCATTTACCCAAGGACTTATCAGTTTGAATTTGTTTGAAACTACATCTTTAAAAGAACAGCCGCGACACTTATTTGCGAAATGATCAAAATGATTGGGAGCACTTTCCAACGAATGGAGTTTCTCATATGGTTTTTTTAACGCATGACTCTCCATCCCACAAACTGCCATAGACCGTGCCAAAAAGGGGATTGGAAGACTACTCTCCTCTCAGAATTGGTGATTCGCACGGTCTGCAACTTGTCGCCTGCCCCCAGTTGCAAACTGGTTTATTCCCCGCTTAAATAGTTCGGTATATCCCCCATAAACCGATCCGTTTTGTCATCAAATCTTGGTGATATACCTGAAAGAATTCTAGCCATCCAGGGAGAAGGGCCAGGACGAGTGCGACAAGCAGAAGAAATTCAAGTGGTGCTCTAACCAATCCATTAAGTTTGCCTTCTGTGGATCCCAAGTTAACGATTCCGGGACCTGCAACACGACCCACACATTTGGTTAAAGCCACTAAATTTTTGCTGGCGAAATCCACAAGTTCCACCGAGCATTTGCAGGTGCTCGAAGCAGCGGTGGAGGCAAGAGTTGCAAGGTGACAGTTTGTTACGGAGAATGTATATGAAATGGCCTGTTTAGTTCGATGATTCACGGAAAATTGTGATTTTCTTTCGCACACTATGAAATTTCCAGAAAGTAACTGGAATTAATTAGTTCAAAATTGCGGGGATATCAAATTTATTTGTCTGTCAGTAACTATGAGTTACTGTTATGTACTAAATCGAGTACTGATTCAACACTTGTGAGCTACTGTGTTGTTAACGTTTAGCGTTTTTAACACTAATATGAGAACGTTTCATACCTTACATAGTGATCGATATTCCGTCACTGTCAGCAACTGTGTATATCCCAAGTTGTCCCATGTGCCCCATGTATCAGGGAGTATAAACCACTTCATCCCTTCAATTTATACCAAGAAAGCTAGAGACATGGGCCCTGGCTGGATTTGAAGTTGGACTGGACTCCACCTTCGCCAAAGTCAATCTGACCATGAGTGGATCCAGCATGGGGAACTTTATGAAACTTTGGTATGTACTGATCTTAGATGCTGTCAATTGGGGTGTGTATATATATATATATACTGTGTATATATATATAATATGATGATAATGATGATGATGATGATGATATGTATATATATATATATACTGTATATATATATTGACCTAACCAGCCAAAAGTCTTTTAAAGGAAAGTATCTAAGATTGGCCGTGAATCTCCGAAAAAAATGTCAGTTCCACGGCAGGTCCTGGGCACTTGGCCCCCACAAGAGGTGCGCACGACCAAACTGCAGACATTGCCGCATGAATCTGCGGCTGTGTTCTGTTTGACCCATCCAAAA
This sequence comes from Cladocopium goreaui, assembly GCA_947184155.2. Lineage (NCBI taxonomy): Eukaryota > Dinophyceae > Suessiales > Symbiodiniaceae > Cladocopium > Cladocopium goreaui. Next base: position 20,178 of record CAMXCT020000082.1, on the reverse strand, counting down.
AGTGGATATAAGTAGATTGTATTTTAGGTTGGTGTATAAGTACAAACTTGTTCAGAAGTTCAGACTGGACATACATCGGCCAAAGAAGCTTTTCGCCACTGGCAATTTCACAAGGCATGCTGGAAATAGCCAGGCTCCAGCACGCCATCCTATGTTTGTTTACACAAGTTCACCAGCTGAACCCCAAGAAGTCTCTTGGTTGATGGTCTGAGTGATACCAACTTGTTGATTTATGTAATTGTTGATTATATGGCGATAAATATGAGTGGTTAGAGTCATATTATAACCTTGGATTATGTTAACTATACATACAATATATATACACATAATATTATTGAATATTTGGATGAAGACTAGTCTGTGTTGTTTACCCAGCGCCACAAACCATCCACTACTGGAGAGATGTGTTTTATGCTGCCATAATATACCATAAAGAGAAATCCATATCATTGCCATTCATGGTTGCCATTTATTACCATCAACCACAAAATCTCAATGACTGCCCTTGCTGAAAAAAGTGGATGACCACTACTATGGTGGGGAAAAGGAATCATTCGACGTTCATGGATTAATTGCCAACAATACACAGTCGTGTATTGTCGTTAATCTCTATTAATCACCATGAATCACCATTAACGAACCATTGAAAAACACATGATCAACATAAAACATCTCAACATTAATCACCATTAATCACCATTAATCACCACTAAGAAACATCAATTGACCAAAAAAACAACATGGATGGTAGCCATTTCTCTTAGCTCGCTTCTCCAGGCTATTCGCTTGCTCTTGGCCTTGGCCAAGCCACGAAGTCGTCCCGGGGAGGTCGGACGAGGAGGGTTGATAACCATTACCCTTCCTGGTTGGTGCTTTGGAAGATTTTTTATGACTTTCCCATCATTTGGGGAAAGAATAACATCATCCCAACTGACGAACTCCATCATTTTTCAGAGGGCTAGGGCTCAACCACAACCAGCAGGATGGATCTGAAGAGTCCAGGGGTCTCAGGTGCAATGGCCAAACACGACCAAAACATATGGCCATGACAAGCCATGGCTGGAAAATGATGATGAACAAGTGTTTGTTCCAGGCCCCCTTTCTGATCGGTCCTTCCTCTTCAACCATTCCATCTACCACTCAGAAAATTGAATTGAAAGTGCTGGAAAATACTAGGTGCTAATCAAATAGTTTGTTTTAATTACAAAATGCTATATGATTATACATATAATATATATATAATGCTGCCATGCAATTGGCCTTTCTAGATCACATGTTTAGGGTCTTCACTTCGTCGCCTGCATCGCAGGCTTCTGCCGAAGGGCCCAACCCCCTCTGGGCCAAATTGCTTCAGAAGGCTGCCAGTGTTGCCGCTCGGTGGAATAATGGGGGAAGTCGGTGGATGAAAACTGGAAGGTTGACATCCACTGGTGATTGGTAGGGAATGGGGGAAGGCATGATTGTGAAAGTACTTCTGGATTGGTTCATGAAACCCCATGTCCTACGTTTAGTACCAGTAAGTTTCGCGCGTGTTTGGCGTGTTGATGAAATGTTGTCTTCTAAGGATTTTCTGGAAAGCTTGGCGAATTTGGTTTTATTTGGCTAATTGTTTGATGAAGGAATCGAATGGCGCTAGTAAATCTTCGTTGTATCCTACTGAAGATGAGTTGCGCGTATGTGATTCCAGTTTTTCCATGTGTTTTCATGTTTTCAGAGATGGCATTCAAGATTAGCCAATTAAGAAAAGAGGATCGACCACCGACAGCAATGAATGGCAAGGTGCGTGAACTCTCCAGCCTGACTCCACCTAAGGAATCGAGGGCCATTGAAACATGGGGAAAATCAGGTTGTTTTTAATGCAGTTCCAAACGTTGAGATGACTACAATCCATCTTCCAAGAGTGAAATCCCATCAAATCACCATCTAGAGCAGGTTAACCGTTTGAATCCCATGAAATATCAATCACTCCAGCAGGTTAAATCCATTCCAACCCAGTAAACATCCCAGGTTAAGCATTTTGAATCCTATTGAATCCCATGAAATCTTATATAGAATCCCATCAAATCCCCATCTATAGCAGGTGAAATCCGATTAACCCCGATACTATTATAAAGTAAATCAAATCCCATGTGAATCCCATTTCAATCCCAGTAAATCCCAAGAAATCCACAATTTTATCCCAGGAATTTGTTTCATCCTAAAATCCAAATCCCAGTAAATCCCAGTAAATCCCACTGAATCCCACTAAAATTCCATTAAATCCCGAGAAAATCCGTCCTTTTCGCGGTCAAAACCTTCCCCCACCTTTCGTCCCATGTCGCGAGGTCCGGCCGGTGCTGGGTGAGCTGCCACCGGCGGAGCTGATTCGCTTGGCGCTGGCGGCCAAGAGCCATGCAGCTCAGGGCAAGGCGGGGTTTTAATCCTGGAAAAGGGGGATTTGACCAGGGTTGTGGGGATGAAAGATGTGAAAATCCTGGAACTATCCCTGAAAAAGTGGATATATTTATTAATATATATATATATACGTATATATATATATATACGTATATATATATATATACGTATATATATATAAACCCTGGAAAAGGTCCATTGTTTTTTGGATATCTTCAGGGACGTCAAGCAAGAAAAATAGCGGTTCAACCATCAAAAAATGATGGGTGGTGGCTACCAATTAATATTTGGTGTTAATGGTGCTTTCATGGGATTTGGAGAAGTTCTTACCATGAAAAACGGGGGGCTGAACCGGTTACGCATGAAGAATATGGCAAGCCAAAATTAACGGGACATGTTTTTATTTTGTTTTTTAGCTAGACACCGAAACAACTCGAAATTGTCATGGTGGTTTTCCCAAACAGCCATTTGTTATGTGGGGATTCTTCATTACCATAGGGAAACAACAATTTCTTCCTGTGCTGCTGATCCTTGAGCGGGTACACTTGCAGATTGTATCAGGGTGGCATCCCCTAATTAATAGTAGGGTGACAATTAACCACAAGGTGGTGCCCCAGTTTGTCAGGTAACTTGCTTCATAATGTCTAGGCTAATGCATGGGTTATGGTGAATATATCTACGGTCAATTGGGTGTATAAACCAACAATAACCAAGCTGTGGGGCGCCACCCTGTATATAGGGTGTTTAACCATCACAAACATGGGGCTATCATTCTTTTTTTGCCATCAAAAACTACTGTTTTACCAAGAAAGTTGGAGTTTAACAAGGGTTATTCCTTAATGGCTATAATTAGAGTGTTTAACGAACACAAACGTGGAGATACAAGGGGATATATTATATTATGACCCAGAAAGCATGGTATGGGAGTAATCAGCAACTGGCAAAGTTATATTCCATCATTTGTAGGGGTATCTAAGATTGGCTCTGCTAATACTTGGCATGTTGAACAACTATGGAATCGGGGGAAACATGGATATACAACCGACTTAACTGGTTGGGAATACTGATGGTGTTGGTGGTATTGACCCATCAAAGTCGTTGTCAACCTAGCCCATGTTAATAAGGAGTATGCATGAATATGATTCATACAAGCACCATAAGGCGTCAACATGGAGGGATGCCTTAGAATTGATTGGTGAGTTTAGAAATGTCTTAATTTTAAAAACTGTCCAATTACTTGGATGAATCACCAAAATGTTGTTGATGATTTGGGAGCAGATGTTTTGGCCAAGAACCATTGAAATGGAAGTGGAAATCTCCTTGTTGATGCAAGTTATTGATGAAAAGTGGGGTGCCATCAACCTTTGATCCATCAGCATAGACGTGGCCGCCAGGAAAATCATGTTCTAAAGCATTGGATTGTGCCTATTTTTCCATATTTTTCCAAGTTGTTCTGTGTGGTTCCCAAATTATGATAATGACCACAATAATACTCCCGGTTTTCTGATACAACAATTATATTGGATTGTATTATATTATATAATACAATATAATATCATATAATATAATATGATATATAAAGTAATATAATATCCTATCATCTCATACAATATAATACAATATAATATCATATCATATCATATCATATCATATATATATATCATATATAATATAATATAATTTAATATAATATATGTAATATGATAAAATATAATATAATTAATTTAATATAATATGATACAATATAATATGATACAATATAATATGATATAATATGTATAATATATATATATATATATTATATATATTATATATATATACAATATATATTATATATATATATATATACAATATATATATGTGTGTATATACATGTACTGTACTGCTTGGTGGTTTGCTAAAACTGTTATTTTCTATCCAACAAATTGGGATGACGTTCTCCCCATTGACTTTTTGATATTTTTCGACGGGATGGCCCAACCACCAACCAGTAAGCATGTCAAGCTATCCAAAAATGATCCAAAATAGCCTTAATACCGGTTGCCGACCAAAACCGGCAATGGTTTATAGTATAGGAATTGTCCAAACGAAATATGCTTAGTGAACTATAGTTGTTGTTTGTCCAGAACCATATATTGGAATATATTGGACATATTAATCATGAATGGTTGATTCTCAACAATAACACAGATGTTGGTTAAATCTTAAACATGATTATTCGTGTTTCACACTATCCAGAATCCAGACATTTTTTATTATTATGTTTAATCATAAGTGGTTTTTGCTTGGACTTTTCCATTCTCCCAAGGGTTTTTCCCCAGCCAGGACCTGTTGGAAGTCGTAGCCTCGGAGGCGCTGAAACGTCTCTCCGAACTCCCGCAGGCGTGGCGTTGGGACGGCCCTTGAATTTTGAATGCGCGGGTTACGAAGTCAGAGGAGTTTAAGATCTATTTAATGGAAGTTCATGGGATTTAAAGAGATTTATTAGTGATTTAATAGGGATTTTTTGAGTGATTCAATAGGGATTTTAATAGGGATTTTACTATAGGGATGTGTAAGGTTTTGTTTGTTCAAAAGCCTTGTTGATTGTTTATAGGCGGTTATATTAGCACCTCTATTGGGGATTATCATCCATGAACTGGGAATCCCTATGAAACAACTAAGTACAATGGAATGATAGAAGCTTCGAACATTGCTTATGGATGCATGGATAAATCGTGGGTAAATTGATCGGGAAAATCGCGGAAACATCTTAATCCCAGTCCTGAATCCTCTAAGATCATGGGTATGGTATTTGCAGCTGTGCCCTTCTTGCACGTATCTATGGACTATCGAGGTTTTTGTTTCAGAAAGCTCAACTGTTGTAGTTGTTCCATGGGTTTTCCAATGGGTTTTCCAATGGTTTTCCCATTTTCCCAATGGCTTTCCCTTTTCCCAATGGTTTTCCCATGGGTTTTCCCATGGTTTTCCAATGGGTTTCCAATGCTTTTCCAATGGTTTTCCAATGGGTTCTCCCATGGCGACTCCAGGCGCACTTGCTGCTGATGACGCAGGGCTTGATCGCCCTGGGCGGAGCGCATCCCTCGGTGCGGCAGATCTGTGGCTACTGGGGAGAGGCGACTCCGTGGATACTGAGGCCACCATATATGGATTAATAGTATTTGATAGTTCGATCTATATAGATACATGTAATGTTCTAGGATTTGGTTGTCCATTTAGATGAACATATTTAGATTGTACATATATATATATATATAACCATTTAGATATTTAGATTTGGATTGTAGATGATTGTAGATGATTGTGGATATATTTAGATGTTGCAGTGATGTTCTTTTCCAGTTTTAGTAAAGTAGACTATCTAAATATGTATAGATTGTAGATCATGAAGTCCAAGGGTGAAACCCCATGTTTTTTTCACTATGTAAAGGATTAGCCTAGGAACAGAAGATGTGTATGTGACATGAGTTGATCATCACTGATCATCTGTCATCTGACTTGGGGGATTTGACCAAACATCACGGGGATCTACCCTCTGGTAAACTAACATACCCTCTGGCAAACTAACATAGCTATTGAAAATTGCCATTTATAGTGGATTTACCCATTAAAAATGGTGATTTTCCATAGCTATGTTAGTTTTACCAGAGGGTAACTATGGAAAATCACCATTTTTAATAGGTAAATCAACTATAAATGGCCATGTTCAATAGCTACGTTAAATTACCAGAGGGTAATGGATGTCCTCTCAACCGTCTACGGCTCGCAGGTGCTCGCTGAAGATGCTAAGACTGGTGATGTTGTGTCGTCGCGACGGGAACAGCTGGAGCGAGGGCAAGGTTTGAACGGTGAACAGGCATGGCTGGGGATGAGCGTAGCTACTTTTTTTGGTGGCTGGAGATGGTGGGAGGGGGTTGAGGAATTCTGATTGTTCTATCCCTATCTGGGATGATGATCATCATGATCTGACGTGTTCGATTTAACTGATGATCCTAAGATGATGATCCCAATTCATCGCAATGGCCACTAGTTTCAAGCTGAATCTAGCAACAGCTTGTGGTTTCGAAACATGGGTCTGTTTGAAGATCGGTTGCCCCAAAATTTCATGGTTGCTCATGTTAGGTCACCATTTTCAGATCGCAGGTCGCCAAGCTGGGGCAAATCCTGGAGCCCATTGCTTCAGCAACCTGGCGTCACCAGAGGGGCCATGGGGCCACAGTGTAAATTCACAAATTTGACACATGGGCCACATGCGATTGGGTGAATCGTGGGTGAGTATAGTTGTTCTATGGTTTTGTCACAAAGAGCTTTCTGCAAAAGGTATTCAATATACTGGTCAGAGATGTTTAGTTGATTTTGATATATTCTTTGGTGGGGTACTTGAAGCCTCCCAATTCATTTCTGCGTGGATCTGCTTAGTTTTTGTGGTGTCATAACCCAGTTGTCGATGAGTCGGCATTTGGGTGTCCAGTCTGGTTACATCCATTTTGTTGCAACTTCGGTTCGCTAAACAGCATTTTGGTACCAAACAGTTGACATATTCAACCGCCATAAAATATTGACGAAATGTTAGGCCAATTGTCTACTATATATATATACATACACATGTCTATCTATTTACTGTGTAGGTAGATAGATAGATAGTTAGATAGTTCGATAGTTAGATAGTTAGTTTGATAGTTTGTTAGATAGTTAGATAGATAGAGAGATAGATACATAGTTTCATAGTTAGACAGATGAATAATTTGATAGTTTGATAGTTTGACAGTTAAATAGTTAGATAGTTCGTTCGTTCGTTCGATCGATCGATGGATAGATAGATAGATAGATAGATAAATAGATAGATAGATAGTTTGCTAGTTTGATAGTTTGATAGTTAGTTGGATAGACAGATGGATAGTTAGATAGTTAGTTTGATAGATATTTAGATAGTTAGTTTTATAGATAGATAGATGGATAGATAGATACATAGATACATAGATACATAGATAGATAGATAGATAGATAGTCGTTCATCGTTAGACAATTAGATAGTTAGTTTGATAGTTCGATAGTTTGTTTGGTTGTTAGTTAGTTTGTAAGATAGTTAGTCAGATAGATAGATGGATAGCTAGATAGTTAGATAGTTTGTTAGAGAGAGAGAGAGACAGAGATAGCTAGTTTGATAGTTAGATAGATAGTTAGATCGTTAGATCGTCAGATAGTTTGAGTGATAGATGGATAGTGAGATAGTTAGATAGATCGTTAGATAAATAGATTATAGTTGGACAGTTAGATAGTTAGATCGATAGATTGTTTGATAATTATAATTAGATAGATAGATAGATAGATAGATGGATACTTGGATACTTGGATACTTAGATTTTTAGATCGTTATATAATATAATTAGTTAGATAGATTGATGGATGGATTGATAATAGTTCGACAGTTAGATAATTGGATAGCTGGTTGGATAGATAGATAGTTGGATAGTTTGACAGTGAGATCGTTAGATCGTTTGGATAGTGAGTTAGATAGATAGATAGATAGATAGTTGGATAGTTAGACCGTTAGATAGTTTGAGTGATAGATGGATAGTGAGATAGATAGATAGATAGATAGATAGATAGATAAATAGATAGATAGATAGATAGATAGATGGATAACTAGATAGATAGAAAGATAGATAGATAGATAGTTGGATAGTGATATTGTTAGAACGTTGGATCGTTAGTTTGATAGTTAGTTTTGATAGGTAGTTAGATAGACAGACAGATAGATAGTTTGTTAGATAGTTAGATAGTTAGATAGTTAGATAGATAGATATATATATATATATGTATAGTTGGATAGTTGGATAATTAGATCCTTAGATCGTTAGTTTGATAGTTAGTTTGATAGATAGAGCGATATTTGTTTTCTCCGTGAATCCAGGCGCTGGATTCCGAGACCTTTGCACGCTGCTTCGGTGGAATGGCCAAGCGCCTGCAACGTCTCAGCAGGCGACGGGGACAAAGATTGGGCGCAGGACCAAGGTGATTTTCATTGGAAAATTAGTGGTTTTGCATGGTTTTACCATGGAAAAATGGGAAGAGAATGGGTTTTTATTGATATTTGTTATATTTGTTATTCACTTATGTTTATTCGTATATTATTATTTATATATTGGTATGATAACAATAATAATAATAATAATAATTTTTATTTTGAGTGTGTATATATATATATATATTATTATCATTATTATTGTTGATGTTGTTATTATTACTATTTTTGTTATTATTATTTATTATTATTGTCATTGTTATTGTTATTGTTATTGTCATTATTTGTATGTGTTATTGTTATTATTATGGAAAATACTATAGTTGAGATTTTTTTATGGGTAGAACTATGGTAATAACCACCATAAATTTGGATGTGGTGCCGGGACATCTATGACGGAACGATCCGACTTGGCAACCAGCCAGATGGCCAAAGGCTAAACCTTAGCGAAGGATTGGTTGATGAGGTACTTTTTTTCGGCGAATATAAGGCGATCATCAACGATCCATGGTAAATGACCAAAAACGATTAGAGAAGTGGATTTCCATATCTATAGCGTATAACCTTGTGAATCTCACGAAAAAGCTGCATTGCCCATGCTACCGCGCAGGAGTCTTTCCAACGCCACGCGCTCTTCTCTCTTAGATCAAGTGCGCAGGCGCTCCTGGGTGTCGGTGGACAAAATGCTGGAAATCCTGAATCATTGGATTTTTTTTGGTCAGATTCAGCATCAACTGGACTCAATTGTGGCCATTTACATAGGCAAAATCATGATAATCCATTGGAATTGGGAGTACCAGGCAAATTCTTGAGGCCCCAATTTTTGGGGAAATACAGAAGTATTCCGATGTGGCATCATGGCATTATAGTCTCTAATGTCTCTAATTGGTGAGCCAGGTCAGACTTTCGACTTTCGAACATATGCTTGTTGAGCGACATGCTTTCTATGATTGAGACCGGGCGTTGAGCCCGCAAAAGACAGTCAACGCGTGTTAAAGCATGTTTTTGTTGGAGTCCTATGAAACTGATACATATTAATATATATATATATACATGAAATAAAAATAGATAAACATGTCTCGCGAGTTGCGCCCTTTTCCAAGCTCCTGACGTATGTTCTATCTATGTTCACCCACACAGCTCGTTCCAAGCTTTCGTCCAGGGGCGAAGGAGTTGGGTTCTGGGAGCCTGGTCGATCCAAGCGCTTTGGCGAAATTGGTCCAGGAAATTGCTATCGGAGTATACCCACCATTGTCTTACTGCTGCTTAGTAGGGAATGGAATGGGGGAATGGGATGATTATTACTAGTATGGATTATTCCCTCATTCCCTACTAAGCACCAGTAAGTTGTTGGAGAAATCCAAATGGTGATATGTTGATATATATTTTTAGGAGTTGTGCTCCCAGTGTCATGGTTGTTGTGGCTGAAACAAAAATCTGAAATAAGAAATTGCAGAAAATAGTGGATGTTTCTCATTTTTGGATGGTCAACCCTCACGGTGAATGTTTGCTGTTGTTTTCCACTGCTTTCTGGCCACTATGTGATGGATGAATTTTGAATGTTGGTAGTGGTTCAAACAAAAATGGCTATGGGCCAAATTTCATCAAAATTCATCAAAATTCATGAACTCCAAAAAAAATGGTTCATTTTTTATACGAAACAGTGACCAATCGTGTGGTACCGTCGGTACTCCATTTTTGACCGCTGGTGGCTCTGTACTGAGGCTCAAACAAGCTTTGGATAAGTCAAGGACGACGGTCTGGAAAAAATAAAAAGGGGTTGCTGTTGGGATGACAGTGCTGGGTGCGAATCACTTTCTGAAAATCTGTGGTTCAGTAAATGGGATGCTGGCACTAACAAGCAGAGAAGTTGGCCATGGTTGGATGTTTGAAGGGTGTTGACTCTGTGTTGACATCATCCAACACCATGGAATGGTAAACGGAGGTGCTGGGACAATTAATCTTAGTATAATTGATGTATATTGTGTGTTGTGATTTTTGTGTTTTTCCCCACCTGCCAGGTGAGGGTTGTTAGATTTTATGTCAGTTGCCTGCTCCTCCTCTCCTCTCCTCTCCTCATCTCCTCTCCTCCTCGTCGTCCTCCTCGTCGTCCTCCTCGTCGTCCTCCTCGTCGTCCTCCTCGTCCAACTGCGACCCTCGACGCACAGTGGTCTCTGTCGGACCTCAACCACGACCATCCACGCCCAGTGTTCCCTGCCGGACCTCAACCACGACCATCCACGCCCAGTGTTCCCTGCCGGACCTCAACCACGACCATCCACGCCCAGTGTTCCCTGCCGGACCTCAACCACGACCATCCCCGCCCAGTGTTCCCTGCCGGACCTCAACCACGACCATCCACGCCCAGTGTTCCCTGCCGGACCTCAACCGCGAGTATCCCCGCCCAGTGTTCCCTGCCGGACCTCAACCACGACCATCCACGCCCAGTGTTCCCTGCCGGACCTCAACCGCGAGTATCCACGCCAAACGCCCCAGAAGATATGCCAGATAGAATGTTAGAAGATATGCCAGATAGAATGTCAGCTAGAATGCCAGAAGATATGCCAGATAAAGTGCCAGAATGTTTGCCAGATAGAATGCCAGCAGATTTGCCAGATAATATGCCAGAAGATATGCTAGATAGAATGCCAGCTGGAATGCCAGAAGATTTGCCAGATAATATGCCAGAAGATATGCCAGATAGAAGAATGCCAGAACATCTGCCAGAAGATATGCCAGGTAGAATGCCAGAAGATATGCCAGATCGAATGCCAGAAAATATGTCAGATAGAATGCCAGAAGATTTGCCAGTAACAAAATTTATAAATGTCATGGTGGGGATCACACGAAGTAAAGTAATTTGCTTGATGTATTCCTGATTATTGTTGATGTGCTTTGTGCTGGGCGGTGACATGTTTGGCCAAAGCTTTCACTGGTTGTATTTTGGTCAGATCAGAGAGGGATTTGAGGGTTTTAGATTTTTTTGGAGGTTTGAGGGATTTGATATAGATATTTAATTATTCATCTATACAGTATATAACTTATCCTTTTCTCTGGGTTCAACTGGGCTTGCACACTCTGTCGAAGAATTGCCCTTGACAGGGTCAAACATATCAGTATGTATTTATTTCGACCGGTTGATTCAATATTCACTGTATATCAGTATTGGAAATAGTGCTGCTGATATTGCCTTTATCAATACTTAAGAGACTGCACACATATTTTTCTTATTCAAATTTATGTATTTCCGTGAGTGTCAAGTGTTTGACTTTTCATGATTTTGGGCTCTAGTGTAACATTCTTGTGTACTTCTATATCATTCTTTCTCTTTGAGATCATGATTAGATTGGTCGGCGTATCGGGACACTACATTAGTCATAAATGTTAATCCATCGCTTCCTTCAAGTACGCTACCCTTGATAGTTCTTGTATAAGCTTGACTGTATTTTGCTTATTGCTAATACACCATGAACATCAACACTATTACAAGAATTTGTGAGTAAAGCATCCACTTCACTATCGTAACAAGGGGAAAATAGATTATTTTGTGTGCCATCGTTTCATAGTTGGATAAATCGACACTGCCAGTATATCCCACTATTGGCACCCAATATACCCCACCATATTCTTAGTATTTGGTGTGTCTATGTCTATGTGTGTCTATATTAATGTAAAATTCTCCGAGATAGAATGAAACCTCCACGATATCCAGGGTGACTATATTATGACTATATATATATATATCCAGGAGCCGGAGCAGAAGTCGCAGCCGCAGCCGGAAGAGAGGTCTGGCTGCTGGCCTGGGCCATGGGGCCAGCCATGGGGCCATGGGGATTTAACCATACAATGGAAGGAATGGGGCCATGGGGCTTTTCGATTTGAAAAAGGAATCATTGGGAAGGAATGTTCAATTTGTACCCAAAAACGTACCCAAATGTACCCAATTGTACGAAAATTTGATGTAAACCAATGATTATACTGGGTACATTTGGCTAGATAGCTACCAATCGTGTCAAATTCTGCGTTGTGCCACAAATAGCTATGTGTGTTGCATCGCAGGCATGGATGTTCGGTCTGCGGGTCTCAGAATGGTGGATTGTCTCATGAAGAATCAAATACCCTCTGGTTATGACTAACATAGCCATGGTATAGATGGCCCATAGAAATAGATGGTTTACCAATTAAAAATGTTGATTTTCCATGGCTATGTAACAAATAACCAGATGCTATAGGGAAAATATGGCTTTCAACCACGGAGTGGAACCACGCTCCACCTTGTGAGATAAGTGTCCTGATTCCGGAGGCGAGAAGCCTCAGATTCACTGGTCGTTTGTTTGTCTCATCCCATTTGTGAGTGGAGTATTCAATTGTGACGCATACCCACATGGCTCGTAAAATTCGGGCATTCTATATAGACACTGAAAACCATCAACAATCTACCGAACAATAGGGAATGATATAAACGAATACTTCACTATTTCTCAAAACATGTGTGACCTGCAAATGCAGATTATATCATTATATTTCAGACCACTAATTGTCAGTGGATTAATACCTAATTATTTCTCAAAACTAGACATTTAGATCATTTAGTGACGAATGTATAAACCAACCCACTAAATGTCAGTGGATAAACCTTGATCTGGTAGGTTACTAAGCCCAAATACTGCAGGGTGAGTTCATGGGATTTTTCCACTGCGCCAGGACGCCGGCGCAGCACGTCTTCATCCAGGTTGACCCCGAGGGGGTCGACTGGGTGAAGTTTGCCCTTAAAAATGTGGATTTGAGCAACTGAAACATGATTTTCAAGTGCAGAAAAGTGAGGGTTTCACAAGGAGCGATTTGTATCAATTTGTGACATCGGCAAACCATGGAATTTGGGTTTAGCCAAAAAAACGGTGCTCTCACCATGTCTCAGCAGAATGCCGATTTCAGCAAGAAATGTTGGCCCAGGAAATTGCACCCTTGTTATGTCGTTGTTGATCCCAGATGTTGCCATGTTTGATGACCGGACAGGCACAACCATGATTGGGAAACTCACCTTAAGAATGGGAAACAAACCATGAAGTTAAAATTTGGTAATGCAACTGATAGATACTGATACAACAAAAACACATATGTTTCTTATACCGTCACATATATATACATATATATATATATATGAATATAATCTGTATAAGTATGTGGAAGCATTGGCATGTATATAGACACATTTATACTTACACACCATATGCAATCATATGCAAAAAAAAATGCAAATATAATACTGTATGATCGAATATATATATATATACATGCATATATATATATATATATATTGGATATACATTACATACGAGTAACAAAAATGAAAGTATGACGGATATAAACACAACATCATCAACATCGTCGTCCAGCGCCTCAGGTGACGAACCGGCGCTGTCATCAAAAAAGTGGGCTGTGGCGGCGCTCACGAACTCGCGGCATTCGGAGATGTTGTTTTGCCTAGAGGCCTAGAAGTGGTATATATTGTTATTAAGTGGTTAATAAGCCCCCAATACTGTAGGTTGTTATGAATGGTTGTTGTTGGTTAATAAGCCCCCAATGAACTGCTTTGATGATTGCCTGAACGGGCAATAAACGACAACAACGCGTACAGATTGCGGGTATCGAAGGTATCCCTGAGACGCTATAAACAGATGCCCTTTGCATACTCAGAGCAGGAACAAAGCCCCAACAACTATGGTTAATATGTGATATGTATTGGATAAATATGGATAAATCATGATAAATCATCAGTTTTATAGAAAATGGTAGAAATTTAGAGTTTTTTTCACAACATGGTTGATAATTGGTGGTTTCAAGCATCTTTAGTTGTCAACAGTTGTCAACCCTATTTGGGAGGCTGATCCTAACTGACTTTAATATGTTTCATGGGTTGAAAAGCACCAGCTGAGCCGTTTCGGCCCGCTATTTCGAGGTCCTCTGTGATCATGGAGATAGGGGACACAAATGGAAATAACAAGTTCCCATTGAACACCAAAAAGATCCAAAAAGTAAGTTCAAGCCTCTTCACAAGAAAAGTGTGAAATTCTCGGTGAAGACTCAGTGATTTGTCCATGTTTGGGTCATGTGTTTTTCCATTCTCTTATCAAGAAAGTGGTTGTGCGACCACTACCTGCGCCATGAAAGCCTTGAGTCCCTTGTCTCAAGCCCTGCGACATTTGCGCTGCCGCGGATATAGCTCTGCTGGATGGCAACTCGCTGGGTATCGCTGAGTGGAGAAATCAGTCAAAGAGCGTCAGCTTACGGAGTCATTAAGATGAAGATTCCCAAGTCATCACGGGTTTCAATACTAATCCATTGTCTAATTAATGACTTGGATGATTTGGGGGTACCCCAATTTTAGGAACCCCCCAATATGACTTGTAGATCCTTGTGTAGTCTGTATATGAAATATACAGAGAATCACAGAGAGAGAGAGAGAAAGAGACATATTATATACATATATATAATATGCTTGAAGATGTGAATATGTAGATGATGAAAACGTAGTGTATGGGCAAATGCCGGGGATGTTGCTTGATACATGCCCGAATGTTGCCAGCTGCAGAAACAGCTTCGTTTTCTTGGTTCGGGGGTGCTGTGCCATCTCCCAACATCCAGGGGATTTTTTTCCATCGTCCCCAAAGCTTGAGGATTTATCATGACAGTATTTTCCTGTATTTTCTACGTAGCTTGTCATACTGCATGTTTTTCATCAAACACACAAACTCATCCCAGAACGGCGCGCGGAGAATCGAGCTGGAGAATCGCTCCGGAACCTGTTGGGACCAGTTCCTTTTTGTGTCTTTTGATATGCAACGCAGTTGGCTACATCAATGATCATCTATATCTGGTTGGTGGTTGGAGCATGTTTTTTATGACTTTCCATTCAGTTGGGATTTTCATCATCCCAACTGACGAACTCCATCATTTTTCAGAGGGGTAAGTCAACCACCAACCAGTATATTAAGAATCATACACCATATCTATTGATTATTAACCATATTATTCCATATATCAACCAGATTATAACCATATATATATATATTGATATGTTGTCTCACAGAAGGTGGGTCCCTTGGCTCCCAGGAAAGCTTCTGAATACAGTCGAGAGGCCTTTCGGGGCACCATGCATTGATTGGTTTGGAGCAAAGCCAAGAAAACTGGTTGGTGTCACAGTGGTTATTTCGTACTAGATTGGTTGTTTAGTTGGAATTGTTGTTGAATTATAGTAATCATTCCAGTCTTCCCCTTGAATGATTTTAATGACCAATATCTTCCTTGATCAATGTGGTTACGAATGTCAAAAGGGTGGCTCAACTGCCTGCCATGGTTTGAGTTGAAATTGAGCCTAATAAGCTACTACTCAGCAGTCAGAAATGTTGCTCAAAATTGGGCTATACAATCAATCAACATTCACCGCTGCGAAATTGGGGAGAGCTAGGTTCCAGCATATGTACCCCTGTGATATATACATATACATATATATATACAGTATTATATACAGATATATATATATATATGTATAGGTATATGTATATGTATATGTATATGTCTATACATATATTTATATGCGTGCATATGTGTGTATGTATATATATATATGTGTATAATATGACCATGTTGTTATTGTGCTTATTCTGTCTTGTTCTTGGGATTCCAAGTTTCGACACATGATGATCCCCGATGGACGGTGTAGATCCCCAGCACTGAAGCACCATTAGTTGGGCTATCCAAAATGATCTGCCATGATTGGAGCCTCAAATTCCAGGGGTTGGTAACTGTCCCATTTTGGGAATATTGGACATCACCTGAAAATAGTAGCCATGGCATTGACCATATACCGATTTTGGTTGGGTGATGTTCAATGGGGACATTTAATGACCCATGAATTCCCTCCCCGGCAGACTCTCCTGGCTGCGGGAACCTTGGGGCTCTTCTGCGGCATCGCAGCAACGAGACCGCCGAAGAGCCACGGCTGCGACTGCGAGGTGCGAGTTCCGGCCTGGAAGCCGAGGAAGCAATGGGAAATGTATGGAACTGTGGGTTGATCACTCTTGATAAAATTGATTTAAAACAAAAACATGTGAAAAAAATAAATAAATAATAATAAATAATAATAATAATAAATAATGATATGTTGGTTTAAGAGTCAATCGAAAACCTTGTAACCAACAACACCTTTGGGTGGAAGCAGAAACCATGGGGAAATCTCAGTGAATCCTGTCTCACCTACCAAGCTGGAAGGGAACGAATCAGCTTTGCCTAGGCACCCACTGGACATTAAGGAAATGAATGGAAAGAAATATGAAGGTCAATTCAAAATCTCAGTGTTTTCACTAACATTCGAATAGTTTGTGTGATAAAAATGTGGCCTACCGAACACGCATGGATTGAGAAAAGACTTAAGATTGGATTTATAGAAATTGGCATGGAACCGACAACGGTAAAACAATTCCGTTGCTTCACACATGTTCGGTATTTGTCCTCATGAAGCCTGGAATTTGGGCAAAAAGGGTTGGGATGTGTGCCTACCGCTGCAAAGGGGATAAAGGGAGCTAGTTAGATGATACTGATATGTTGCGAAATTGTTCGTAAGTGGTGCGTTGTGTTTCCGGGGAATTTCGCCACAATATTATGGGCCCTCGCCGTGTGGTCATGTACCTTGGGAATGGAAAATTCCATATTTGCATCCATTACTGATGACGTTCATTCATGTTGATTGATTTCCCCCTACAAAAGGGAAGGTTTCGTTTTAGAACGCGGGATAATACTCAATTTGAAACGCGACTTTATTACTCATTTTGAAACGCGACACACTCTGTGCCATGGTTTCCATGATATCTGTGTGGTTTCCACGGTTTCCATGGTTTCCATACTTTCTTTGCGGTTTCCATGGTTTTTGTGGTTTCCATGATCTCTTTGCGGTTTCCATGGTTTCCATGGTTTCCATGATTTCTTTGCGGTTTCCATGGTTTCCATGATTTGTCTGCGGTTTCCATGGTTTCCATGATCTCTTTGCGGTTTCCATGGTTTCCATGGTTTCCATGATTTGTCTGCGGTTTCCATGGTTTTCATGATTTCTTCTTGCGGTTTCCATGGTTTCCATGGTTTTTGTGGTTTCCATGATCTCTTTGCGGTTTCCATGGTTTCCATGGTTTCCATGATTTCTTTGCGGTTTCCATGGTTTCCATGGTTTCCATGATTTGTCTGCGGTTTCCATGGTTTTCATGATTTCTTCTTGCGGTTTCCATGGTTTCCATGGTTTCCATGATGTCTGTGCGGTTTCCATGGTTTCCATGATTTCTTGGCGGTTTCCATGGTTTTCCATGGTTTCCATGATTTGTCTGCGGTTTCCATGGTTTCCATGATCTCTTTGCGGTTTCCATGGTTTCCATGGTTTCCATGATTTGTCTGCGGTTTCCATGGTTTCCATGGTTTCCATGATTTGTCTGCGGTTTCCATGGTTCCATGGTTTCCATGATTTGTCTGCGGTTTCCATGGTTTCCATGATTTGTCTGCGGTTTCCATGGTTTCCCTGTTGTCCAAGATTTCTGTACGGTTTTCATAGTTTGCACGGTTTCCATGGTTTCTGTGTTTCCTGAAGCCTCCCAATGCCAACAAGTGAACCGTCCTGGAACCCTGAACAGCAACTGAGATCCCGACCCCAACCGGAAAAAAGAAATGTTTCAACCCAAAAAACTAGACGACGGTTGGCCCGAGAGCGAAAAAGCCGTTTTTCAAGCAGCTCTGAGTATGGTAGTCGTAAAAAATAGTCGGTGATAGGTTGGTGAATTTTATATGAGCTATGGAGGGGTAAGTTGTGAAAAGTAAGATTGATTAAGAAGAGGATACATGTGACAACCCATGCATATGCACTGTGCTGCTTGGTAAAGGGCATCATATGACACGTGTCTTGCAACCACAGAGAGACATAGATAGAGAGAAAGGGGGAGAGAGAGAGAGAGAGAGAGGGAGAGAGAGAGAGAGAGAGAGAGAGAGAAAGAGGGAGAGAGAGAGAGCAGGGTCTTCTGTTGTTAGTATTGAGACACTATATTGCAAGACAATATAGTAAAGATGTATTTTAGGCAGGCGAGACAAGTAGTATCAAGACAATATATTACAAGTACAAAACACTAGTTTGCATCCTATCCTTCGTATTGTTTTTCACACGCAGACGCTTTTGCACAGAAGCTGTTACACACAGACGCATTTACACACAGACGCTTTTACACACAGACGCTTTTACACAGACGCTTTTACACACAGACGCTTTTACACACAGACGCTTTTACACACAATTTTCACACACACAGGCTTTTACACACAGAAGCTTTTACACACAAACACTTTCACACACAGAGGCTTTTACACAGAGGCTTTTACACACAGACGCTTTTACACGAAGCTTTTACACACAGACTCCTTTGCACACAGACGCTTTTACACACACACAGACGCGTTTACACACAGAGGCTTTTACACACAGACGCTTTTACACACAGACACTTTTACACGCAGACGCTTTTATACACAGGCGCTTTTACAGGCAGATGCTTTTACACGCAAAGACTTTCACAGACGCGTTTACACACAGACCCTTTTACACACAGACCCTTTTACACACAGACGCTTTTACACACAACACTTTTACACGCAGACGCTTTTATACACAGTCGCTTTTACAGGCAGATGCTTTTACACGCAAAGACTTTCACAGACGCGTTTACACACAGACCCTTTTACACACAGACCCTTTTACACACAGACGCTTTTACACACAACACTTTTACACACAGAGGCTTTTACACACAGAAGCTTTTACACACAGAGGCTTTTATACACAGAAGCTTTTACACACAGACACTTTTACACACAGACACTTTTACACACAACACTTTCACACACAGAGGCTTTTACACACAGAAGCTTTTACACACAGAGGCTTTTATACACAGACGCTTTTACACACAGAGGCTTTTACACACAGAAGCTTTTACACACAGGCGCTTTTACACACAGACGCTTTTACACACAGACGCTTTTACACACAGACTCCTTTACACACAGAGTCCTTTACACACAGACGCTTTTACACACAGAAGCTTTTTACACACAGACGCTTTTACACACAGACGCTTTTACAAACAGACACTTTTACACACACCTTTTACACACAGACGCTTTTACACACAGACTCCTTTACACACAGACGCTTTTACACACAGACGCTTTTACACACAGAAGCTTTTACACACAGACTCCTTTACACACAGAGGCTTTTACACTCAGAAGCTTTTACACACAGGCGCTTTTACACACAGAAGCTTTTACACACAGAGCTTTTTACACACAACACTTTCACACACAGAGGCTTTTACACACAGAAGCTTTTACACACAGGCGCTTTTACACACAGACGCTTTTACACACAGACGCTTTTACACACAGACGCTTTTACACACAACACTTTCACACACACAGGCTTTTACACACAGAAGCTTTTACACACAGGCGCTTTTACACACAGAAGCTTTTACACACAGAACTTTTTACACACAGCACTTTCACACACAGAGGCTTTTACACAGAAGCTTTTACACACAGAAGCTTTTACACCCAGACTCCTTTACACACAGACGCTTTTACACACAGAAGCCTTTACACACAGACACTTTTACACACAGTCGCTTTTACACACAGACACTTTTACACACAGACGCTTTTACACGCAG